>JASDDO010000006.1:229589467-230189467 GCA_030015575.1 Agapanthus africanus | reverse complement strand
TAGCTCCCGCTTGGGGATGCCATTATTCTTGTTATGTATTTGTGGTTTTGGATCAAAATATACAAAGGAGGTTCTGCCCAAATTTTTAAAAGACGAAACACGTTTTCAAACTAGTAAATTTCACTTGCATTTTCATGTTCCTTTTCTATGCATTAAGAAAACTTGATTTCATTATACCTTTATTCTCTTAAAAAGGTTTAGATTTCAGGGTTTCAGCTTACTTGAATTATGTTACGCCTTTAGACGTTGCATGATTTAAGTGCTGGTCATGAGCTAATATTTCGGGTCGTGACAAAGTTGGTATCAGAGCGCTAGTTTTAACCTTGGTTCGAGTGTATGTTTGACTATGCGGAGTCTAGGGCGGGTATGTATTTCGGAACCTAGGATTGACCTTACGGATCTTAGAATTGAACGGGGGGTATTAGACCCGAACTTTCGTTTCATAGGCTGGCACTGATTGATGGAGTAGGTAGCTTGAGTAGAGTGACGTGCCGTACGTATGTTCCGTGGCATATTTACGATACGATACTCCACTTAAGAAACCTTAGGATGCACATATTTTGAGACTTATGATTCTCTTCATACACATGATTATACATCCATTTGAGATCCTTGATTCTATTCGTTTCCATGATCATACTCTCATTGATGTTCTGGATCTGTCATTTCCTTTCATGCCTTTGATCTGTTTTTATCGATACTCGATTGAGGTTCCGGTCACCATGGTTTGAGCGCAGTTTGAGCTGCTACTAGTGTTGCGGTCAGGACGAGCTTGTTTGGTATGAGGGTTGACCATTGTGTTTTCTGGTGACATAGGAACGTCTCGATGTAGTGTTTATGTTATGACCTCTTGTTGAGGCGAGTGGTTGGTTTCGCACCAGATGATCAGGCCATTGTTAGAGCTGCCAGTTGCAAGAGGACTGTTGATGTACAGCAAACCTCAGGGATTGTGATGTCGCCTACCGTGCAGACAGATGACCCAGCTGTTGCTGAGATTGATAGGATGTCGCTTCCAGAGCTTACGAGCTGAGATCGCCAGAGCTTCTAGGCAGAAATACGACAGATGATAGCAAGTCTACCCTGAGTTGAGAGACGAAGGTAATTCGTCAGATTGATGCACCGACGCAGGCCCAGTTGAGTTGAAGATTTCTAGTGTGAAGAGTCTTACTCAGATCCAGAGATGACCGTGATGTATCGTCTTTCCTGGAGGATTGAGGCATTATTTATCATGCGGACGAAGGGTATTCACATGTTGTATAGGCGAAGTTAAAAAGTTCGAACGAATGTTAGAAAACCTATTTTTCCAAGTTTAAAATATTCGGAGGAATATGCAAGTAATTCTGTGGGCCCTCTAGAAGAATGAAACCCTAACTCGACATGATGACCTTAGAACCACTTTTGAACCTTAGGGTTTGCGGCAGTTTAGCGGTGCCATCAGTGAGGCTTGGGTTTGCCCTTCTATGGCTGGTCCAGAGGTACTGTGGTATGTACCAGATATTATTAAACTGTACTCAGGTGTTGAGCTTTCGGGAAATTGTGGGACCTTGATGACTCGATCGAAAAGTTTAGTGTCGTCCGAATATCATGTGATAAGAGGTCAGCAAGCTGACCAGTTTTGGATAGAGGACCTCACTCAGATGCGTTGTGAGTTGATCAAGAACGGACGAGTATTGAGTATTCCTCGGATGGTTGGGACGAGTTCTCGAGGACGTGTTTAGCTAGAGATCATCTACAGAGTGATGAAGATACCGAGTTCGAGATTTTGAGTCCGTGTGAGAGACTTCGAATTGACCGTGGCCGAGAACAGTTGCAGTGCGCAGATAGTATGACGTGATATCGAAGTGGACGATGATAAAGACGAGCGGAACAAGAGGTTCATGCGAGATGCTGACGAGCCGTTGCTACTCCCCGTTGAGATTAGAGATGTGATATTCATACTGTAGGGTTCCTACACACACTATAGAGGTCTCATAAGGTATCAATCATGCCAATTTCAAAAATTATGGGTGCCGAGAAACCCTAGTACGGATCGTCGACTAGAAATCTAGGCGAAATACGAATCTAGTTAACAACTTAACTAAAGATCAGAAGCTACAACCTTTGTAGATCCGGATATCCACTTCCTTAGCTCCACGTAGGCGTCCTCTCGCTGTCCATCTTGAATCCCGAACTCAATCGTCGGCTTCATCGGGAAAATGGGCGGACTACGTCGTCGGCTTCGTGCCGAAGATGATCTACGTCGAGGCATCACAAGTTAAAACTCCAACTTCACCAAGTTGTGAAACTTGTGAAGAAAACACCCAAAACAACTTGGCAAGAGGTAGAGGGTGAAGAAATAGGAGGTGGGTTCACTTTAGAATTGGATTTCTCACTTGTTTGCTCAAGTTACCATTGATGAAGTCAAGGTTTTTCTTGAAGAAGAAGAAGGAGAAGATAAAGAATATGATAAGTTTCTTATTTAAAAAAGAAACTAATATGAATACTTATCATATCCTTACCATAGTCAAGTGTAGAGAGTAAACTAGGGTTAGTTGGAATGGTTAGGGTTAAGGATGAGATAAGAATGGTGGACTAAGTCAAAGCTTCATGAAAGCTTCAATAAGAAACAAAGAAAGCCACCATTCTCATCTTTATCGTTTCCAAATAAATAAATAAACAAATAAATAAATAAATGAAAAAGCAAAACACTAAACATCAACTTAACCATGGTATAATTCTATACACTTAACCAAATGAGCAAGTATCATCAAACATGATACAAACATGTGCACAAAAGTATATCACATATACAACTTGCACATCAAGTGAGAAAATCCATTTAAAGTGAACCAATACTAGTTAATGCAAAGTAATATATCAAATATATAATTATACATTAAATCATTAAATCAACATTTGATTCAATGATCCGGTCATGTCGCACATAACCGACTAGTATCTATTGTATCGATTTATCGAATCAATGATTCGATAACTAGGTCATATCGCATACAACCAATCGAAAAATTCTTCGCGAGAATGAAATGCGGTATCACATACACGCATTATTCTCGGTCCCGCACATATCTTATATGCGCTCCTATTTCGTTTCGCTTGAGCCAGGAAACCTCTGTGTAGGACTCTAAAGACTCGTCAATACGCCGGTAGCAGATGATGATCATATCAAGCACCCACAAGCCGCAAGCGGTCTGCTAAACGTAACGGCCATCCGGGTATTGAGCGATCAGAAGATCGACGAGCCAGCCCGCTCACACTCCTGTGAATCCAACCAGTAACACTTACCGTGCAGTCCGGTCTGTTCGTATGATATGTCGCATATCAAGTCTAGGGGTGGTAAACGTCAGACCCCAATAACCGATAAGTCGTGCCGATGTGAGGCTCATAACGGGTCAAGAAACTACTGGTAACACTTACCAGCAAATCTCTGATCAGCCCTGGCCACGGACTTCCCTGTTACGGCCAATCGAGCACAGCGCAACATCAACCCCCAATACCGGGAGAGACGAAACCCCTCCTATCGCTCATTGCCTCCATGTGACTCGGGACTGTACCCAAAGACCACCGTTTTGCACGCCCTCATGGACATGGTAAGGTGGAGATCAAAGCACAGTGGGAATCATACAAGACTCTATGACGATCTCGGGTCTACAGACTAACCTGCACAAGTGTCACCTGAGAACTGCCATCTGACGTGAGGTATAATACCATCTGGGAGTTCTCGGTGAGTCCGTCCAGTGTACCTAGTCTCCACTGAGCACCCGTATACCATCTCTTATGTCAAACACCAATGGATATGGGATCATCCATCGCCCATCTCATGGGTCGAGAAGCGTATACGCTAGTCTACTCTGGTATATCGATGCCCCATCTCGATACACCCACGACTAGGGACCTTGAAGGATGTACTTATGGACTACCATGTCCCCACTAATAGGATCTGCATCATAGTCCAGGTAGTCAAGTACACATCCTAAGGGCTTTACCAACATGTAACTATAAGACAGTTTAAAAAGACTAGTATACATGTTAAGATAAAGAGTAACCAGATAGCATACTATCATATCGAGCAAGAAAGTCATTTCCATATATGTCCAAGCATCCAATATAATATAGATCATCTGTACAATACTGGCCTCTAGGGCATACATATAACTAACAATCTCCCACTTGCACTAGGGCCAGCTGCTGTAGTATCGCATACCGAGAATCCCGAAGAGTCTCTCAAACTGTATCTGGGGAATGGCCTTCGTGAGTGGATCCGCCGTGTTGTTCTTCGTGTCAACTCTCCTAACCTCGATCTTCCGGCGATCAACTATCTCCCGGATCAGGTGATACCGCCTCAGAATATGCCTGGATCGCTGATGGGACCTGGGTTCCTTGGCCAAAGCCACCGCTCCATTGTTATCGCAATACAAAGGTATTGGATGCTCAATGGATTGAACCACTCCAAGTTCAGTAATGAACTTCTTGATCCAGACAGCCTCTTTGGCAGCATCGTTGGCAGCGATGTATTCAGCCTCCATCGTCGAGTCTGCCACGGTTTCCTACTTGGAACTCTTCCAGCTAACCGCCCCTCCGTAAAGGGTAAAGACAAATCCCGACTGCGACTTAGAGTCGTCCTTATCACTCTGGAAGCTCGAATCGGTAAAGAACTCCACTTGGAGTTCTCCGTTACCATACACCAAGAGCATCTCTTTAGTCCTTCGTACGTACTTGAGAATGCTCTTCACAGCTGTCCAGTGACTCTCTCCAGGATCAGCTTGATACCTGCTCACTACACTTAGTGAGTATGCTACATCGGGTCTGGTACATAGCATCGCATACATGATAGAGCCTACAGCCGAAGCATAGGGTATCCCTTGCATGCGAGCTCTCTCCAAATCAATCTTGAGAGACATCTCTTTGGAGAGAGTGAGTCCAGAGATCGTGGGAAAGTTCCCACGCTTGGATTCTTCTATACTAAACCTCTTTAGTACGGTGTCAATGTACCTAGATTGGGACAATCCCAATATCCGTTTGGATCTATCTCTATAGATCCTAATCCCCAATATGCAGGAGGCATCACCAAGATCTTTCATTGAGAATCTTTATGATAAGAAGAGCTTGACTGATTGCAGCATAGGAATATTATTTCCTATCAAGAGTATGTCGTCCACATACAATACGAGGAAGACAATCTTACTCTCTGCCACCTTCTTGTAGATACAAGGTTCATCTGGATTTTTGACGAAATCAAACTCTTTGATAACGACGTCAAAGCAGATGTTCCAACTCCGTGATGCTTGCTTTAATCCATAAATGGATTTAAGCAGCTTGCACACTTTCCCGCTGCTCCCACTGTCTACGAAGCCCTCTGGCTGAGTCATGTACACGCACTCTTCTAAATCACCATTTAGAAAGGCGGTCTTAACATCCATTTGCCAGATTTCGTAGTCATGATATGCAGCGATGGCAAGCATGATCCGGATGGATTTAAGCATAGCCACTGGAGAAAAGGTTTCGTCATAGTCCACACCTGGTCTTTGACGAAAACCCTTTGCTACAAGTCTAGATTTGAAAGTCTCCACTTTCCCATCTACACCAAGTTTTTTCTTGAAGATCCACTTGCTCCCAATGGGTTTTACCCCTTCAGGAGCAACTTCCAAAGTCCATACTTTGTTGGTGTACATGGATTCCATCTCGGACCGCATAGCATCCAGCCATTTCACCGAGTCCCTACTCGTGATGGCCTGCTCGAAACTAGTTGGGTCATCATCCTCCATGATGCAATCCTCGCTCCCACCATCCATGAGAAAACCGTAGTATCTCTCAGGTTGGCGAGGAACCCTACTAGATCGGCGGAGAGGCTGGGGTTCGTCGGGTACTACTGAATCCTCTGGTTCCACTAAATCTTCTGTTGTGTTTTGTTCAGCTGGAACCTCTTCCAGTTCTACATCAGAGCCACTAATCTCTTTTGCAAGAAATTCCTTTTATAAAAAGGTGGCATGTTGAGCAACAAATACTCTTTGTTCCTCACTGTGGTAGAAGATATACCCTCGCGAATGTTTGGGATATCCAACAAATTTACACAATACAGACCTTGCCTCGAGTTTGTCCGGTTTTTGTCTTTTGACATAGGCCGGGCAACCCCATATCTTTATGAAATTAAGATATGGTCTCTTCCCCTCCCATATCTCATATGGTGTGGTAGGCACAGATTTGGTGGGAACCCTATTCAGAAGGTATGCTGCTGTTTCCAGTGCATATCCCCAGAAGGAAACAGGTAACTCAGCTACACTCATCATAGAGAACACCATATCTAATAGGGTGCGGTTCCTCCGTTCTGATACACCGTTGTGCTGTGGTGTATATGGAGGAGTTAGCTGAGAGAGAATCCCATTCTCTTTTAGGAAGTCCAGGAATTCAATGCTCAAGTATTCACCTCCTCGATCAGATCGTAGGATTTTAATACTTTTTCCGATTTGGTTCTCGACTTCTTGTTTATATTCTCTAAATTTCTCAAAAGCTTCTGATTTGTGTTTCATCAGGAACACATATCCGAATCTAGAGAGATCTCAGTGAATGTAATGAAGTACGAAAAACCATCCCTGGCATGTGTAGACATGGGACCGCATACATCACTATGTATCAGTCCCAAGAGTTCGGTAACTCTTTCCCCGTGTCCCGTAAACGGAGTTTCGGTCATCTTGCCTTTGAGACATGACTGGCAAGTGTCATAAGATGAAAATTCAAACGGATTTAAATATCCATCTTTATGCAACTTAGCTAGTCGTGTCGCATTGATGTGACCCAGTCTACAATGCCACTGGAAGGATTCGTTCAGATCAGAACTCTTCCTCTTGTGTGTGTTTGTTATGCATAGAACTGTTGATTGATTTAGAACATAAATGCCATTGCACAACGTGCCTGATCCAACCAACTTTTGGTTATGGAAAATGTTCATAACATTGTCCTGTAATACAAAATTATATCCCTCTTTACTCAATAAAGAAACTGATATAATGTTGCATATCTGGTTCGGCATGTAATAGCATTCGTTCAGAACTAATGTATTACCAGTTGGTAACACAAGGTGATATTCCCCGACAGTCTTAGCTGCAACAATTGCACCATTTCCAACTCTAATGTCTTTATCACCTTCTCCAAGTTCTCTACCTTTTCTAAGCCCATGTAACTGATTACATATATGGGATCCTGACCCGGTATCTAATACCCAGGACGTAGGGCAAATGGAGAAACGGTTCTCTGTAACGAACACACCCGAAGAAAATGCATCAACATGTACTTTCTTCATTCGGGTGGCATGGGAATCCTGGTATTCCCCTATATCCTGTTCAGTCCTATAACTCTTATAAGAAAGAACGGAACCAACGTTCCCCAGCACAGTATAACATGCGGGTTCGGTCAATACATCCATATTATTATCTTTATTAGGGCATGACATGGTCGCTACCTGGAGAGAGAGAGAAGAAAACACTTTAGCGTATGCTCGTGCAAGATCAGATTGGTTATTATCTTATCTAATCAGGATGGCTCCCACTGGTTTTTATCAAATCTTCCTTCAAACCCTAAAAGGAAAGACAAGCCGGGATTAATTACACACTACAAGTTCGCCAATCTTTCAGCCAGGCCAGTGTCGGTACTTTGAGGGAGGTCCCCCGTGCTTTCGCACGAACCTAATTAATGTAAACCTCGTTTTCCCAGAGGCGTAACCTCGTTGACACCTTTCTAGACACCTACTTGATCGGCTAATTGCAATGTGTAAAACTCTCCCAGGAGTAACTCTTACTCGCAGTGGGTATCGGGATCCAACTATCTCATAGAAGGTATGCAATCTCATTGCAAATTTCAACACTTGAAATTCCCGATAATATTTTGCCCCAAGCATCCTATGACCTTGACGGAGGTCAACAAACCACAGTGTGCAAGTCAAGTTCAACCCGTCATTTCTTGATTGAATCAAACCTACCCGCACGACCCGTGACGGAGATCAACAAGGTCGTACGACTACCCTAATCCAATCTGCATCATATGCATAAGCAGGTAAATACTAGTTAGCTACCGCACACTACGCCTTGACGGAGGTCAACAAACGTAGCATGAATACTAAGTAGGATTTATCTGAAAAGACGGAGGGCTACGACAGGTTTTTTCTGAAAACCTATTGCGTAATGAACTTGATATCGTTGTATGATCGAATGAAGTTTTTGAAAATGGAGTGATTTTGAGGCTTTTCTAATTTTGCTAAAGGGGTCACTCCCGGTGAAGGGATCGTCGGCCCTTTCCTCGTCGAATGAGGTGCGGGATATATCATATATATCACTGTGCAAAGAAGAAACTATAGAAGCAATCAAAAGTCAAACCGAGTGTGTAGCATCTGCCAGTTATTGCTAAAGGAGTCACTCCCGGTGAAGGGATCTCGGTCCTTTCCTCATCGAATAAGGTGCAGGGTATATCATATATACCGCTATACAAAGCAAGAACTGTAGCTACCTGTTTTGTTTAAAATTCGATTCTACAACATCTTAGGTTTCTTTTCTTTCATTAATCTCATTAATGAAGTCCCATCATTTAAGTACCTAAACATCACAGATAAATACGACGTACACTTATGCCATCCGCATTCGCCTGGATGTCCCCTCGTGCACCGTTAGGTTAGGTAACTAACGGCAGAGCGGGGCAGGGCTAGCGCGGGTGTAAAACATAAGTAACGTCTATATAATATATCATATATACTATATACGGTATCTATCACAGAACATCACATGATCACATCACAGATATCGCAGCAGAAAATATCATATGAAATATTGGATATACTAGGACGTCCGTGTTTTCAATACGAGCCAGTATAAAACACGGATTCCACGGTCGTGATGAATAGCCAATCCCACACCCCTAGACCCCTACGAGAGCGGCAAGCAACCCTACCAATTCTAGGGTTAGGAGACCCGGACTCGACTCCTCGAGTTGGTCTCCCACTGGACCCTAGAACCCGGTTACTTGTGCTCCCCTCCTTGGGTCTATCCTAATGCGGAAAAGTAAATAATATACAAAAGGTGACAACTTCCGCATCCTGGAAGTGCCCCAAATAAAAGAATATTACATACAAGTTTTTACATGAATGAAAATGAAAAGCACTCATCTCACATAAAACCCCCCGGCTATTCAAACACGACAATCCAATATAACATATCCAGCAACACATAACAACACATGTCATCAATGTAAGTAAATATGCGCATCCCAATTGTCGTTGACATATAGCAACGAAACCGGCGATATCACATATTACACTTACGGTCACAGAAAAGAAAGTGTAAAACTACAACAGTTGGAATTCGCAACCTTTTTAGACATCGCATGCCTAATCAAATGAAATACTTAGACATCACATGCCTAACAATTATAAACCCCGCATTTTAGTCTCATTATCGAAAACTCTTTTCAATATCATGTGGGACTAAACTGCTAGATTTATAACAGTCATTCAGTTATCTCATAACTGTTTGTGAATTCCAATTATTGTATCCCATTCCGGATAAATAGAAAATATTAAAATTTCCGATCGAACATTCAAACACCCAAGTTTTCCCGAAACCGATCAACACATGAAATAAGTTCAAAGACATTCATTTCATGCCTCAGTACCAACGGTCCAGCCGTAGAAGGGTCAAGCCAACGCGTCACATGTGGCACGCCGTACTGCCCCAAACCCGAAGGTTCAAAGGGCAGTTCAAGACGGTCATATAATCGAGTTAAGGTTTGTTGTATTCTAGAGCGACCATCGCGTTACTTGCACTACTTCGAACGTCTTTAAACTACGGAAAAGTCCAACAATTGGAAATTTCCCGGCAGGGGAAAGATTGGGTATTTACATCCGGTCGAACTTTTTAACATATTCAAAAATTATCCGGAAAACACTTAGACAAAGTTTGATAATCCGATCGAAATACCGAGTCCCCAATACAACCCAGAATACTCAACTATGGAATAAATATTAAAAATTCCCAGAGAACTCAACACTGAATAAAAGAAATTACTGTGCAAAATTGGGTGGGTGACGTCATCATACAGCCGCGGAACCGCCGCAGAAGCAAGGCTTCTGCCGCGGTTCCGCCGCACTTTGGAGGAATTGGGTGATCGTATTTCACAGTTATTCTTAGAAAGTCCAGCTGAATTTTCTACATTTTTTTAATTTGGAAAAAACCCAGATTTCAGAAAATTTCCAGAGAGCATCATTGATTTTAGGGTTTCGGTTCGATCGGGTTTCAAACGTCGTCTAGACTTCGCCTAAGGCTCTAGCTAGGCTCTGATACCACTGTAGGGTTCCTAGGCACACTATAGAGGTCTCACAAGGCATCAACCATGCCAATTTCAAAAATTATGGGTGCTGAGAAACCCTAGTACGGATCGTCGACTAGAAATCTAGGCGAAATACGAATCTAGTTAACAACTTAACTAAAGATCAGAAGCTACAACCTTTGTAGATCCGGATATCCACTTCCTTAGCTCCACGTAGGCGTCCTCTCGCTGTCCATCTTGAATCCCGAACTCAATCGTCGGCTTCATCGGGAAAATGGGCGGACTACGTCGTTGGCTTCGTGCCGAAGATGATCTACGTCGAGGCATCACAAGTTCAAGCTCCAACTTCACCAAGTTGTGAAACTTGTGAAGAAAACACCCAAAACAACTTGGCAAGAGGTAGAGGGTGAAGAAATAGGAGGTGGGTTCACTTTAGAATTGGATTTCTCACTTGTTTGCTCAAGTTACCATTGATGAAGTCAAGGTTTTTGTTGAAGAAGAAGAATGAGAAGATAAAGAATATGATAAGTTTCTTATTTAAAAAGAAACTAATATGAATACTTATCATATCCTTACCATAGTCAAGTGTAGAGAGTAAACTAGGGTTAGTTGGAATGGTTAGGGTTAAGGATGAGATAAGAATGGTGGACTAAGTCAAAGCTTCATGAAGCTTCAATAAGAAACAAAGAAAGCCACCATTCTCATCTTTATCTTTTCCAAATAAATAAATAAACAAATAAATAAATAAATGAAAAAGCAAAACCCTAAACATCAACTTAACCATGGTATAATTCTATACACTTAACCAAATGAGCAAGTATCATCAAACATGATACAAACATGTGCACAAAAGTATATCACATATACAACTTGCACATCAAGTGAGAAAATCCATTTAAAGTGAACCAATACTAGTTAATGCAAAGTAATATATCAAATATATAATTATACATTAAATCATTAAATCAACATTTGATTCAACGATCCGGTCATGTCGCACATAACCGACTAGTATCTAATGTATCGATTTATCGAATCAATGATTCGATAACTAAGTCATATCGCATACAACCAATCGAAACATTCATCGCGAGAATGAAATGCGGTATCACATACACGCATTATTCTCGGTCCCGCACATATCTCATATGCGCTCCTATTTCGTTTCGCTTGAGCCAGGAAACCTCTGTGTAGGACTCTAAAGACTCGTCAATACGCCGGTAGCAGATGATGATCATATCAAGCACCCACAAGCCGCAAGCGATCTGCTAAACGTAACGACCATCCGGGTATTGAGCGATCAGAAGATCGACGAGCCAGCCCACTCATACTCCTGTGAATCCAACCAGTAACACTTACCGTACAGTCCGGTCTGTTCGTCTGATATGTCGCATATCAAGTCTAGGGGTGGTAAACGTCAGACCCCAATAACCGATAAGTCGTGCCGATGTGAGGCTCATAACGGGTCGAGAAACTACTGGTAACACTTACCAGCAAATCTCTAATCAGCCCTGGACAGGGACTTCCCTGTTACGGCCAATCGAGCACAGCGCAACATCAACCCCCAATACCGGGAGAGACGAAACCCCTCCTATCGCTCATTGCCTCCATGTGACTCGGGACTGTACCCAAAGACCACCGTTTTGCACGCCCTCATGGACGTGGTAAGGTGGAGATCAAAGCACAGTGGGAATCACACAAGACTCTATGACGATCTCGGGTCTACAGACTAACCTGCACAAGTGTCACCTGAGAACTGCTATCTGACGTGAGGTATAATACCATCTGGGAGTTCTCGGTGAGTCCGTCCAGTGTACCCAGTCTCCACTGAGCACCCGTATACCATCTCTGATGTCAAACACCAATGGATATGGGATCATCCATCGCCCATCTCATGGGTCGAGAAGCGTATACGCTGGTCTACTCTGGTATATCGATACCCCATCTCGATACACCCACGACTAGGGACCTTGAAGGATGTACTTATGGACTACCATGTCCCCACTAGTATAATCTGCATCATAGTCCAGGTAGTCAAGTACACATCCTAAGGGCTTTACCAACATGTAACTATAAGACAGTTTAAAGAGACTAGTATACATGTTAAGATAAAGAGTAACCAGATAGCATACTATCATATCGAGCAAGAAAGTCATCTCTATATATGTCCAAGCATCCAATATAATATACATCATCTGTACAATACTGGACTCTAGGGCATGCATACAACTAACACATACAGAGGCGTAAGGTATGACCAGTTCCCAAAGAAATGTGTGTGGAAAACGCAGATGTCCAGAAAACGAGAAAATATTATGTAAGAGTACCACCCTCCGTACAGTTCGGCATGGGCGAGATCGCAAGAGAACTTGAGCAGGATTCCATCTAGGACACTGCTGCGATAAGATTTGCACCCGGGATCAGATGTGTGATATGTATTCAGAGGACCAAAGGCCGACGCCAGTAACGTGCTATTAGTTATGTATGTGCCCTAGAGGCCATTGTTGTACATATGATGTATATTATAATGGATGCTTGGATATATATAGAGAGGACTTTCTTGCTTGTCATGATAGTATGCTATTTGGTTTCACTTTATCTTAACATGTTGACTTGTATTGGTTTACTGTCTTACTCTCACATGTTGATAAAGCCCTTAGGATCTGTACTCGACTACTGGGACTATGATGAGATCATACTAGTGGGGCCACGATAGTAGATGAGTACATCCTATAACTATTCCTAGTCAAGGGTATATCGAGACAGGGCATCGATACACCAGAGTAGACTAGCGTATACGCATCTTCACCCATATGATGGGCGATGGATGATCCTATATCCATCGGTGTTTTGACATCAGAGATGGTGTACGGGTGCTCAGTGGAAACTGGGTACACTGGACGGACTCGCCGAGAACTCCCAGATGGTGATATACCACACGTCAGATGGCAGTTCTCCGGTGACACTGGTACAGGGTAGTCTGTAGACCCGAGATCGTCATAGAGTCTTGTGTGATTCCCACTATGCTTTGATTTCCACCTTACCACATCCAAGAGGGCGTTCAAAATGGTAGTTTTTTGGTGCAGTCTTGAATCACATGGAGGCAATGAGCGATAGGAGGGGATTCGTCTCTCCCGGTATAGGGAGTTGATGTTGTGCTGTGTTCGATTGGCTATAACTGGAAGTCCCTGGCCAGGGATGATATAGAGATTTACTGGTAAGTGTTACCAGTAGTTTCTCGACCCGTTATGAGGCTCACATCGACACGACTTATCGGTTATTAGGGTTTGACGTATACCACCCCTAGACTTGATATGCGACATATCAGACGAAGAGACCGGACTGTACGGGAGTGTTACTGATTGGATTCACAGGAGAATGTACAGGCTAGCTTGTTGATCTTCTGATTGCTTAATACCTGGGTGGCTGTTACGTTTAGCTGACCGCATGCAGCTTGTTGGTGTTTGATATGATCATCACCTGCTACCGGCGTGTTGACGATTCTTTAGAGTCCTACACAAAGGTTTCTTGACTCAAGCAAAACGGAGTAGGGGCATATATTTTATATTTGCACGACTGAGGATAATGCGATATGAGATACCGTATTATATTCTCGCAATATTTAGATATGAGCCGGGTCATCGGATCAAGTGTTGATTCGATGAATCGGTACATGATATATTAGTCGGTTATATTCGATATAGCCGGATTGTCGGATCAAGTGTTGATTCGATAATTTAATGTATAATAATATATATGATATATTGCATTTCATTATCTAATATTCGCTCTCTTTATTATTTCATTTTCTCACCAGATGATACATTGATATATATGCGATATATGTTAATTGTATTATTTTCTATTGTTACAAATACAAAATATATATGTGATATATATTATTGTAACATGATATGATTAATAATGAATCATATTTAGTCGAGATTAAACAAGCTTAGGGTTTGATTTGGGTTAGATCTTTCTTGCACCTTATAGAAGCTTTTCTTTTGTCATGAAGAAGATATTATGGTTGATATTTTCTTATGACTCATTCTTTAACCAACCCAAACCCTTGCCCTAGTTAATTCTCTACATGAGTTATCCTTGTCATCCTTGACCATGGTTTCATTATTAATCATATGTCATTTCATTATTCATCACAAAAGGATTATGCATTATTTCTTCTTCTTCTTCAACCTTGAGTTTTGAGAAAGCTTACTAGGTTTTCATTTTGTGATGATTTCAGGTGAGAATTTGATATAAAAAGAAAGCATAAATACTACTCCATCATCCTCATCTAATCTAGCCAATTAGATTAGGCTGTTCACCTCATTAGAGTGAGAGAGCTTGAGTTATAGAAACTTCGACGTAGATCATTGGAGAAAATGAACACTACAAGATAGCATGGATCGTTCGAGTCGTGGAACCACTCTTGAGTCCTGGAGATCGTGGATCACGGCGAAGGGACTTCTACTCGAAGCTTATGAAGCGAAGGAGTAGACTACAAAGGTTGTAATCCCTCACACTTAGTTGTAAAGATATTTACTTGCATGTTAAACCCTAATAATCTAGCAAAGATCCCGACTTTGGGTTGTTCGGCACGTCTAAATTTTTATTCGGGTATGGTTGATGCCTTATGAACACTTGTAAGAGTGCCTAGGAACCCTACAATGCTATCAGAGCCTAGATAGAGCATTCGGCGACGTGTAAACGAAGTTAAAACTCCGATCGAACCCCGGAACGTCTATTTGACCCCCTCTCTGGACAACTTTTAAAAATGTGATTTTTTCTGTATTAAAAATACCTTAAAAAATCAGCAGGGAATTATAAGTATCACTGTGAAAAACGAGGAGCTAAACCGTACGTACCGCCGCGGAACCGCGGCCATACCTTGCTTAAGCCGTGGATCCGCGGCCGTACAGTTGGGTTTGACTTTTCTTTTGGCACAGTGATGACCGTAGCTGCTAGTTCATATTTCTGGGTATTTTTAATCTGACTCAAGTGTTGAGTGTTCTGGGGATTATTTTGTATTCGTTGATTCGATTGGAAAATTTAATTTCGTTATGTTTCCGGATATTTAGAAACTGTTAAAATGTTCGAACGGATATCATTAACTCATTTTTTTCCCGGCACGAAAAAATTTCAAGTGTTGAATTTTTCTTGGGTTTAAATCTTTCGGAAAAACATGCAAGTAACGCGGTGGTCTCTCTAGAAGAACACAAACCTTAACTCGATTATGTGACCGTCTGAACCGCCTCTAAACCTTAGGGTTTGGGGCAATACGGCGTGCCACATGTGAGGCGTTGGCTTGACCCTTCTACGGCTGGACAATTGGTACTGTGACATATTCTGGGATTATTTGAACTCCGCTCAAGTGTTGAGCTATTTAGGAAATTTTGGATAATTGATTATCTGATCGGAAAGTTTAATACTGTCTATTTATCTGCAATGTGATACAATATGTGGAATTCATATAGTTAGGCATGAAATGCGAAGTATGTGATATTTCGGATTTATGATATCTAAAGTGATTGTGGATTCCAAATGTTGTAGTTTTACAATTTCTTTTCTGTGACCGTAAGTGTAGTATCTAGTTGTATTGCCGGTTTTCGTTGCTATACATCAATGACGATCGGTGTATGCATACTTACTTACGTTGATGATATGTGATATTATGTGTTTTTGTGATATATTATATTGGATCGTCGTGTTTTGAATAGCCGGGGGTTTTATGTGAGATGAGGGTTTTTATTTTCATTCATGTAAAATTCATTTGTATGTAATATTCTTTTATTGGGACAGTTCCGGGATTAGGTTGATGTCACCAGTGTATATTATTCACTTTTCCGCATTAGGTAGACCCAAGGAGGGGAGCACAAGTAACCGGGTTCTAGGGTCTAGTGGGAGGCCATCTAGAGGAGTCGAGACCGGGTCTCCTAACCCTAGAATTAGCAGTGTTACTTGCCGCTCTCGTAGGGGTCTAGGGATGTGGGTTTGGCTATTCATTGTGACCGTGGAATCCGTGTTTTATACCGGCTCGTATTAAAAACACGGACATCCTAGTATATCCAATATTTCATATATGTTCTTTTGCTGCAATGTTCTGTGATGAGATCATATTACTGCCTGAGATGAATGCTTATACTATATATATATGCTGATATGTAAATATTACTGCTTTCGTTTATTCTGTGATGCTTAGGATGCATAAGCTGATGAGATTTATTAATGAGATTAATAAAAAGAAAAGAAACCTAAAAGATGTTGTAGAATCAAAACTTTATAAAAAGGGTAGCTACAGTTTTTCTTTGAATAGCGGTATATATGATATACCCTGCACCTTATTCGATGAGGAAAGAGTCGAGATCCCTTCACCGGGAGTGACCTCTTTAGCGAAACTGGCAGATGCTACAAACTCGCGGTTTAGTTTTTGACAGCTTATATAGTTCTTGCTTTGCACAGCGGTATATATGATATATCCTGCACCTTATTCGATGGGGATAGAGCCGAGATCCCTTCACCGGGAGTGACCTCTTTAGCGAAACTAGAAAAGCCTCAAAAACACTCCTTTTCAAAATCACTTGTTTCTGCAACGATATCAAGTTCATTACGCTCATGGTTTTCTGAAAAACCTGCATAGCCCTTCATCATTTCAGATAAAACTTACTTAGTATTCGTGCTGCGTTTGTTGACATTGTCAAGGTACAGTGTACAGTAGCTAATTAATGTTTATCTGCTAAAACATGAGATGTGATTAGATTAGGGTATTCGTACGGCCTTGTTGATCTTGTCAAGGGTCATGCGGGTAGGTTTAATTCAATCGGGAAATGATGGGTTGAACTTGACTTGCGATTTATGGTTTGTTGACCTTGTCAAGGTCATAGATAGCTAGGTGCAGAATATTATCGGGAATTTCAAGTGTTGAAATTTGCAATGAGATTGCATACCTTCTATGAGATAGATGGATCCTGATACCCACTACGAGTAAGAGTTACTCCTGGGAGAATTTTACACAGGACAATTAGTCGATCAAGTAGGTGTCTAGAAAGGTGTTAACGGGGTTATGCCTCAAGGAAAACGAGGTTTATTTTAATTAGGTCCATGCGAAAGCACGGGGAACCTCCTTCAAGTACCAACACTGATCTGGCTGAAAGATTGACGAAATTGTAGGGTGTAATTAATCCCGGCTAATCTTACCTTTTAGGGTTTGAAGGAAGATTTGATAAAAACAGCGGGAGACATCTTGATTAGATAAGATAATAACCAATCTAATCTTGCAAGAGCATACACTAAAGTGTTTCCTTCTCTCTCTCTCCAGGTAGCGACCAAGTCAGGACTTAATCAAGATAATAATATGGATGTATTGACTGAACCCGCTTATTATACTAAGCAGGGGATCGTTAGTCCCGTTCTTTCCTATAAGAGTTATAAGACTGAACAGGAAACATGAGAATATCTGGAATCTCATGCCGCCCAAACAAAGAACATACATGCTGATGCATCTTCTTCGGGTGTGTTAGTTATTGAGAACTGTTTCTCAGTTCACCCTACGTCCTGGGTATTAGATACCGGATCAGGATCCCACATATGTACATTGTTACGTAGGCTACGTAAAGGTACAGAACTGTGAAAAGGTGATCATTCCGTACAAGTAGGGAATGGTGCAAGTATTGCAGCCAAAGTAGTTGGTGAATATCACCTTGTATTACCAAGTAGTAATACACTGATTCTGAATGAGTGCTATTATATACTGAACATGATGTGCAACATTATATCAGTTTCTTTATTAAGTAAAGAAGGATATAATTTTGTAGTAAAGGATAATGTTATGAACATCTTCCTAGATCAAAAGTTGATTGGATCAGGCTCATTACATAATGGCATATTCATTCTTAATCAAAATACAGTCCTTAATATACAAAACACACATAAGAGAAAAAGTTCAGAAATGAACGAATCCTTCTTCTGGCATTGTAGACTTGGTTATATCAATGCGACATGGCTGGCTAAGTTACATAAGGATGGATATTTGAATCCGTTCGAATTATCATCTTATGATACTTGCCATTCATGTCTCAAAGATAAAATGACCAAAACTCTGTTTAGTGGACACGGAGAAAGAGTTACGGAACTCTTAGGACTGGTACATATTGATGTATGCGGTCCTATGCCTATGCATGTCAGAAACGGTTCTTCCTACTTCATTACATTCACTGACGATCTCTCTAGATACGGACATGTGTTCCTGATGAAACACAAGTCTGAAGCTTTTGAGAAATTCAGAGAATATAAACACGAAGTAGAGAACCAAACGGGCATAAGTATTAAGATTCTTCGATCTGATCGAGGAGGAGAATACTTAAGCAATGAGTTCCTAGACTATCTAAAAGAGAATGGGATTCTCTCTCAGCTTACTCATCCCTATACACCACAGCACAACGGTGTATCAGTGTTAGTTATATGTATGCCCTAGAGGCCATTACTGTACATAGGATGTATATTGTAGTGGATGCTGGGACATATATAGGGAGGACTTTCTTGCTCGACATGATAGTATGCTATCTGGTTACCCTTTACCTTAACGCGTACACTGATTGTCTCTCTATTACATGTTGGTAAAGCCCTTAGGATGTGTACTTGACTACCTGGACTATGATGCGGATCATACTAGTGGGGACATGGTAGTCCATAAGTACATCTTTCAAAGTCCCTAGTCGTGGGTGTATCGAGACGGGGCATCGATATACCAGAGTAGACTAGCGTGTACCTTCTCGACCCATACAGATGGGCGATGGATGATCCTATATCCATCGGTGTTTGACATCAGAGATGATATACGGGTGCTCAGTAGAGACTGGGTACACTGGACTGACTAGCCGAGAACTCCCAGATGGTATTATACCTCACGTCAGATGGCAGTTCTCTGGTGACACTGGTACAGAGTAGTCTGTTGACCCGAGATCGTCATAGAGTCTTGTGTGGTTCCCACTGTGCTTTGATTTCCATCTTACCACGTCCAAGAGGGCGTGCAAAACGGTGGTTTTTGGGTACAGTCCCGAGTCACATGGAGGCAATGAGCGATAGGAGGGGATTCGTCTCTCCCGGTATAGGGGGTTGATGTTGCGCTGTGTTCGATTGGCTATAACAGAAAATACCTGGCCAGGGTTGCTGAGATTTACTGGTAAGTGTTACCAGTAGCTTCTCGAATTGTTATAGACCTCATATCGACACGACTTATCGAGCTATTGGGGTCTGACGTTTACTACCCCTAGGCGAGATATGCGACATATCAGACGATCGGACCGGACTGTACGGTAGTGTTACCGGTTGGATTCACAGGAGTGTGAGCGGGCTTGCTCATCGATCTTCTGATCGCTCAATACCCGGGTGGCCGTTACGTTTAGCAGACCGCTTGCGGCTTGTGGGTGTTTAATATGATCATCATCTGCTGCCGGCGTATTAACGAGTCTATAGAGTCCTACACAGAGGTTTCCTGGCTCAAGCGAAACGAAATAGGAGCGCATATGAGATATGTGCGGGACCGAGAATAATGCGTGTATGTGATACCGTATTCCATTCTCGCGATGAATGTAACGAATGGTTGTATGCGATATAACCTAGTTATCGATTCAAGCGTTGATTCGATAAGCCGATACATAGGATACTAGTCGGTTATATGCGATATGACCAGATCGTTAAATCAAGTGTTGATTTAATGATTTAATGTATAATTATATATTTGATATATTACTTTTCATTAACTAGTATCGGTTCACTTTAAATGGATTTTCTCGCTCGGGTGTGCGCATTGCATATGCGATATGATTTTGTGCACTTGCTTGTATCATGTTTGATGATACATGCAATACTTGGTTAAATGTATGTTTAAACCATAGTTAGTTAATGGTTAAGGGTTTTAAATGATTTATTTATTGTTTTATTTATTTTTGGCAAAAGGAAAATGGTGGCTTTATTTATTTCTTTTGTTGAAGTTTCTTGAACTTTTGAAAAGTCCACCATTTTTGTTTTATGCCAAACCCCACTAACTTTGGTTAACTCTCTACACTTAACTATGATAAGTGTTATGATAAGATTGAATTTTCTTTTCCATTCATTTGAACTTATCATAATATTTATCATCTTCTTCCTCGTCTTCTTCTTCATGAAGATACCTTCCTCCATCAATGGTGATTGATGCAAATGAGTGAGAAATCCAATTCTAAAGTCTACCCACTTCCTATTTCTTCATCCTCTACCTCTTGCCAAGTAGTAGAGTGTGTTTCCTTCACAAGTTTTCATGGCTTGGTGAAGGTGGAGCTTGATCTAGCGATGCCTCGACGTAGATCATCTTCGGCATGGACATCGACGACCTAGCTCGCTTATTCTTCGACGAAGCCGACTCTAGAGCCCGGGAACTCATTTGGACAGCAAAGGGACTTCGTTGCGGAGCTATGGAGGTGGAGCACCGGATCTACAAAGGTTGTATTTCCGTATCTCTTAGTTAAGAGTTAACTAGTTTATGTTTCGCCTAGAAATCTAGCCGACGATCCGTAGTTTAGGGTTTCTCGGCACCGTATTTTTTTGAAACGGGCATGGTTGATGCCTTGTGAGACCTCATTAGGGTGCCTAGGAACCCTACAGTGGTATCAGAGCCTAGCTAGAGCCTTAGGCGAAGTCTAGACGGAATTTGAAACCGGAACGAACCCGAAACCAACTCCAAAATAGCTCTCTGTCCTTTTTTCAAAAACTGGGATTTTTCCAAATTAAAAATATCCATAAAACCCAGCAGGAACTTGTAAGAATTACTGTGCAAATACGAGATTATTTGGACTTTAAACAGGCGCGGAACCGAGGCACGAGCATGCCTCGTGCGGCGGTTCCGCCGCCACTTGGTGACGTCACAGTCCCAGTTTTGCACAGTAATTCAATTTTTCCAGTGTTGAGTTCTCTGGGTACTTTTTAAATTTATTCAAGAGTTGAATTTTCTGGAGTTGTTTTGGCGATTCGGTGTTTCGATCGGGGTATCAAATTTTGTCTTTTTGGCTTTCCGGATAATTTTACAATATGTTAAAAGTTCGACCGGATATAAATACCCAATTTTTCCCCTGTTGGGAAATTTCCAAGTGTTGGATTTTTCCGTAGTTTAACGACATTCTAAGTAGTGCAAGTAACGTGATGGACCCTCTAGAAGACAACAAACCTTAACTCGATTATGTGACCGTCTTGAACTGCCCTTTGAACCTTCGGGTTTGGGGCAGTACGGCGTGCCACATGTGAGGCGTTGGCTCGACCCTTCTACGGCTGGACCGTTGGTACTGAGGCACGAACTGAATGTTGTTAGACTTATTTCATGTGTTGATCTGTATCGGGAAAACTTGGGTGTTTGACTGTTCGATCGAAAAGTTTACCATTTTCTGTTTATCTGGAATGGGATACAATAATTGGAATTCACAAGTAGTTATGTGATAACTGAATGAATGTTATAAATCTAGCGGTTTAGTCTCACTTGATCAGTTGCCACGGGATTTTGATGTGATCAAAAGTCCGTCGCAATCACGTAGCGTACGCGGATATTCGCCGGGTAAACTTAATAGACAGCCTCACTCCATAGCCCCGACCAAGTGACTGTAGGAGAACCCCGTCGCCGAAAGCATCCGTTCGGGTGCTCGCGGCAGCGGTGTTCCGCCTTGGTACACTTCGCCGACGGTATCGCGAGTGCGGCCGCCTACTGAAGTTTGCGACGAGTATTCGATCAGGATGTCGGGAATCTTGTTGAATTGCCCGACTTGATATTGAAAAGAGTTTTCAATAATGAGACTAAAATGCCGGATTTATAATTGTTAGGCATGCGATGTCTAAGTAATTCATTTGGTCAGGCATGCGATGTCTGAGGTGGTTGCGGATTCCAACTGTTGTAGTTTTACACTTTCTTTTCTGTGACCGTAAGTGTAATATGTGATATCGCCGGTTTCGTTGCTATATGTCAACGACAATTGGGATACGCATGTTTACTTACGTTGATGACATGTGATGTTATGTGTTGCTGGATATGTTATATTGGATCGTCGTATTTGAATAGCCGGGGGTTTTTATGTGAGATGAGTGTTTTTCATTTTCATTCATGTAAAAACTTGTATGTAATATTCTTTTATTGGGGCACTTCCAGGTAGCGGATGTTGTCACCTTTTGTATATTATTTACTTTTCTGCACTAGGATAGACCCAAGGAGGAGGGCACAAGTAACCGGGTTCTGGAGTCCAGTGGGAGACCAACTCGAGGAGTCGAGTCCGGGTCTCCTAACTCTAGAATTGGTAGGGTTGCTTGCCGCTCTCGTAGGGGTCTAGGGGTGTGGGTTTGGCTATTCATCACGACCGTGGAATCCGTGTTTTATACTGGCTCGTATTGAAAACACGGACGTCCTAGTATATCCAATATTTCATATGATTCTTCTGCTGCGATATCTGTGATATGATCATGTGATGTTCTGTGATAGATACAGTATATAGTATATATGATATATTATATAGGCGTTACTTATGTTTTACACCCGCGCTAGCCCTGCCCCGCTCTGCCGTTAGTTACCTAACCTAACGGTGCACGAGGGGACATCGAGGCGAATGCGGATGGCATAAGTGTACGTCGTATTTATCTGTGATGTTTAGGTACTTAAATGATGGGACTTCATTAATGTGATTAATCATATAAAAGAAACCTAAGATGTTGTAGAATCGAATTTCAAAATAAAACAGGTAGCTACAGTTCTTGCTTTGCACAGCGGTATATATGATATATCCTGCACCTTATTCGATAAGGAAAGGACCGAGATCCCTTCACCGGAAGTGACTCCTTTAGCAATAACTGGCAAATGCTACACACACGGTTTGTCTTTTGATTGCTTTTAAGTGTTTTTGCTTTGCACAGCGATATATATGATATATCCCGCACCTCATTCGACGAGGAAAGGACCGACGATCCCTTCACCGGGAGTGACTCCTTTAGCAAAACTAGAAAAGCCTCAAAAGCACTCCATGTCAAAATCATTTGATTCTACAACGATATCGAGTTCATTACGCAATAGGTTTTCAGAAAAACCTGTCCTAGCCCTCCGTCATTTCAGATAAGTAGTAGTTAGTATTCGGGCTGCGTTTGTTGGCCTTTGTCAAGGCGCAGTGTGCGGTAGCTAACTGGTGCTTATCTGCTTATGCATATGATGCAGATTGGGTTAGGGTAGTCGTGCGACCTTGTTGGCCTTTGTCAAGGGCCGTGCGGGTGGGTTTAATTCAATCAGGAAATGACGGGTTGAACTTGACTAGCATCCTATGGTTTGTTGGCCTTTGTCAAGGTCATATGAGGTTAGGGGCAAAATATTATCGGGAATTTCAAGTGTTGAAATTTGCAATGAGATTGCATACCTTCTATGAGATAGTTGGATCCCGATACCCGCTGCGAGTAAGAGTTACTCCTGGGAGAGTTTTATAAATTACAATTAGCCGATCAAGTAGGTGTCTAGAAAGGTGTCAACGGGGTTACGCCTCTGGGAAAATGGGGTTTACATTAATTAGGTTCGTGCGAAAGCACGGGGGACCTCCCTCAAAGTACCGACACTGGCCTGGCTGAAAGATTGGCGAACTTGTAGTGTGTAATTAATCCCGGCTAGTCTTTCCTTTTAGGGTTTGAACGAAGATTTGATAAAAAGCAGTAGGAGCCATCCTGATTAGATAAAATAATAACCAATCTATTCTTGCAAGAGCGCACGCTGAGTGTTTTCTTCTCTCTCTCTCCTGGTAGCGACCATATCACTCCTTAATCAAGATAATAAAACGAATTATTGACCGAACCTGCTTGTTATACTGAGCTGGGGAACGTTGGTCCCGCTCCAACTTATAATTGTTATAAGACAGAGCAGGAAATTGGGAAATACCAGATTTCCCGTGCCGCCCAAACGAAGAGAGTGCATGCTGATGCATCATCTTCGGGTGTGTTCATTACAAAGAACTGTTTCTCTGTATCCTCCGCATCCTTGGTATGTGATACCGGATCAGGATCCCAGATATGTAATCTGTTACATAGGGCTACAAAAGGGTAGAAAAACTGAGAACGGGTGATAAGTTTCATGAGACAGAAAACGGGGCAAGTGTTGCAGCCAAGTCTGTTGGTCACTGTCACCCTGTATTATAATACATTGATTCTGAACGAATGTTATTAGATATCGAACCTGATATACAAAATCATATCAGTCTCTTTATCAGTAAAGAAATGATATAATTTTGTATTGTTGGATAATGTTTTGAACATTTCCTATATCAAAAGTTGATCGGTTCAGGCACGTTATCTAAAAGCATTGATGTTCTAAATCAAACTACAGTTCTTAGTATACGAAACACACACAAGAGGAAGAGTTCAGAAATGAACGAATCCTTCTTGAGGTATTGTAGACTAGGTCAGATCAATGTGACCCGACTAGCTTGAGTTACATAAAGATGCATATTTAAATTAGTTTGAATTTACATCTTATGAAACTCGCCAGTCATGTCACAAAGATAAGATGACCATAGCTCCGTTTACTGGAAACAGAGAAAGAGTTAATAAACTCTTGGGATGATACATGTTGATGTATATAAGTCCCCTGTCTACACATGCCAAGACTGGTTCTTTATACTTCATTACGTTCTCTGATGATCTCTTTAGATTCAGACATATGTTCCTGTTGAAACACAAGTCCGAACCTTTTGAGATATTCACAGAATATAAGTTAGAAGTAGAGAACCAAAATACGGGTAAAAGTATTATGTCCTTTGATGAGATCAAGGAGGAGAATACTTGAGCACGGAATTCCTGGACTATTCTAAAGGAGAATGAGATTCTCTCTCAGCATTACTCCTCCGTATACACCATAGCACGATGGTATATCGGGGCGGAGCAATCACACCCTATATGATATGGTGTGCTCTATGATGGGTAATACTGAGTTACCTTTTTCCTTAGGGGGTTATGCACTTGAGAAGTTGCATACCTATTGAATAGGGGGCCAATCAAATCAGTTGCCTACCATCTCATATGTGATATGGAAAGGGAAGAGCCCATATCTTAAATTGGTTAAGATTTGGGATGTCCGGCCTATATC
This sequence comes from Agapanthus africanus, assembly GCA_030015575.1. Lineage (NCBI taxonomy): Eukaryota > Viridiplantae > Streptophyta > Magnoliopsida > Asparagales > Amaryllidaceae > Agapanthus > Agapanthus africanus. The sequence goes on along the minus strand of JASDDO010000006.1, from coordinate 230,164,038 downwards.
TAAAAGCAAAATCCGGACAAACTCGAGGCAAGGTCTGTTAAGTAGAACTGGAAAGGTTCCAGTTATACAAACTGCAGCTGATGATTTGATAGAACCAAAGGATTCAATAGATTCCAACGAACCTCAGCCTCTCCGCCGATCTAGTAGGGTTCCTTACCCACCTGAGAGATACTTCGGTTCCACTATGACAGTGGGAACGAGGATTGCATCATGAGATGATGACCCAACTAGTTTCGAACTGGCCATCAGGAGTGGGACTCTGTAAGAATGGCTGGATGCTTAGCGATCTGAGATGGAATCCTTATACACCAACAAAGTATGGACTTTAGTTGCTATATCTGAAGGGTTAAATCCCCATCAGGAGCAAGTATATCTTGAGAAGATTACTTGGTGTACATGGAAAGGTTGAGACTTTCAAAGCTAGACTTGTTAAAGGTTTTCATCATCAACCAGGCGTGGATAGTGGTGAAACCTCTTCAAGTAGCTATGCTTAAGTCCATCCAGATCCTACTTGCCACGGCTACATACCATGACTATGATATCTGGTGGTTGGGTGTCATGACTGCTTTTCTAAATGATGTTTTAGAAGAGTGCGTCTATAAGTACACAGCCAGAGGGCCTCGTAGGCAGTGGGAGCAGCGGAAACGTGTGCAAAATGCTTTATAGGATTAAAGCAGGCATCGCGGAGTTGGAACATCTGTTTTGATGGATTAGTCAAAGAGTTTGACATCATCAAAATGGTAGATGAACATTGTATAAACAAAAAGGTAGTAGGGAGTATGGTAGTGATCCTCGTAAAGTACGTGGATGACATACTCTTGATAAGAAAGGAGTTTCTTATGCTACGTTCGATCAATCTCCGTTTATCACAAAGATTCTCAGTGTAGGATCAAAATGATACCTCCTAAATCCTGAGTTTTAGATCTATGAGATAGATTTAATTGGATGTTAGGATTCTCACTAGTTGTAGTGAGATGATATCAATAGATCCTGGGGAGAATCACTGGAAGGGTTCCAGGGTGATAAAGACGACTGAATGTCAGTCGCAGGCATTTTCTTTACCCTCAGTAGAGGGACGGTATGTTGGAAGAGTTCCAAGCTAGATACCATGACATACTAGACGATAAAGGCAGGATACATCGCTACTTATGATGCTACCAAAGAGGCTGTTTGGATGTATATTGGTTCATGAGATGAACTATGTTCCTCCCATTGTGTGACAATGGAGTTGTGGCTTATGCCAAGGAACGCAGGTCCCATCAGTGATCCAGACTTATTCTAAGGCAGTATCACCTGATCATGGAGATAGTTAATCTCCAGGGTGATCGAGGTAAGGAGAGCAGACTTAGAGGATAACACGGCGGATCCACTCACGAAGGCCTATTCCCAGAGAGAGACTTTTATGGGATGGTTGAGTATGAGATACTACAACCACTGCTACAGATGGCCCTAGTGCAAGTGGGAGATTGTTAGTTATATGTATGCCCTAGAGGCCATTACTGTACATAGGATGTATATTGTAGTGGATGCTGGGACATATATAGGGAGGACTTTCTTGCTCGACATGATAGTATGCTATCTGGTTACCCTTTACCTTAACGTGTACACTGATTGTCTCTCTATTACATGTTGGTAAAGCCCTTAGGATGTGTACTTGACTACCTGGACTATGATGCGGATCATACTAGTGGGGACATGATAGTCCATAAGTACATCTTTCAAAGTCCATAGTCGTGGGTGTATCGAGACGGGGCATCGATATACCAGAGTAGACTAGCGTGTACCTTCTCGACCCATACAGATGGGCGATGGATGATCCCATATCCATCGGTGTTTGACATCAGAGATGATATACGGGTGCTCAGTAGAGACTGGGTACACTGGACGGACTCGCCGAGAACTCCCAGATGGTATTATACCTCACGTCAGATGGCGGTTCTCTGGTGACACTGGTACAGAGTAGTCTGTTGACCCGAGATCGTCATAGAGTCTTGTGTGGTTCCCACTGTGCTTTGATTTCCATCTTACCACATCCAAGAGGGCATGCAAAACGGTGGTTTTTGGGTACAGTCCCGAGTCACATGGAGGCAATGAGCGATAGGAGGGGATTCGTCTCTCCCGGTATAGGGGGTTGATGTTGCGCTGTGTTCGATTGGCTATAACAGGAAATCCCTGGCCAGGGTTACTGAGATTTACTGGTAAGTGTTACCAGAAGCTTCTCGAATTGTTATAGACCTCATATCGACACGACTTATCGAGCTATTGGGGTCTGACGTTTACCACCCCTAGGCGAGATATGCGACATATCAGACGATCAGACCGGACTGTACGGTAGTGTTACCGGTTGGATTCACAGGAGTGTGAGCGGGCTTGCTCGTCGATCTTCTGATCGCTCAATACCCGGGTGGCCGTTACGTTTAGCAGACCGCTTGCGGCTTGTGGGTGTTTGATATGATCATCATTTGCTGCCGGCGTATTGATGAGTCTTTAGAGTCCTACACAGAGGTTTCCTGGCTCAAGCGAAATGAAATAGGAGCGCATATGAGATATGTGCGGGACCGAGAATAATGTTTGTATGTGATACCGTATTCCATTCTCGCGATGAATGTATCGAATGGTTGTATGCGATATAACCTAGTTATCGATTCAAGCGTTGATTCGATAAGCCGATACATAGGATACTAGTCGGTTATATGCGATATGACCGGATCGTTAAATCAAGTGTTGATTTAATGATTTAATGTATAATTATATATTTGATATATTACTTTTCATTAACTAGTATCGGTTCACTTTAAATGGATTTTCTCGCTCGGGTGTGCGCATTGCATATGCGATATGATTTTGTGCACTTGCTTGTATCATGTTTGATGATACATGCAATACTTGGTTAAATGTATGTTTAAACCATAGTTAGTTAATGGTTAAGGGTTTTAAATGATTTATTTATTGTTTTATTTATTTTTGGCAAAAGGAAAATGGTGGCTTTATTTATTTCTTTTGTTGAAGTTTCTTGAACTTTTGAAAAGTCCACCATTTTTGTTTTATGCCAAACCCTAACCACTCACTAACTTTGGTTAACTCTCTACACTTAACTATGGTAAGTGTTATGATAAGATTGAATTTTCTTTTCCATTCATTTGAACTTATCATAATATTTATCATCTTCTTCCTCGTCTTCTTCTTCATGAAGATACCTTCCTCCATCAATGGTGATTGATGCAAATGAGTGAGAAATCCAATTCTAAAGTCTACCCACTTCCTATTTCTTCATCCTCTACCTCTTGCCAAGTAGTAGAGTGTGTTTCCTTCACAAGTTTTCATGGCTTGGTGAAGGTGGAGCTTGATCTAGCGATGCCTCGACGTAGATCATCTTCGGCATGGACATCGACGACCTAGCTCGCTTATTCTTCGACGAAGCCGACGCTAGAGCCCGGGAACTCATTTGGACAGCAAAGGGACTTCGTTGCGGAGCTATGGAGGTGGAGCACCGGATCTACAAAGGTTGTATTTCCGTATCTCTTAGTTAAGAGTTAACTAGTTTATGTTTCGCCTAGAAATCTAGCCGACGATCCGTAGTTTAGGGTTTCTCGGCACCGTATTTTTTTGAAACGGGCATAGTTCATGCCTTGTGAGACCTCATTAGGGTGCCTAGGAACCCTACAATCAGAACGGTGGAATCGCACCCTATTAGATATGGTGCGCTCTATGATGAGCAATGTTGAGTTACCTATTTCCTTCTGGGGTTATGCACTTGAGACAGCGGCATACCTATTGAATCAAGTTCCATCTAAATCTGTACCTACCACACCATATGAGATATGGAGTGGGAAGAGACCGTATCTTAAACGAGTTAAGATATGAGGTTGTCCGGCCTATGTCAAAAAGCAAAATCCGGACAAGCTCGAGGCACAATCAGTTCTTTGCAAGTTTGTAGGATATCCAAGCAATTCGTATGGATATCTATTCTAACACAGTGAACAACAAAAGGTGTTTGTTGCTCAACATGCCATCTTTTTAGAAAGGAATTTCTTGCAAAAGAAATTTGTGGCGATGAGGTAGAGCTGGAAGAGGTTCCAACACCACAAACTACAACTGATGATTTATTGGAACCAGAGGATTCAGTAGTACCCGACGAACCCCAGCCTCTCCGCCGATCTAGCAGGGTTTCTCATCCACTTGAGAGATACTATGGTTTTCTCATTGATGGTGGAAGCGAAGATTGCATCATGGAAGATGATGACCCAACTAGTTTCGAGAAGGCCATCACGAGTGGTGACTCTGTGAAATGGCTGGATGCAATGCGATCTGAGATAGAATCCATGTACACCAACAAAGTATGGACTTTGGAAAATGCTCCTGAAGGGGTAAAACCCATTGGGAGCAAGTGGATCTTTAAAAAGAAAATTGGTATTGATGGAAAAGTTGAGACTTTCAAAGCTAGACTTGTTGCAAAGGGTTTTCGTCAACGACCAGGTGTGGATTATGACGAAACCTTTTCTCCAGTGGCTATGCTTAAGTCCATCCGGATCTTACTTGCCATTGCTGCATACCATGACTACGAAATCTGGGAAATGGATGTTAAGACCGCCTTTCTAAACGGCGATTTAGAAGAGTGCATATACATGACTCAGCCAGAGGGCTTCGTAGATAGTGGGAGCAGCGGAAAGGTGTGCAAGCTGCTTAAATCCATTTATGGGTTAAAGCAAGTATCGCGGAGTTGGAACATCTGTTTTGATGTTGTAGTCAAAGAGTTTGACTCCATCAAAAATATAGATGAACCATGTATCTATAAGAAGGTAGCAGATAGTAAGATTGTCTTCCTCGTATTGTACGTGGATGACATACTCTTGATAGGAAATGATATTCCTATACTGCAATCAGTCAAGCTCTTCTTATCACAAAGATTCTCAATGAAAGATCTAGGTGATGCCTCCTGCATATTGGGAATCTGTTAGTGTATATGCCCTAGAGGCCATTACTGTATCATACTAGCTTGTATATTATTTGATGGAAGGTTGGGATATTCACAGTTGTATCGACAATCTTGCTCAAAACGGTAGTATGCTACTTGGTTTGTCTCTACTTCAATATGTACATGTGTTTGTTTTAGCATATCGCTTATATACATATTAGTAGAGCCCTTAGGATCTTTGCTTGATTACCAGCGTTGTGATGGCGCTCACACTCGTGGGGGCCGGGTAATCCATAAGCACATCCTTATACAGGTCCCTAGTCGTAGGACTATCGAGACAGGGCATCGATACTCCGGAGTAGACTAGTGTATGCGCTTCTCATCCCAGCGGGGGAGACGGTCTGTCCCACAGCCGTCAGTACGTCGTACTTGAGATAGTATGCGGGTGCTCGTTAGGTTATGAGTACACTGGACAGGACTCGTCGGGAACTGTTGGTTGGTATTATACCTATCGTCAGTTATCAGTTCCCAGGTGACATGAGTACAGCTTAGTCCGCCGACTTGACACTGTCACTTCGCCTCGAGTGTCTTCCCACTGTACTTAGATTACTACCCTACCACTGCTCAAAGAAGTCGTGCAAACAGGTAGTAGTTGGGTACAGTCCCGAAGCACTTGGAGGCAGTGACGGTTAGACAGGATTCGTCTCTCCCGGTATTGGGGGTTGACATCGCGCTGTGTCTAGGAGAGCCATTACACTAGTAGTTCCTGGCCAGGGCAAGCGAGATATACTGGTAGTTTTCCTGTGTTATCTCAGGGTGTTCTGGGCTACACTCCGACACGACTTGTACCGCTATTAGGGGACTGACGTTTACCGCCCTTCTAGGCCCGCCATGCGATGTTTCAGACGAATAGACCGGACTGTACAGAGATTATCACATACAGGCTCAGTAGGAGTTCGGATGGGTTTATCTCATCGGCCTTCTTATCGACATTTACCTGGGGACCGTTACGCACATCTAGTGCCGCTTGCGGTCTGTGGTTAAACCCACTGCCAGCGTAGTGTCGAGTCTTTAGAGTCCCACACAGAGAGTTTCCCTGCACTGAGCGAAACATGTAGAGGCCGTATGGTTTTACGGCAGGGCTACGATCACTTACGTGCACTTGTGTGCGTATGCTGTTCGGGCAGGCAATACTAGTGAGCTTTGGTTTAAGCCAGATCCTAGTATTGCACAGATGGATTTGTTTTGTCTTATGTTCTTTCGCATTCTACGGAATGCGGATGCGGGTGTGTATGCACAGATTTGCGGAGTGGAGAAGGAGGAGGGGCCTCATTAGGGTTTTGACAGTTGGTTCGGTCAAAACCATTATGAGCCGGGGACATTATTTACTAATCCTTTCATTGATAATTATGTTATGGCTAATTACATTGACCATCTTGACTTTGTTGACCGTTTGACCAAAGTTGACTAGGATCTTCTTGAAAGGTCTAAAGTATTCTTTGGTTTTCTTTTTCATTTTGTTATGATAATGGTCATGTCATTTGTAGCCATCAACTTTATCTTGATGGGATTAGTAATGATAATGTTTTGCATTATTGAACCATGGTTGTGTTTTTCTCTTGGTTAAGTTTTTCATTTGTTCATTCTCATTCTCTCTCATAGAAAAGAGATGAGAAACATTTCCATGGTTGCTCCTCCTTCTTCCTCCTCTTGATTCTTCCTTTGATCTCATGTGTTGAGAGAAAAAGTATTTCACTTGACAAACACATCCATACATCTCCTCTACACATCCTAGGGCTTCTTGACTAGCAATCTCTTTGCCCTAGTTGCCTCGGCTTGAGGTAGAGCTCGGTGTACATCTCTCGGGTGGATCGTCTTCGACTCAAGAAGGCTGCGGAAGTGCCCAAGGTCCGGATCTATACTTGGAGCTTGGATGGACGAGCGGGAAAGCGGAATGAAGACCCGAAGGACCGATTTCGTGAGGTATACTTTCTACAGCATAGTAGTTATAGCCTCTAGTTGTTTACTAGTTTCTAGTGTAGCAAAAATTCGTGCTTTAAGTCCATGTTGCCTTGCGCCAAATCATTGTTTTTCGTCGTTTCCGCCTCCCCGTAAGAACCGCGATGAGCAACGTGGACTTACAGTGGTATCAGAGCCTAGCTAAACATAAACTAGTAAGTTAGCAAAGTGTTTAGAAAATCGATCGGAAAAAAGTCCCAAAACACGTCCGCAAAACCTCTAGTTTCTGTCGATTTTCATACTGCTCAAAAAGTGATTTAAAATATATGAAAAATTGTCTCAGGGTCTTGTGAAAATACTGCAGAAAAATGAACCAGTGATTCGATCAAACAGCCGCAGTTCCGCGGCAATGACATGCTTATTGCCGCGGTTCCGCCGCCGTTTTGACTCGGCACTGGATCAGATTTTCTGCAGTATTTTAGTTTAGCTGTTTTGGGATTTTTAATACATGTTTTTGTCCACCCAGATTTTCCAGGGAGCAAATTGACTTTTGGGGTGGTTAAAAATCTGTATTTTGATCGGTATTCCGTACATTTTGGCTAATGGATATTATCTGTGATGTGATATATGTATTGAACGTCTACTAATCGCTATAAGTCGATTAGTGGGGGTTATACATGTCTGTGATCTGTAATGTTGATGGTTTGTGTATATGAACTCGATGGATTGTCGCGGATGAATAGCCGGGAATGGGTGTGAGATGAGAGTTTCTTTTTTTCTTTCATTCATTGTAAGATTTGTTAATTGATGTAATATTATTTGTATGGCCGCACAACCGGGTCGGGGTTGTAGCGTCATTGTATAATTTCTTTTTACTGTTTTTGCTCCTAGGATAGACCTAAGGAGGGGTGCACGAACTACCGGGTATCTCGAAGTGCCGAGTGGCCTACTCACGGTGTTGAGGGAGGTTGCTTCGCTTCGGATACTTGGCGGGTAGTTTGCCGCACCCGTAGGGGTCTAGGGTGGGGTTTGGCTATTCGTCGCGACCGTGTAATCCGTTTTTCGTTGCAGGCTCGAACGAATCGCGGATTCCTAGTATATCCAAAGTGTTCATCTGTGATTTGTAATGGCTATCATTGCTATATATCTATATATGATATCTATTTAGGCGATACTTATGTTTTTCAGCCGCGCTAGCCCAGCCCCCGCTCTGTCGTTAGTTAAGTAACCTAACGGGTGATGGCGGGGCCCCGTGGCGAATGCGAATGGCATAAGAGTACGTCACATTTTGGTTGTTTTCTGTAATGGTAGGATTAAATGATGGGACGCATTAAAAGAACTAATGCAAGAAAATAAACCAAGTAAAAGTCGTTGGAACACTTTCAAAACCACTCGGTTCTTTTCAAAAACTAGCATTTTAAACGCGGAGCTTGAACCACTCCTTTTAAAAGCTATCTCGTTCCATCGATTATATCAAGTTCACTACGTTCACGGTTTCGCCAAAACCATCTGTAGCCCTCCGTCGTTTCGTATGGTTAGTCAATAGTATTCAAGTTGTGTTTGTTGGACAAAGTCAAGGCACAGTGTTTGGTAGCTATTGGGTGTTCATATGTAGCATAGATAGATGCGTTGGTTTGGGACAGTCGTACTGCCTTGTTGGCCAAAGTCAAGGGTATGTGTGGGTGGGTTCAAATTAACCTGGATAATGACGGGTAGAACTTGACATGTGACTTATGATTTGTTGGCCAAAGTCAAGGTTATAAGAGCATGGGGCAAAAATCCACATTGGGAGTTTCATAAGTACTGAAACTTGCTCGCGCTGCATACCATTTGGAGTGTGATGATTCTGGTAGGATTCCTTCGGTTTTATCACGCGATGATATTTGGATCCCGATCCTACTGTGAGTATATGCTACTCCTCGGGAAATCTCTCACTTAACGATCAATGCTATAAACCAAGTAGGTGTCTAGAAAGGTGTTAGCGGGGCTACGCCCACAGGGAAAAGAGGTTACTTAATTAAGGAACTTCGCGAAAGCGTTGGAAAACCTCCCTCGAAGTACCGACACTGGCCTGGCAGAACGGTTAAGCAAGTATTGTACGGTGAGATAGATCCTGACTAGTTCTTCCTTTATGGTTTGAGGAGGGATTCGAGAGACAGTGGGAGCCATCCTGTTTAGATAAATTAAAAACCAATCTAAACTTACAAGAGCATCATGCTGAGTGTTTTCTTCTCTCTCTCTTAATTGCAGCGACCCAGTGACCGCACCTAGGTTACATCTAAATAATAAAATGACTAAATCTGACTGTTATGACTGGCAAAGGTCTGTCCAGATGTCCATTGCCCATGACAAGTTGGGACACCTCTTGACTGATCCAACCCCTGCCGTCTCAGGTCCAGTTTCCCCTGTCACGGATATTCATATCCGCGAGACATCGGAAAGGAACTCTGCGAAAGCCAAGTACCTCGTGTTAGCCTCAGTTGATGGTGCAAACCAGAGGCAGGACGAGAAGATGGACTCAGTTTCTATCTTCCTCCATAACAAAGTTTTATATGGAGAGCAATCTCATATCGCAAGATATAAGACCTCGAACGAATTGCTTCCAGTGAGTTTGGCTATCGGGTCATCTGTAGGAGGCAACGTCCTTACAGAGACCAGCTCTTTTGAGCTCTCGAACCTGAAGACCACGTTGAAGAACGGGTCAGATGCTGACTTAGTTCAACAGTCTCTACCTACTACCCTAAAGGAAACCAGGGAAGTAGAAAGAAAGGGAAGGGCAGAAGTTTCAGGAACAGATGTAGTAAAAGCGGGATATTTCTATTGTTACGGGAATGAACATGGGCAGAATGATTGCAGGGCTTGTAAAGCCAGTAGCTAGAATTCGAAACATGTTGTGGCTTCAGCTTCGGGTGTGTTTGTAATAGAGAACCGTATGTCAGTTAACCTTACTTCCTGGGTGTTGGATACCGGATCAGGATCTCATATCTGTAAATCGTTACAGGCTCTGAGAAACCGTAGGGTTATCAGCAAAGGTGATATGACTCTCAGGGTTGCTAACGGAATGAGCATGTATGCTGAATCCATAGGGAAATATCATCTAGGACCGACAACTGGGCAGATATTGATTCTGCGTGACTGTTTTTATGTACCAGGTGCAACTTGTAACATCATATCTGTATCCTTACTTTCTAAGGAAGGATATGATTTTACTTTTGTAAGCGATGTAGTAAACATCCACCTAAATCAAGTACTGATTGGGTCAGGTACATTGAAATACGGTATATACGTTTTGAATCAAGCTCAGGTCTTCAGTGTCCAGAACACACTTAAAAGAAAGTCTCCGGAATTAAATCAGGCTTTCTTTTGGCATTGTAGACTGGGTCACATTAATGAGACACGGTTGACAAAGTTACATAAAGAAAGATACTTGGATCCGTTCGAGTACCAGTCTTATGCCACTTGTGAATATTGTCTCATGGGAAAGATGACAAAGACTCCGTTCACTGGACACAGAGAAAGAGCGAGCGAGCTCTTGGGACTCATACACAGTGACGTGTGTGGTCCAATGTCTACACATGCGCGAAGTGGTTATTCATAATTCATTACTTTCACAGACGATTTCTCTAGGTATGGATATGTCTTCTTGATGAAGAACAAATCCGAGGCCTTTGAGAAATTTCAGGAATACAAGAATGAAATTGAAAAACAAACAGGCAAAAGTATCAAGACACTGAGATCTGATCGAGGTGGTGAATACTTGAGAGCCGAGTTTCTGGGCTTCTTAAAAGAGAATGGAATTCTCTCTCAGCTTACTCCTCCATACACACCACAACACAACGGTATATCGGAAAGGAGGAATCGAACCCTATTGGATATGGTTCGTTCCATGATGAGTAAGGCTGAGTTGCCGCGATCCTTCTGGGGTTATGCACTAGAATCAGCTGCATACCTTTTGAACCGAGTTCCAATTAAGACTGTGCCTACTACACCATATCAGATGTGGTGTGGGAAGAAACCCTATCTTAATCACATTAAGACATGGGGATGTCCAGCTTTTGTAAAAAAGCAGCATGCGGACAAGCTCGAGGCACGTTCAGAACAGTGTAAGTTTGTGGGATACCCAAAGAACTCCAAGGGGTATCTTTTCTATTATGCAGAGGAACAAAAGGTTTTTGTTTCTCGTCATGCCCGCTTCTTGGAAACTGAGTTTTTAGAAAATCAGATAAGTGGGAACGCGATAGAACTGGAAGAAATTCCAGAACCACGAGCTATTACTGAAAGCTTAGTACAACCAGAGGGTTCGAAAGAACCGGACATCCCAGCGCCACTCCGTAGGAGTAGTAGGCAGTCTCATCCGCCCGAGAGATACTACGGTTTTCTCATAGACGGGGATAGAGAGGATTGCACCATGGATTATGGTGAGCCTACTAGCTTCCAGCAAGCCATTCAGAGCGGCGACTCGGTAAAATGGCTGGATGCAATGCGGGCCGAGATGTAGTCTATGTACACCAACAAAGTTTGGACTTTGGACTTTGCTCCAGAAGGGGTAAAACCCGTAGGCTGCAAATGGATCATCAGAAAGAAAATTGGTGTAGATGGGCAGGTTGAGACCTATAAAGCTAGACTTGTTGCAAAGGGTTTTCGTCAAAGACCTGGTTTGGACTATGACGGGACCTTTTCTCCAGTGGCTATGCTGAAATCCATTAGGATCCTTCTTGCCATCGCTGCCTTCCACGATTATGAAATCTGGCAGATGGACGTAAAGACGGCTTTCCTAAATGGAAATTTGGAAGAGTGCGTCTATATGGATCAGTCGGAGGGATTCATTCAGAGTGGGAGCAGCGGTAGAGTGTGCAAGTTGCTCAAGTCCATTTATGGACTTAAGGAGGCATCGCGGAGTTCGAACATCTGCTTTGATGATACTGTCAAAGAATTCGACTTTATCAAAAACCCAGATGAACCATGCATTTACAGTAAGATTGTAGGGAGAACTGTAGTATTCCTCGTCTTGTACGTGGATGACATTCTCCTAATAGGAAATGATATTCCTATGCTACAGTCGGTCAAAGGATTCTTATCGCAGAGGTTCTCCATGAAGGACCTGGGCGATGCCAACTACATTTTGGGGATCCAGATCTATCGTGAAAGATCTAAGAGGATGTTGGAACTTTCACAGTCAAGGTACATCGACACCATACTGAAAAGGTTCGGTATGGAAGATTCCAAGCGCGGTAATCTACCGGCTTGTCACGGGATCACCCTCTCCAAAGAGATGTCTCCCAAGACTGATTTGGAAAGGGATCGCATGTCAATTATACCCTACGCTTCTGCGGTAGGCTCTATAATGTATGCGATGTTATGTACCAGACCAGATGTAGCATACGCATTGAGCGTTGTAAGCCGGTATCAGTCGAACCCAGGGGAGAAACACTGGATAGCGGTAAAGAACATTCTCAAGTACCTGAGAAGGACTAAGGAGATGTTCTTGGTGTATGGCGGAATAGACCTCCAGCTCGAGGCCTTTGCTGACTCCAGCTTCCAGAGTGAGAAGGATGACTCTAAGTCCATGTCGGGTTATGTCTTTACCCTCAATAGAGGGGTGGTTTGCTGGAAGAGTTCCAAGAAGGAGACCGTTGCAGACTCAACTATGGAAGCGGAGTACATAGCTGCTTGTGATGCCGCAAAGGAAGCTGTCTGGATGAAGAAGTTCCTCACGGAGCTTTAGGTGGTTCCTACCATTGTTGATCCAATACCGCTGTATTGCGACAACAACGGCGCTATAGCTTTAGCGAAGGAACCCAGATCCCATCAGAAGTCCAGGTACATTTTGAGGCGGTACCACCTGATCAAGGAGATCGTAGATCGCAGGGAGATCGAGGTGAAGAGAGTAAATACGGAGAACAACACTGCAGATCGACTCACGAAGGCCCTACCCCAGACTCAGTTCGAGCGGCTGATCGAGATGATAGGTCTTTGATACGCCAGTATATGGCCTAAGTGCAAGTGGGAGATTGTTAGTGTATATGCCCTAGAGGCCATTACTGTATCATACTGGCTTGTATATTACTTGATGGAAGCTTGGGATATTCACAGTTGTATAAACAATCTTGCTCAAAATGGTAGTATGCTACTTGGTTTGTCTCTACTTCAATATGTGCATGTGTTTCTTTTAGCATATCGCTTATATACATATTAGTAGAGCCCTTAGGATCTTTGCTTGATTACCAGCGTTGTGATGGCGTTCACACTCGTAGGGGCTGGGTAATCCATAAGCACATCCTTATACAGGTCCCTAGTCATAGGACTATCGAGACAGGGCATCGATACTCCGGAGTAGACTAGCGTATGCGCTTCTCATCCCAGCGGGCGAGATGGTCTGTCCCACAGCCGTCAGTACGTCGTACTTGAGATAGTATGCGGGTGCTCGTTAGGTTACGAGTACACTGGACAGGACTCGTCGGGAACTGTTGGTTCGTATTATACCTATCGTCAGTTATCAGTTCCCAGATGACATGAGTACAGCTTAGTCCGCCGACTTGACACTGTCACTTCGCCTCGAGTGTGTTCCCACTGTACTTAGATTACTACCCTACCACGGCTCAAAGGAGTCATTCAAACAGGTAGTAGTTGGGTACAGTCCCGAAGCACTTGGAGGCAGTGACGGTTAGACAGGATTCGTCTCGCTCGGTATTGGGGTTTGACATCGCGCTGTGTCTAGGAGAGCCATTACACAAGTAGTCCCTGGCCAGGGCAAGCGAGATATACTGGTAGGTTTCCAGTGTTATCTCAGGGTGTTCTGGGCTACACTCCGACACGACTTGTACCCCTATTAGGGGACTGACGTTTACCGGCCCCCTAGGCCCGCCATACGATGTATCAGACGAACAGACCGGACTGTACGGAGATTGTCACATACAGGCTCAGTAGGAGTTCGAATGGGTTTATCTCATCGGCCCTCTTATCGACATTTACCTGGGGACCGTTACGCACAGCTAGTGCCGCTTGCGGCCTGTGGTTAAACCCACTGCCAGCGTAGTGTCGAGACTTTAGAGTCCCACACAGAGAGTTTCCCTGCACTGAGCGAAACGTGTAGAGGCCGTATGGTTTTACGGCAGGGCTACGATCACTTATGTGCACTTGTGTGCGTATGCTGTTCGGGCAGGCAATACTAGTGGGCTTTGGTTTAAGCCAGATCCTAGTATTGAACAGATGGATTTGTTTTGTCTTCTGTGCATTCGCATTCTACGGAATGCGGATGCGGGTGTGTATGCATAGATTTGCGGAGTGGAGAAGGAGGAGGTGCTCATTAGGGTTTTGACAGTTGGTTCGGTCAAAACCATTATGAGCCAGGGACATTATTTACTAATCCTTTCATTGATAATTATATTATGGCTAATTACATTGACCATCTTGACTTTGTTGACCGTTTGACCAAAGTTGACTAGGATCTTCTTGAAAGGTCTAAAGTATTCTTTGGTTTTCTTTTTCATTTTGTTATGATAATGGTCATGTCATTTGTAGCCATCAACTTTATCTTGATGGGATTAGTAATAATAATGTTTTGCATTATTGAACCATGGTTGTGTTTTTCTCTTGGTTAAGTTTTTCATTTGTTCATTCTCATTCTCTCTCATAGAAAAGAGATGAGAAACATTTCCATGGTTGCTCCTCCTTCTTCCTCCTCTTGATTCTTCCTTTGATCTCATGTGTTGAGAGAAAAAGGATTTCACTTGACAAACACATCCATACATCTCCTCTACACATCCTAGGGCTTCTTGACTCGCAATCTCTTTGCCCTAGTTGCCTCGGCTCGAGGTGGAGCTCGGTGTACATCTCTCGGGTGGATCGTCTTCGACTCAAGAAGATCGCGGAGGTGCCCAAGGTCCGGATCGACACTTGGAGCTTGGATGGACGAGCGGGACAGCGGAATGAAGACCCGAAGGACCGATTTCGTGAGGTATACTTTCTACAGCATAGTAGTTATAGCCTCTAGTTGTTTACTAGTTTCTAGTTTAGCAAAGATCCGTGCTTTAAGTCCATGTTGCCTTGAGCCAAATCATTGTTTTTCGTCGTTTCTGCCTCCCCGTAAAAACCGGGATGAGCAACGTGGACTTACAGAATCATGATCTATAGAGATAGATCTAAACGGATACTGGGATTGTCCCAATCCAGGTACATTGACACCATACTAAGGAGGTTTAGTATGGAAGAATCCAAGCGTGGGAACCAACCCACGATCTCTGGACTCACTCTCTCCAAAGAGATGTCTCCCCAGACTGGTTTGGAGAGAGCTCGCATGTAAGGGATACCCTATGCTTCGGCAATAGGCTCTATCATATATGTGATGCTATATACGTGACCCGATGTAGCATACTCACAAAGTGTAGTGAGTCGGTAGCAAGCAGATCCTGGAGAGAGTCACTGGATAGCTGTGAAGAACATTCTCAAGTACTTGCGAAGGACTAAGGAGATGTTCTTGGTGTATGGTAACGGAGAACTTCAGGTGGAGTCCTTTACCGATTCTAGCTTCCATAGTGATAAGGACGACTCTAAGTCGCACTCAGGATTTGTCTTTACCCTCAATGGAGGGGCGGTATGCTGGAAGAGTTCCAAACAGGATACCGTTGCAGACTCGACGATGGAGGCTGAATACATCGCTGCCAACGATGCTGCCAAAGAGGCTGTCTGGATAAAGAAGTACATTAGTGAACTTGGTGTGGTTCCATCCATTGAGCATCCAATACCTCTGTATTGCGATAACAATGGAGCTGTGGCTTTAGCCAAGGAACCGAGGTACCATCAAAAGTCCAGACATATTCTGAGGCGGAATCAACTGATCAGGGAGATAGTTGATCGCCGGGAGATCGAGGTCAGGAGTGTAGATAAGAAGGACAACACTGTGGATCCACTCACGAAGGCCATTCCCCAGATACAATATGAGAGATTATTCGGGATGCTAGGTATGAGATACTACAGCAGCTGGCCTTAGTGCAAGTGGGAGATTGTTAGTTATGTATATGCCCTAGAGGCCATTGTTGTACATATGATGCATATTATAATGGATGCTTGGATATATATAGAGAGGACTTTCTTGCTCGTCATGATAGTATGTTATTTGGTTTTACTTTATCTTAACATGCTGACTTGTATTGGTTTACTGTCTTACTCTCACATGTTGATAAAGCCCTTAGGATTTGTACTTGACTACTGGGACTATGATGAGATCACACTAGTGGGGCCACGGTAGTCGATGAGTACATCCTATAACTGTTCCTAGTCGAGGGTATATCGAGACAGGGCATCGATACACCAGAGTAGACTAGCGTATACGCATCTTGACCCATTTGATGGGCGATGGATGATCCCATATCCATCGGTGTTTTGACATAAGAGATGGTGTACGGGTGCTCAGTGGAGACTGGGTACACTGGACGGACTCGCCGAGAACTCCCAGATGGTGATATACCATACGTCAGATGGCAGTTTTCCGGTGACACTGGTAGAGGGTAGTCTGTAAACCCAAGATCGTCATAGAGTCTTATGTGATTCCCACTGTGCTTTGATTTCCACCTTACCACGTCCAAGAGGGCGTGCAAAACGGTGGCTTTTGGGTGCAGTCCCGAGTCACATGGAGGCAATGAGCGAAGGGAGGGGATTCGTCTCTCCCGGTATAGGGAGTTGATGCTGTGCTGTGTTCGATTGGCTATAACTGGAAGTCCCTGGCCAGGGCTGATATAGAGATTTACTGGTAAGTGTTACCAGTAGTTTCTCGATACGTTATGAGCCTCACATTGACACGACTTATAGGTTATTGGGGTCTGACGTATACCACCCCTAGACTTGATATGCGACATATCAGACGAAGAGACCGGACTGTACGTGAGTGTTACTGATTGGATTCACAGGAGAATGTACAGGCCAGCTTGTTGATCTTCTGATCACTCAATACCTGGGTGGCTGTTACGTTTAGCTGACCGCTTGCAGCTTGTGGGTGTTTGGTATGATCATCACCTGCTACCGGCGTGTTGACGATTCTTTAGAGTCCTACACAGAGGTTTCTTGACTCAGGCAAAACGGAGTAGGGGCACATATATGATATGAGCACATATGTGATATGAGCACGACCGAGGATAATGCGATATGAGATACCGTATTATATTCTCACAATATTTAGATATGAGCCGGGTCATCGGATCAAGTGTTGATTCGATGAATCGGTACATGATATATTAATCGGTTATATTCGATATAGCCGGATTGTCGGATCAAGTGTTGATTCGATGATTTAATGTATAATAATATATATGATATATTGCATTACATTATCTAATATTTGCTCGCTTTATTATTTCATTTTTTCACAGTATGATACATTGATATATATGCGATATATGTTAATTGTATTATTTTCTATTGTTACAAATATATAATATATATGTGATATATATTATTGTAACATGATATGATTAATAATGAAACATGTTTAGTAGGGATTAAACAAGGTTAGGGTTTGATTTGGGTTAGTTCTTTCTTGCACCTTCTGGAAGCTTTTTTTGTCTTGAAGAAGATATTATGGTTGATACTTTCTTATGACTCATTCTTTAACTCAACCCAAACCCTAGCCCTAGTTAATTCTCTACATGAGTTATCCTTGTCATCCTTGACCATGGTTACATTATTAATCATATATCATTTCATTATTCATCACAAAAGGATTATGCATTATTTCTTTTTCTTCTTCAACCTTGAGCTTTGAGAAAGCTTACTAGGTTTTCATTTTGTGATGATTTCATATGAGAATTTGATATAAAAAGAAAGAATAAATATTACTCCAGCATCCTCATCTAATCTAACCAATTAGATTAGGGTGTTCACCTCATTAGAGTGAGGGAGCTTGAGTTATAGAAATTTCGACGTAGATCATCAGAGAAAAGGAACACTACAAGCTAGCATGGATCGTTCGAGTCGTGGAGCCTCTCTTGAGTCCGGGAGATCCTGGATCGCGGCGAATGGACTTCTACTCGGAGCTTATGAAGCGAAGGAGCGGATTACAAAGGTTGTAATCCCTCATACTTAGTTGTAAAGATGTTTACTTGCATGTTAAACCCTAATAATCTAGCAAAGATCCCGGCTTTAGGTTGTTCGGCACGTCTAAATTTTTATTCGGACATGGTTGATGCCTTATGAACCCTTATAAGAGTGCCTAGGAACCCTACACGTGCTGCTTAACGAGTGGTCGTGATGATTGGCCGAGAGATGACCAGAGAAGTGCTAGAGCGGAAACGTTCCCGTTAGCACACCTGACCGGGCCGACGAGCCGATGGATTGCGAGATTGGTGAATCCACAGAAAAATGAGGACCCAAAGATAGAAGACGCCAGACCGTGAGCAGGAGGCAAGCGGATGTTCTTGTTCTGTAAGTTTTAGGTGCACCGATTTATTTTTCGGCATTATAGGAGGTGTACCTCAATATCATTTATTGCGATTTGCGTTTGTGATCCGAGTATCACGCTTATATCGCTTGGATTTGAGTTTGATGATTGAGCTTTATGATATTGTTTCCGTGCACCATGGCTGCACCTGCTGGGTATTTACATTTTGCGCATAGTAATCGCACTTGATATATATTTTATACACCGTTGTGTTGATTGCGATTTGTGCATATCCATTTCATTTGATGTCGATTTTGTACCTTCGTAGCATATGTTTATGATTTCGTGGATTTCATACGGATGATGTGTGTTTTGCACTCGGTATAGCTCACATGTGCTTGCAGTGCATTGATACGGATACTGTGCACATAGTTGCACACGTTTTTTTATTTATGCACCTTGGTGTACTCGGTGTTGCTTTTTATGCGTTTGAGTTATTGATTATATTCCGTGCATTTGAAGCACCAGATGTTGTTTTCGTGCACAATAGATGTGCCAGATGTGTTATCGTGCACACCCGTTGTACTGGACAGATGTTTTCATGCACACCTGTTGACTTAGTTTTAGCTTTTGTGCATATTGTGGCACCTGTATTTGGATTTGATTTCCATGCGCACCTGACGCACGTGATTGTTGGATACGCCTTTTGAGGCTGATTTTGCTTTTGAGCATATTGTTTTCATTTTAGGTATTATATATTATATAGTAGCCGAACAGGACTGATCTGAGGACAGTACCTGAGTAATTTTCATGCATTAAAAGTTTAACAAGAGGTTTTCAAAAAGTAGCTATAGTCTCGCTATTTCTTACGTATCTGTGAGCGACACGAACAATTACAAAGGAAAACCTTTTGGGATATTTCAAAATGGCGGAACGCATATTTGAGCAAAGACATGTATATATACATTTATTTCTTTACAAACGAGCGTCCGTCACTTATGCCATGAGTTACGCATCACACGGCGATTTAGAAAGGATTCTGCATGAGTTTTATTCAGTTCTTGGAAGTTTTCCAAGGATGCGTGCTATACACGTACTATAGTATTTGACTAATACATGTTGAATTTCAGTATTGGATTTCGAGATCTGTATCTCCATGGTAACCCCGATGATATGCGTGCAAATCCGGTGATTTGCGTGACACTTGACAGAGTTCGATTTTGAGTTTTGTACTCGTTTTTCAGGCGCACGCGATGCGCTGTAGTGTTTTATATCATCCGTGATTTCGGAGCCTCATTGATATGAGTTGATTATTGAAATGTTTTAGAATTTGGGAGTTTAAATTTAAATTCGGGGACCAAATTTATTTAAGGGGGGAAGATTGTAACATTTCAGAAAATATAAAATATTATTTTTGGAATTTAATATTAAAATAATATTTTTCCCGAAACGATTTGCGAAATTGGGGTTTTCGATAAAGGGAATAAATATATACCAATAATTGCGAAATAAATAGAAATTAAAATGATTTATTAATTTAAAAATATACTTAAAGAATTTGGCATTTTTAAAATTTATTATATGCAGTTTGGATAAAAACCCAATTAGTTCACTACTAATCGTGATTAAGCCAAATCCGTGTTTCTACAGTTTTCATGGTTAGTGCACCATGACATGTTTCATTTGTTTACATGTTCAATTGTGTTGTTTTATATTATAGTTTTATTGTGGTGAGAAAAGAAAAGAAAAGGAAAAAGTGTCATGATGACTTGAGGAGAGAGAGAGGGGACATAATGATAATAGGAGACCATGCTTGGAGAGAGAAAGAAAGAATAATTGAGAGAGTGGAGGGGGCTGCCTCATATGTTTCATCCACCATTTTTCTTCTCCTTCTTCCTCATCTCCCTCCACCTTCAATCCCAAAATCCATCTCTTAAACCTTATCAAAACCCTATACCTTCATCACATTGGACCCATCAAAGTGGGATTTTGACAACATATGGACTTCTAGGGTTTCGCTTGGGTGTAACCTTGAGGTATATCTCTTTTCATTAGTGTAGTTTTGATTTCCTAGCATTTTGTTTAAGTTTAGAATTCGTTTAGCGATGGATTTGTGATACTTGGAAATTCAAGAGAGGGTTTGGTGACTTGTGGACTTCTGAGCTGTAGTGTGGGTGTGAAAGACCTTAGAGATCAAATTCTGGACTTAGAACAGAGAATACAAACTTAGATTGTGTCTATGTTGGTTTTGTTGCATTTGGTGTACCTACTGTGAATCTTGAGCAACCCGGGGAGTTTCGGAGAGAAGCAAACAACTCTAGAGACCTAATTGGGACCATAGGAAGCCACCTTGACCATACGAACCCAAACTGAAACCTGTTGGCCGAGGAGGCCGGATTTTGTGGGGTTATGGCCGGCCCATGTGGGTATTTGGGGTCTAGCTTGGTCCAGTAGCTCATATACACCATGTACAGCACCCTAGACTTGTTTGTGTAACTCCTTTTAGCCTGAGTCAAAATCTGGGAGCACATTAGTGTGATTTTTGGATATGTTTTCCATATTTTGAATGATGAGTTTTGACATTTGGATTTTTTTTTGGTTGTTAAATGTTTGTACATCAACGACTAGGGATAATTTGCCGGTTTTGCATGCGTGGGCTATAGGTACTAACCTATAGGCGATCCGTGTGCCGTTTTATTTTCCGGATGCGATTTTAATAGCGTTGCGATATGTGTTGTTATTCTAGGTATCTTCGCGTCGATTCCTAGGCGACGGAGCATGGCGTCATCAACTTCAGCAAGAAAAGACCATGGTGAGTAGATCTATATCTATGGGGGAAGTCGGGTGGATGGCGTATAGCACCCCCGCAAAGTTTTGTTGGAAACCTATTTGTAGAATATGGTTAAGAAAACCTAGATTAGGAAACTAGGGTTAGAGTTAAAAGATTGTTAGTGAAACCATATTATAAACTAAAGGATAGTTAGAAGTGTTTTGATACGACTAATATGTGATGACGGAATTCGAGGATGACGTTTGACGATATTGCCGTTTAGGGTACTATAGGACTAGATAGCCGACGTAATTGTGTCATCCGAACCATACCTATTTCCAAACCGAAGAATCGTATGCATCTTTTAAACATATATCTTGAGGGGCGTTATGGATTTTCAAACGATATCTTTTCCTTAAAAACACCGTAACCCCTACTTTCAAAACTACGATTTGCATCTTTCAAAAACTGTTTGTATGGTTCAGGTGTGTATGCTAGATTAGATACTTATGCTTATAGTAAAGGTAGAATGTATTTGTAAAATTGACTTGATGAGGGATATAAATGCGATGAAAAGAATATAAGACGTGATATGATGATTAGGTGATATGTTGGTATACGGATGCGAGTTGATGAGATGATTGATACCCTGTCGGTCCCCTTATATGAGATTGTTGCGGATGTGACCTGGGACATAGGTATATAGAGATATTTATAGGCGTTGTGAACTATGAGTGTTAGCCGTACATGACGTTAGGTCCGTACCCTCCTCTTCTTATAGGTTGATAGGATCCTTGATAGTTTAATGCCGCCGTACGATGATTTTCCGTGCGTGATGAGTTTGACTTGATGTTTGATCCATACCATTGACTAGAGGATGTCGTACGATGGATTATGTCGTACGCGATATTGTGAGGCTGGATGCCGATTGATAGATTCACCGACTTGGTCTTGTAGACACGTATACCTTATAGATTTTAGCTGACGATTTACCTTATACTGCATTCATGTTATTCGCATTGCATTACTTATACATGTGCTAGTACACCTACGCCATTATCGATGATGCGTATATTGCACTTACACAGATTTGCCGGTTCACAGACTTCATCATCGATAATTTCCATGTCACTACACAGTAGAATCACAGCATCAGGATATACCACTTGTACGTCCATATTGGCGCACATACATATTGTACACTCATACTTGCGTAAATACCCACTTGTACATCCATATTGGCGCACACACATATTGTACACTCATACTTGTGTATATACCTACATGTACATCCATATTAGCGCACACACATATTGTACACTCAAACTTGCGTATATACCCACCTGTACATCCATATTGGCGCATATACATATTGTACCCTCATATTTGCGTACTTACCCACGTGTACATCCATATTGGCGCACATACATATTGTACGCTCATACATGCGTATATACCCACTTGTACATCCATATTGGCGCATATACATATTGTACACTCATACTTGCGTATATACCCACTTGTACATCCATATTGGCGCACATACATATTGTACACTCATACTTGCGTATATACCCACTTGTACATCCATATTGGCGCACATAAATTGTAGGGTTCCTAGGCACTCTTACAAGGGTTAATAAGGCATCAACTATGCCCGAATAAATTTTTTGACGTGCCGAACAACCCAAAGCCGGGATCTTTGCTAGATTATTAGGGTTTAACATGCAAGTAAACATCTTTACAACTAAAGGTGAGGGATTGCAACCTTTGTAGTCCGCTCCTTCGCTTCATAAGCTCCGAGTAGAAGTCCCTTCGCCGCGATCCACGATCTCCCGGATTCAAGAGAGGCTCCACAACTTGAACGATGCATGCCAGCTTATAGTCTTCCATTTCTCCAATGATCTACCTCGAAGTTTCTATAACTCAAGCTCTCTCTCTCTAATGAGGTGAACACCCTAATCTAATTGGCTAGATTAGATGAGAATGATGGAGTATATTTATGCTTTCTTTTTATATCAAATTCTCACACAAAAACATCACATAAAGAAAACCTAGAAAGCTTTCTCAAAGCTCAAGGTTGAAGAAGATGATGAATAATGAATTAAATCCTTTTGTGATGAATAATGAAATGATATATGATTAATAATGTAACCATGGTCAATTATGACAAGACTAACCTATGTAGAGAATTAACTAAGATTAGAGTTTGGGTTGGGTTAAAGAATGAGTCACTAGAAAATATCAACCATAATATCTAAGCTCATGACAAAAGAAAACCTTCTAGAAGGTTCATGAAAGAACTAACCCATTTCAAACCCTAACCTTTCTTAATCTCCACTAAACATGTTGCATTAGTAATCATATTATGTTACAATATTATATATCACATATATAATATATTTTGAAACAAAAGAAAATAATACAATTAACATATATCGCATATATATCAATGTATTACCCGGTGAGAAAATGAAATAATCAAGCGAGACAATATTAGATAATGTAATGCAATATATCATACATATTATTATACATTAAATTATCGAATCAACACTTGATCCGACAATCCGGCTATATCGAATATAACCGAATAATATATCATGTACCGATTCATCGAATCAACACTTGATCAAATGACCCGGTTTATATCTAAATATCGCGAGAATATAATACGGTATCTCATATCTCATTATCCTCGGCCGTGCACATATCATATATGTTCCCCTACTCCGTTTTGCCTGAGTCAAGAAACCTCTGTGCAAGACTCTAAAGAATCGTCAATACGCCGGTAGTAGGTGATGATCATATCAAACACCCACAAGCTGCAAGCGGTCAGCTAAACGTAACAGCAACCCAGGTATTGAGCGATCAGAAGATCAACAAGCTAGCCTGTACATTCTCCTATGAATCACATCCGTAACACTCACGTACAGTCCGGTCTCTTCGTCTGATATGTTGCATATCTAGTCTAGGGGCGGTACACGTCAGACCCCAGTAACTGATAAGTCGTGTCGATATGAGGCTCATAATAGGTCGAGAAATTACTGGTAACACTTACCAGTAAATCTCTATATCCGCCCTGGCCAGGGACTTCCAGTTATAGCCAATCGAACACAGCACAACATCAACTCCCTATAGCGGGAGAGACGAATCCCCTCCTATCGCTCATTGCCTCCATGTGATTCAGGAATGCACCCAAAAGCCACCGTTTTGCACGCCCTCTTGGACATGGTAAGGTGGAAATCAAAGCACAGTGGGAATCACATAATACTCTATGACGATCTCGGGTCTACAGACTACCCTGTACCAGTGTCACCGGAGAACTGCCATCTTACGTGTGGTATATCACCATCTGGGAGTTCTCGGCGAGTCCGTCCAGTGTACCCAGTCTCCACTGAACACCCGTACACCATCCTTGATGTCAAAACACCGATGGATATGGGATCATCCATCGCCCATCATATGGGTCATGATGCGTATACGCTAGTCTACTCTGGTGTATCGATGCCCTGTCTCGACACACCCTCGGCTAGGAACAGTTATAGGATGTACTCATCGACTACCGTGGACCCACTAGTATAATCTCATCATAGTCCCAGTAGTCGAGTACATATCCTAAGGGCTTTATCAACATGTGAGAGTAAGACAGTAAATCAATATTAGTCAATATGTTAAGATAAAGTGAAACCAAATAGCATACTATCATGACGAGCAAGAAATTCCTCTCTATATATATCCAAGAATCCATTATAATATACATCATATGTACAACAATGGCCTCTAGGGTATATACATAACTAACAATCTCCCATTTGCACTAAGGCCAGCTGTTGTAGTATCTCATACCTAGCATCCCGAATAATCTCTCAAACTGTATCTGGAGAATAGCCTTCATGGGTGGATCCGCAGTGTTGTCCTTCGTATCAACTCTCCTGACCTCGATCTCCCGGCGATCAACTATCTCCCTGATCAGGTGATACCGCTTTAGAATATGTCTCGACTTCTGATGGGACCTGGGTTCCTTGGCCAAAACCACATCACCATTATTATCGCAATACAAAGGTATTGGATGCTTAATGGATGGAACCACACCAAGTTCACAAATGTACTTCTTTATCCAGACGGCCTCTTTGGCAGCATTGTTGGCAGTGATGTATTCAGCCTCCATCGTCGAGTCTGCAACGGTATCCTGTTTGGAACTCTTCCAACATACCGTCCATCCATTGAGGGTAGAGTCGTCCTTATCACTTTGGAAGCTCGAATCGGTAAAGGACTCCACCTAGAGTTCTCCGTTACCATACACCAAGAACATCTCTTTAGTCCTTCGCTAGTACTTGAGAATGTTCTTCACAGCTGTCCAGTGACTCTTTCCAGGATTTGCCTGATACCGACTCACTACACTTAGTGAGTATGCTACATCGGGTCTTGTACGTAGCATCGCATACATGATATAACCTACTGCCGAAGCATAGGGTATCCCTTGCATGCGAGCTCTTTCCAAATCAGTCTTGGGAGACATCTCTTTAGAGAGAGTGAGTCCAGAGATCGTGGGTAGGTTCCCACGCTTGGATTCTTCCATACTAAACCTCTTTAGTATGGTGTCAATGTACCTGGATTGGGACAATCCCAATATCCGTTTAGATATATCTCTATAGATCATAATTCCCAGTATGCAGGAGGCATCACCTAGATCTTTCATTGAGAATCTTTGTGATAAGAAGAGCTTGACTGATTGCAGCCTAGGAACATCATTTCCTATCAAGAGTATATCATCGACGTACGATAAGAGGAAGACAACTTTACTCTCTGCAACCTTCTTATAAATACAAGGTTCATCTACGTTTTTGATGAAGTCAAACTCTTTGACCACAACATCAAAGCAGATGTTCCAACTCCGCGATGCTTGCTTCAACCCATAGATGGATTTAAACAATTTGCACATATTTCTGCTGCTCCTACTATCTACGAAGCCCTCTGGTTGAGTCATGTACACGCACTCTTCTAAATCACCGTTTAGAAAGGCGGTCTTAACATCCATTTGCCAGATTTCGTAGTCATGGTATGCAGAAATGGCAAGTAAGATCCGGATGGACTTAAGCATAGCCACTGGAGAAAAGGTTTCATCATAATCCACACCTGGTCGTTGACGAAAACCCTTTGCAACAAGTCTAGCTTTGAAAGTCTCAACTTTTCCATCTACACCAATTTTCTTTTTAAAGATCCATTTGCTCTCAATGGGTTTTACCCCTTCAGGAGCAACTTCCAAAGTCCATACTTTGTTGGTGTACATGGATTCCATCTCAGATCGCATTGCATCCAGCCAGTTCAACGAGTCACCACTCGTGATGGTCTGCTCGAAACTAGTCGGGTCATCATCTTCCATGATGCAATCCTCGCTCCCACCATCAATGAGAAAACCGTAGTATCTCTCAGGTGGATGAGAAACCCTACTAGATCGGCGGAGAGGCAGGGGTTCGTTGGGTACTACTGAATCCTCTGGTTCCAATAAATCATCAGTTGAAGTTTGCGGTGCTGGAACCTCTTCCAGCTCTACCTCTTTGCCACTAATTTTCTTTTGCAAGAAATTCCTTTTCTAAAAAGGTGGCATATTGAGAAACAAACACTTTTTGTTCATCAGCGTGGTAGAAAAAGCAACCTTGAGAATTCTTAGGATATCCCACAAACTTGCAAAGAACTGATCGTGCCTCGAGTTTGTCCGGATTTTGCCTTTTGATATAGGCCGGACAACCCCATATCTTAACTCGTTTAAAATATGGTCTCTTCCCACTCCATATCTCATATGCTGTGGTAGATACAAATTTAGATGGAACTTGATTCAATAGGTATGATGCTGTCTCAAGCGCATATCCCCAGAAGGAAATAGTTAACTCAGCAGTACTCATCATAGAGCGCACCATATCTAATAGGGTCTGATTCTTCCGCTCCAATACACCGTTGTGCTGTGGTGTATAGGAAGGTGTAAGCTGAGAGAGAATCCCATTCTCTTTTAGATAATCAAGGAACTCATTGCTTAAGTATTCTTCTCCTCGATCAAATCGAAGGATCTTAATACTTTTGCCCGTTTGGTTCTCTACTTCGTGCTTATATTCTCTGAATTTCTCAAAAGATTCAGACTTGTGTTTCATCAGGAACACATGTCCGAATGTAGAGAGATCATCAGTGAATGTAATGAAGTAAGAAGAACCGTTCCTGGCATGTGTAGACATGGGTCCGCATACATCACTATGTACCAGTCCTAAAAATTCCGTAACTCTTTCTCCGTGTCCACTAAACGGAGTTTTGGTAATTATTCCTTTGAGACATAAATGGCAAGTATCATAAGATGATAATTCGAACGGATTCAAATATCCATCCTTATGTAACTTAGCTAACCGTGTCGCATTGATATGACCAAGTCTACAATGCCATAAGTAGAATTTGTTTATTTCTGAACTTTTCCTCTTATTTGTGTTTTGTATATTAAGGACTGTATTTAGATTGAGAACGTATATGCCATTATATAACGAGCCTGATCCAATCAACTTTTGATCCAGGAATATGTTCACAACATTATCCTGTACTACAAAATTATATCTTTCTTTACTTAATAAAGAAACTGATATAATGTTGCACATCATGTTCGGTATATAATAGCACTCGTTCAGAATCAATGTATTACTACTTGGTAATACAAGGTGATATTCGCTAACTGCTTTGGCTGCAATACTTGCACAATTCCCTACTTGTACGGAATGATCACCATTTCCCAGTTCTCTACCTTTACGTAGCCCACGTAACAATTTACATATGTGGGATCCTGATCCGGTATCTAATACCCAGGACGTAGGGTGAACTGAGAAACAGTTCTCAATAACTAACACACCCGAAGAAGATGCATCAGCATGCCTGTTCTTCGTTTAGGCGGCGTGAGAATCCAGATTTTCTCCTGTTTCCTGCTCAGTCTTATAACTCTTATAAGAAAGAACGGAACCAACGATCCCCTGCTCAGTATAATAAGCAGGTTCAGTCAATACATCCATTTTATTATCTTGATTAAGTCCTGATAAGGTCTCTACCTGGAGAGAGAAAGAAGGAAACACTTTAGCGTATGCTTTTGCAAGATTAGATTGGTTATTATCTTATCTAATCAGGATGTCTCCCTCTGTTTTTATCAAATCTTCTTTCAAACCCTAAAAGGTAAGATTAGCCGGGATTAATCACACCCTACAATTTCGTCAATCTTTCAGCCAGATCAGTGTTGGTACTTGAGGGAGGTTCCCCGTGCTTTCGCACGGACCTAATTAAAATAAACCTCGTCTTCCCAGAGGCTTAACCCCGTTAACACCTTTCTAGACACCAACTTGATTGGCTAATTGTCCTGTGTAAAAATCTCCCAGGAGTAACTCTTACTCGCAGTGGGTATCGGGTTCCAACTATCTCATAGGAGGTATGCAATCTCATTGCAAATTTCAACACTTGAAATTCCCGATAATACTTTGCCCCTAGAACTTATGACCTTAACATAGTCAATAAATCATAACAGCTAGACAAGTTCAACCCGTCATTTCCTGATTGAATTAAACCCACTTGTACGACCCTTAACAAGGTCAACAAAGTCGTACAACTACCCTAATCCAATCACATCTCATGTTTTAGTAGATAAGTACTAATTAGCTACCGCACACTACACCTTAACATAGTCAATAAACGTAACACGAATACTAACTGGTCTCTATCTGAAATGACGGAGGGCTACGCAGGTTTTTCAGAAAACCATGAGCGTAATGAACTTTGATATCGTCGTAGAATCGAGTGATTTTGAAAAAGGAGTGTTTTTTTAGGCTTTTCTAGTTTTTCTAAAGAGGTCACTCCCGGTGAAGGGATCTCGGCTCTTTCCCCATCGAAAAAGGTGCAGGGTATATCATATATACCGCGGTGCAAAGCAAAAATTATATAAGCTGTCAAAAACTAAACCGTGAGTTTGTAGCATCTGTCAGTTCTGCTAAAGAGGTCACTCCCGGTGAAGGGATCTCGGCTCTTTCCTCATCGAATAAGGTGCAGGGTATATCATATATACCGCTGTGCAAAGAAAAACTGTAGCTACCCCTTTTTATAAAGTTTTGATTCTACAACATCTTTTAGGTTTCTTTTCTTTTATTAATCTCATTAATAAAATCCCATCATCTTATGCTTTCTAAGCATCACAGAAGAAACGAAAGCAGTAATATTTATATATCAGCATATATATACAGTATAAGCATTCATCTCAGGCAGTAATATGATCTCATCACAGAACATTGCAGCAGAAGATAACATATGAAATATTGGATATACTAGGACGTCCGTGTTTTATTTCGAGCCTGTATAAAACACGGATTCCACGGTCGCGATGAATAGCCAAACCCACATCCCTAGACCCATACGAGAGCGACAAGTAACACTGCCAATTCTAGGGTTAGGAGACCCGGTCTCGACTCCTTGAGATGGTCTCCCACTGGACCCTAGAACCCGGTTACTTGTGCTCCCCTCCTTGGGTCTACCTAATGCGGAAAAGTAAATAATATACACTGGTGACATCAACCTCATCCCGGAAGTGCCCCAATAAAAGAATATTACATACAAATGAATTTTACATGAATGAAAATAAAAACCCTCATCACACATAAAACCCCCGGCTATTCAGAACATGACGATCCAATATAACATATCACAGCAACACATAATATCTCATATCATCAACGTAAGTAAGTATGCATACACCGACCGTCGTTGATGTATAGAAACAATAACCGGCAATACAACTAAACACTACACTTAAGGTCTCAGCAAAGAAATCGTAAAACTACAACATTTGGAATCCACAATCACTTTAGACATCGTAAATCCAAAATATCACATACTTCGCATTTCATGCCTAACTATATGAATTCCACATATTGTATCACAATCCAGATAAATAGACAATATTAAACTTTCCGATCGAATAATCAAATACCCAAGATTTCCTAAATAGCTCAACACTTGAGCGGAGTTCAAAAAGACCCAGAATATGTCACAGTACCAATGGTCCAGCCGTAGAAGGGTTAAGCAATCGCCTCACATGTAGCACGCCGTACTGCCCCAAACCCTAAGGTTTAGAGGCGGTTCAGACGGTCACATAATCGAGTTAAGATTTGTGTTCTTCTAGAGGGTCCACCGCGTTACTTGCACGTTTTTCCGAAAGATTTAAACTCAAGAAAAATTCAACACTTGAAAGTTTTTCGTGCCGGAAAAAAATGAGTTAATGATATCCGTTCGAACATTTTAACAGTTTCTAAATTATTCGGAAAACAGAACAAAATTAAATTTTCCGATCGAATCAACGAATTCAAAATAATCCCCAGAATACTCAACACTTGAGTCAGATTAAAAATACCCAGAATCATGTACCAGCACCTACTAATATTACTGTGCCAAAAACAAAACATAATACTCCAGTACGGCCGCAGATTCGCGGCACAAGCAAGGTATTGCCGCGGTTTCGCAGCGGTCCATACGAATTACTGTCTCGTTTTCCACAGTAATGCTTATATTTCCCTGCTGATTTTTTTGAGTATTTTTAATGCAGAAAAAATCACATTTTAAAAAAATTTCTAAAGAGGGGGTCATTTTCGATATTTCGGGGTTCGATCGGAGTTTTAACTTCGTATACAGGTCGCCTAATGCTCTAGCTTGGCTTTGATACCACTGTAGGGTTTCTACGCACTCTTACAAGGGTTAATAAGGCATCGACCATGCCCGAATAAAATTTTAGACGTGCCGACTAACCCAAAGTCGGGATCTTTGTTAGATTATTAGGGTTTAACATGCAAGTAAACATCTTTACAACTAAAGGTGAGGGATTACAACCTTTGTAGTCTGCTCCTTCGCTTCATAAGCTCCAAGTAGAAGTCCCTTCGCCGCAATCCATGATCTCCCGGAATCAAGAGAAGCTCCACAACTCGAACGATCCATGCTAGCTTGTAGTCTTCCTTTTCTCCGATGATCTACCTCGAAGTTTCTATAACTCAAGCTCTCTCTCTCTCTCTCTAATGAGGTGAACACCCTAATCTGATTGGCCAGATTAGATGAGGATGATGGAGTAGTATTTATGCTTTCTTTTTATATCAAATTCTCACACAAAAATATCACATAAAGAAAACCTAGAAAGCTTTCCCAAAGCTCAAGGTTGAAGAAGAAGATGAATAATGAATTAAATCCTTTTGTGATGAATAATGAAATGATATATGATTAATAATGTAACCATGGTCAACTATCACAAGGCGAACCCATGTAGAGAATTAACTAAGGCTAGGATTTGGGTTGGGTTAAAGAATGAGTCACTAGAAAATATCAACCATAATATCTAAGCTCATGACAAAAGAAAACCTTCTAGAAGGTTCAAGAAATAACTAACCCATTTCAAACCCTAACCTTGTTTAATCTCCACTAAATATGTTTCATTAGTAATCATATCATGTTACAATATTATATATCACATATATAATATATTTTTTTAACAAAAGAAAATAATACAATTAACATATATCGCATATATATTAATGTATTACCCAGTGAGAAAATGAAATAATCAAGTGAGCCAATATTACATAATGCAATGCAATATATCATATATATTATTATACATTAAATTATCGAATCAACACTTGATCCGACAATCCGGCTATATCGAATATAACCGACTAATATATCATGTACCGATTCATCGAATCAATACTTGATCCGATGACCCGGTTCATATCTAAATATCGCGAGAATATAATAGGATATCTCATATCGCATTATCCTCGGTCGTGCACATATCACATATGTTCCCCTACTCCGTTTTGCCTGAGTCAAGAAACCTCTGTGTAGGACTCTAAAGAATCGTCAATACGCCGGTAGCAGGTCATGATCATATCAAACACCCACAAGCTGCAAGCGGTCAGCTAAACGTAACAGCCACCCAGGTATTGAGCGATCAGAAGATCAACAAGCTATCCTGTACATTCTCCTATGAATCCAATCAGTAACACTCACGTACAGTCCGGTCTCTTCGTCTGATATGTGGTGTATCTAGTCTAGGGGTGGTATACGTCAGACCCCAGTAACTGATAAGTCGTGTCGATATGAGGCTCATAACATGTCGAGAAACTACTGGTAACACTTACCAGTAAATCTCTATATCCGCCCTGGCCAGGGACTTCCAGTTATAGCCAATCGAACACAGCACAACATAACTCCCTATACCGGGAGAGACGAATCCCCTCCTATCGCTCATTGCCACCATGTGATTGAGGACTACACCCAAAAGCCACCATTTTGCACACCCTCTTGGATATGGTAAGGTTGAAATCAAAGCACAGTGGGAATCACACAAGACTCTATGACGATCTCGGGTCTACAGACTACCTTGTACCAGTGTCACCGGAGAACTGCCATCTGACGTGTGGTATATCACCATCTGGGAGTTCTCGACGAGTCCGTCCAGTGTACCCAGTCTCCACTGAGCACCCGTACACCATCCTTGATGTCAAAACACCGATGGATATGGGATCATCTATCGCCCATCATATGGGTCAAGATGCGTATACGCTAGTCTACTCTGGTGTATCGATGTCCTGTCTCGACACACCCTCGACTAGGAACAGTTATAGGATGTACTCATCGACTACCGTGGCCCCACTAGTATGATCTCATCATAGTCCCAGTAGTCGAGTACATATCCTAAGGGCTTTATCAACATGTGAGAGTAAGACAGTAAATCAGTATAATTCAACATGTTAAGATAAAGTGAAACCAAATAGCATACTATCATGACGAGTAAGAAAGTCCTCTCTATATATATCCAAGCATCCATTATAATATACATCATATGCACAACAATGGCCTCTAGGGTATATACATAACTAACATAAATATCTTGTGCATTCATGCCTACGTACATACACATTTGTACATACATAGATGATGTTGGCTTTGATTTTGGAGAATTGGGGACCGCATGTTATATTTTAAAAACTGGATCCATTTAAAAGAGTGGTTTTCCCTTAATATGTCAGATTATTGTTCCATGTTGCATGATATTCGAATATGCTTACATTTCTGTTTTATATCACATACATTATGATTTATGATTACACGCATTGAGATATGTTGTTTTCATGAGACTTCAAGATTTGAGAACCATGGCTATTTCAAAAGAAAGTATTTACTGTTTTAAAAACCCGGTTTCTCTTGATATGATATTTCAGTGTGTCCACCATGTGTTTTCTCGGTTCTGATGTAAGTCTACGCTAGCACCCCGGTAGTCTACAGACGCCAAATGCGGAACAAAAACTTTTGACTGGTGCTATCGTATACTTTAACCCGGATCTGCCATTATTGCTAAACTAACAAACTGTAAAGAGTGTAGAATGGTTATACCGAACGATCCGAGTCCTTCGTTCTTCAACCATCATCCCACGCTCCGTTGCGGCTGCTCCGATCTCGTCGATCTCCGATCTCCTCGTCGAGGTGGCACCACATGATCGGTTCTTTAAACGGGCTCCCGCCTCTGACTCGAGGCAACTCGATCGTCAAGTTTGCTAAAAGAGACGACCAAGATTGATGTAGAGAATGAGTAGATGACTTTGTCTCACTTCGTCCAAATCCGTGGACGATCGGTAAATGAAGTTGCCGAAGGTATCGGGTGATGGAATGAAATGATCTGTGAATTCCATACACCCCAAATATCTATCATAATCTTTTCAAGAATGAATCAAGTGAGAGTTAGAATGAGAGAATGAGGGCAAGCCATATATATATGCAGGAGGGAGGTGACCGTAGGAGCAAGTGGTGACAATAAGAGAAAGCTTCTTACCCTAAAATATCTTAAGCAATCCAAGAAGCTTTAATGAAAATGGATGAGTCATTTAGAAACATTGAACTAAAAACCCTAGTCACCAAAAGCTTTAATGACACCATTAATGCCTAATGAGTCATGAAGCCAAGTCATCGCCCTAGTCACCATATCTAGAAACTTCTAGAAGCACGACTCATCACAACAGAAGAAAAGATAAATCCGTCTTTAACCAAATGTTAAAAGACGGCTGATAGAAAACTGGAAACTGGCAACTTCCAAAAGTGATCCTGAAACGACTTTCAAGATAACCCCGAAACTGTATAAATATACCCGCATTTATATTACGACCGAATATAAATGCAACTGAGACAAAGATATTATACCTACTCAATATAATACTCAGATCCGGCTTAAACCAAAGCCGACCAGTATCATCTGTCCGAAAATCGACACGTGCGTAAACGCACGTGCATTTTCCGAACCCTGCCATAAAACCATACGGCCTCTACAACGTTTCGCCCGAACTTGGGAAACTGTCTGTGGGGGACTCTAATGACTCGTCAGCACCCTGGCAGTGGGTTTAACCACAAACCGTCAGCGGCACTAGCAATGCGTAACGGCTGCCCACGGACTGACCTCAAGGGTGGCCGAGGAGCGAACTCAAGGGAGACCGATGAGCGAACTCCTCCGAAAACCCTACTGAGCCTAACAGTGACAATGTATATACAGTCCGGTCCGTTCGTCAATGAGTATCGCATATCTTCCTAGGGGGCTAGTAACGTCAGACCCCCAATAGCAGTATAAGTCGTGTCGGAGTGAAGCCCAATAACACCCTGAGATACTACTGGAGTACCTACCAGTAAATCTCCTGCCATGGCCATGGACTTTGTGTAATGGCTCTCCTAGACACAGCACGACCTCGCCCCCAATACCGGGAGAGACGAATCCCCTGCCGATCCGCTCACGTGCCTCCATATGGCTCGGGACTGTACCCAAAAGCTACCTGTTTGCACGACTCCTTTGAGCCGTGGTAGGGTAGAAATCAAAGCACAGTGGGAACTCATACGAGACAAATGACGACCTCAGGTCGATGAACTAACCTGTACACATGTCACCAGGGAACTGCTATCTGACGATAGATATAATACTAACTAGCAAATTCCCGGCGAGTCCTGTCCGGTGTACTCATAACCCAATGAGCACCTGTATACATCTTAGGTGATCCAACATACACCAGTGGCTTGTGAGACCGGCCACCGCCCCTCGTCGGGGTCTCGACTGTACACACTAGTCTACTCCGGAGTATCGATGCCCTGTCTCGAAACTCCCACGACTAGGGACCATAATTAAGGATATGCATATAAACTACCCAACTCTCACGTATATGATCGCCCTCATACAGTTGGTAGTAAAGCAAGATCCTAAGGGCTCTATCAAAGTGTAACATGCAATCAGTCACCTGATCATGTACACGACTGATAAAGTCACACCAGATAGCATACTATCATTTCGAGTAAGACTGTCCTACCGGGATAGGTCCTCCGCAATCATTGCAATCACGTACCTGCGATCCAATAATTGACTATGAGGGCACTATCTCCAACAATCTCCCACTTGCACTCAAGGCTAATATTGCGATGTCGACTACTCACAGCCCGTGTGAAACCGAACATCCAACTCCTCTACTAATCAGTTTCACAAAGCCCGTTTGTAAAACTATTGTGTTCGAGAAATAGCCTCAGTGAGTGGATCCGCCTAGATGTTTCTTTCTATATCTCTCTTAATCTCAAATTCGCGGAGAAAGCCATCTCCCGAATTGAGTAGTACCTGTCTTAGAACATGTCTGGATATCTGATGGGACCTTAGTTCATAAATGAACTCCATATCCAAACTTCTTAGACTGTATGGATCACTGAACCTAATCAGTATCCGGCACCATGCCACCCACAGTATCCTCTTGGACCACCTGTCCATAATACTGTCCCTCTTCGTCAGAGGGAAAAACTATAACTCTGACAATCTCTCTGTCAACCATGTCACCTTTGAAGCTTGGAATGATAACCGTCTCCCGAAGGAGGCTGCCGTCATCAAATCCATAGAACATGCACTTATGTTCTATAACTGCTTCCTTATGTTTCTCCAGGATTGGATTAATACAAACTTATTGCATCTAGTGCAAAACCAACATTTGGTGTGGTACTTGACATCTCATGATTGACTCAATTGCCTAAGCAAGTGATCTGCCAATCATGCACATCCCTCTCCTCTTTAGTCTGTACGACACCTTTAGAGAGGGTGACTCCATCACTTGCAGGTACACCACCATGCTAGGAGTCAACTATTCCAAAAACCATTAGAATATCTGTCAAAGTACCCACATTGGGAAACTACCCAAATCCAGATCTAAAACCATAGATCTAGAGACCAGAATGTCAAATATTATATCCATATCCTGTCTGGAGAAACAACTGTGTGACGACCACAGTACAACCGATCGTAGTATAGGAATTTTACTTCCCACTCTGTGTATGTCATCCAGATACCATGACATCACACCCTACTACCTTCTTAACTGATCCATCCCCTATTCTGATTGAAGTCAAACCCATGACTGTCACATCAAAATTAGATGATCTATCTCCGCTATAACTGCTCAAGTCTATAAATAGACATAAGCTTCTTGCCCACTATGCTTCCGTTGCTCCCACTGACTACGACAACCCTCCTACCGGGTCTCATATCCTGGAACAACAGTAGTGTCAAGTCTTGGTAGATAAGAACCTCCCTGTCACCGTCCTTGAGGCTACCGAAGTACCTCTCGGGTGTCTGAGGTTACCTACCATACCTGCGGAGTGGCTATTTGAATGTCAAACCTGATTGAATGTATAGGTCCTATTAAATTTTCCGTAATCGTTCGCGGTTCTGGAATCACTTCCAGTTCTACCATACTCCCACTATTGTTTTCTGAAAAAGATCCATTTTTACTAAAACTGTGGCGAGTCAAGAACAATATCACTATTGATCTTCCAAATGGTAGAATATCAACCCTTGTCATAGCCAGGGTCAACCCACAAACAGCCATTACAGAAACGTGCCCTGAGTTATCCAGTGTCTGGTTAATCATAAGCTGGACAACTCCCCGTACCTTAGTTTCTTTTAAGGTACGAACTATTCTATATCCAATATAGAAACTTTGGCACTTATTTAATTGGAACCATATTCAATCCATGCATCTGTCTCCAGTGCATATCAACTTAATGGAAAGAGGCTAATCAGCATTACTCAACTTAGGAATCCATCCAATTATGAGTAACCTGAAAGAGAAACACGTTTCTCAAAACCATCACTATCATCTGAATACCAATCACAAGAATCTACATCTTCGATCTCTTTGAAGAATCCCGATACTTGTGATACCTGGTTCTCTACTTTATTCTTATACCCACAACTTCTCAAAACTTAGACCTTGTATTTCTACGAAACACTCGTCTAAATATTTAGAGAAGTTATAAGTAAACAGAACAAAGTACGAGGACCTACCCCTTTGCCCTGAAGGACACTTGGACAACATACAATACTCTGTATAAGTCCGCTGAGTTTAAACAACTCAAAACCTATGCGTTGTCGGTGGAAAACTGTACCCTGGCGATTTCCTCAAATATCACCAATTACAACGAATTCCGATATAATGAGGATGATCACCTAATTCCCAATATCTTACTCCCACTCATCATCTGTAAAACCATACAGATATGAGAATGAAACCTGGTAAATACATACCCTTGGAGTAAGTGTCTAATCGGGAAAACAGTTTTTCCTTTAACAATGCACTGAAACATGAAGATGTTTCGTAGGGGTATCCTGGTATTCATAGCAATGCCTCTTCCATAATCCAATTCATGACTTTAACCGTATATTTTATTGCCATCTCTCCAAATCCCTTTATTTGTCTTTAGTCGTTACCTTCTGTACACCATCGTTAGGCTAACTGGTTTTCTTCCTTCCCTACCGTTCGGCACCAGCCTATGGTTTGGAAGAAGACTATCCAGTAAGCATAATAGGTGTACCCTCCTAAACCAAGGAGTACTCGCAACTGAGAGAAGGTGACGATAAAAGACAACTGAATAATACCTTATTCTTTTAAAGGTGAAATAGGAGCGGCGATGAAGTACGCGGTTTTGGTCGTGAATGATATCAGTCGCAATTTACTTTGCCCTCTTTCTAATCCCTTTATTTTGTCTTTACATATTACCTTCTGCACACCCTGCTTAGGCTAATTGGTTTTCTTCATTCCCTACCTTTCGGCACCAGCCTATGGTTTGGAATAAGACTATCCAATAGGCGTAATAGGTGTACTCTCCTAAACCAAGGAGCTCTCGCAACCTGAGAGAAGGTGATAATAAAAGACAACTGAATAAACCAATTCTATTTCTCCTGAACCTGGATCCATCCCCGAAGAAGTCCCTTCGAGTTCGTATATAACCATACGATGGCTCTATCCAATGGAAGTGGATATCCGTAGTAATACGGGTGTTCTGAGAAATACAAAGGGTAAAAGAAGGAGTGGCAATGACTTATGCAACTCAGACAATCCAAAAGCCAGTATTTTAAGAAGGTTCGGTTAACCTGGTCACTGAGTCATAGTCTAGGGTCGGTCAAAGGTCGCTGCCAAAGAGAGAGAGAGAAAAGAAACACTCTGCGTGCACTCTAACCTAGATCAGAATGGTCATCACTTTATCTAATCCGGAAACCTCCCACTGTCCTGTCAAATTCTCCTCCAAACCTAAAGAAGAATCAATCAGGATCACCCGAAGAGTAAACCAACTCATCAGTGGGAATCAGGATCCAACTCTCATCGCATGATAACGTGATGGAATGCATCCACGTTACTCATACTCCAGAAGGTATGCGCATACTCGGCAAGTTTCAGTTTCTTTAGAAACTCCTGATATCAATTTTGCCCCATGCTCTTATAACCTTGGCGTTGGTCAAAATGTCATAAGTCACATGCCAAGTTCTACCCATCACTATCTTGTCAATTTGAACCCACCCGCACATGCCCCTGACGTTGGCCAATCGGCAGAACGACTGTCCCAAACTAACTCATCTATCTATGCAACAATTGAATACCCAGCAGCTACCAAACACTATGCCTTGGCGTTGGTCAAAATGCGTAGCTTGAATACTACTGAATACCCAAAAGAAGTGACGGAGGGCTACGGCTGGTTTTTGGCGAAAAACCTTTAGCGTAGTGAACTTGATATCGCTGAAGGAACCTCATAGCTTTTTTAAAATATAGTGGCGAAAACCTTTTGCTAAAGAGGTCACTCCCGGCAAAGGGATCTCGGCTCTTTCCTCGTGGAATGAGGTGCAGGATATTCCACTGAATACCGCTATGCAAAGCAACATGTAATCGACTATAGTAAAGTTATTACCCTGACGCAAACTTCTGTCCAAGGGGTCTTTCCCGGTGAAGGGATATCGGCCCTTGCCTCGTCGAATGAGGTGCTGGATATTCACACCGAATACCGCTATGCATAACAAAAGGAAACGTCTTTGCAATAACACTTTTTAAATTGTTCCAACAACTGTAAACAGGTTTGTTTTTACTTTGCATTGATCAGAATCAACACAGTCCCATCAATCAATCACACCAGAAAAGAACGAAAATAAAATGTACGTATATGCCATCCGCATTCGTCACTGGGTCCCGTCATCACCCGTTAGGTTACTTAACTAACGACAGAGCGGGGACTGGACTAGCGCGGGTGTAAAACATATACAACATCTAATAGTATATAAACCAATATACATAATCGCTCCAGGCGTGATAATATGCAACATTACAGAAAAGTAATAAGCATCACAGAACAATACAG
The DNA here is from genome assembly GCA_030015575.1 of Agapanthus africanus. Classification (NCBI taxonomy): domain Eukaryota; kingdom Viridiplantae; phylum Streptophyta; class Magnoliopsida; order Asparagales; family Amaryllidaceae; genus Agapanthus; species Agapanthus africanus. The sequence goes on along the minus strand of JASDDO010000006.1, from coordinate 230,124,279 downwards.
ATATCTGGGATCACCGAGTTTCACAGAGCCGCTGCTGAAACTCGACGTTCCCCTGTCGTGTGGATAGCCTGTGCAATGAAACCTAGACCCCTACGGGTGCGGCAAGTTACCCGCCAAAACCTGAAGCGAGGTAGTCCCCACAGCATAGTGAATGGAACACCCGGCACTTCACGGAATCCGGTAAATTGAGCACCCCTCCTTGGGTCAACCTGTACCCCCTACGAGTTCGGCGAATAGTCTGCCAATTCTGAAGTGGGGCCCCTCTGCCTCTCAAAGCCATGAGATGCGGACCCGTTGCTTTCCCGAACCCGGCTATCCGTGCACTCCGTCGCGGGGTAAAACCTAGTACAGTAATGAAAAATAGTACAATAGGTACATCAACCGCAACCTGGTCGTGCCCCAAAAGAATATTATACAACAGGCAGTGACGGCAGTCCACAAGTTGGACGCTCGCCCCGCAATATCAAATGTACAAATAAACTCAAACTGTACTACCATTGCACACTGCTATCCACCACGACAAATCCGCAACATTACAGCACAAAACATAACATCAACGCGAATGTCACGTTCGCAAACCCGTCTAAAAGAACTATAGCAATCAGACGCGGTTTACCGATCAAATGACATTCCCGGTCGGAGATATAATGTAAGCACTGTAAACTAACGTGTTTAAATTTCGATCGACCAAACACGAAATATTAAAAAGTGGGCCCCACAGCTTACTGGTGAACAGTAACAAAACCTGGGCCAAAAATAAATATATCAAAAACCCCAAAATCCCAATTAGAACCCACTGGAAAAAATTGGGAGCACGTGCTCCTCACATGGCCGCGGAAGGGCGGCCAAACCATGGGTTTGGCCGCGCTTCCGCGGCAACTTGGAGGAGTCACGAGTCCAAATTTTGTCGTGGGTCTTAAAATTGCCTGCTCGGATTTTTAAGACATCCAGAAATCAATTTTGACACTGTTCAAAATCAACAGAAACTGTCGGCATAGGATTTTGTAGTTTTCGATTTCCGGTCGGATCGATGTTTTGAACGCGTTAGCACAAGTAAGTATAGCAAAATCGTTAGGCTCTGATACCACTGTAAGTCTACGCTAGCACCCCGGCAGTCTACAGACGCCAAATGCGGAACAAAAACTTTTGACTGGTGCTATCGTATACTTTAACCCGGATCTGCCATTATTGCTAAACTAACAAACTGTAAAGAGTGTAGAATGGTTATACCGAACGATCCGAGTCCTTCGTTCTTCAACCATCATCCCACGCTCCGTTGCGGCTGCTCCGATCTCGTCGATCTCCGATCTCCTCGTCGAGGTGGCACCACATGATCGGTTCTTTAAACGGGCTCCCGCCTCTGACTCGAGGCAACTCGATCGTCAAGTTTGCTAAAAGAGACGACCAAGATTGATGTAGAGAATGAGTAGATGACTTTGTCTCACTTCGTCCAAATCCGTGGACGATCGGTAAATGAAGTTGCCGAAGGTATCGGGTGATGGAATGAAATGATCTGTGAATTCCATACACCCCAAATATCTATCATAATCTTTTCAAGAATGAATCAAGTGAGACTTAGAATGAGAGAATGAGGGCAAGCCATATATATATGAAGGAGGGAGGTGACCGTAGGAGCAAGTGGTGACAATAAGAGAAAGCTTCTTACCCTAAAATATCTTAAGCAATCCAAGAAGCTTTAATGAAAATGGATGAGTCATTTAGAAACATTGAACTAAAAACCCTAGTCACCAAAAGCTTTAATGACACCATTAATGCCTAATGAGTCATGAAGCCAAGTCATCGCCCTAGTCACCATATCTAGAAACTTCTAGAAGCACGACTCATCACAACAGAAGAAAAGATAAATCCGTCTTTAACCAAATGTTAAAAGACGGCTGATAGAAAACTGGAAACTGGCAACTTCCAAAAGTGATCCTGAAACGACTTTCAGGATAACCCCGAAACTGTATAAATATACCCGCATTTATATTACGACCGAATATAAATGCAACTGAGACAAAGATATTATACCTACTCAATATAATACTCGGATCCGGCTTAAACCAAAGCCGACCAGTATCATCTGTCCGAAAATCGACACGTGCGTAAACGCACGTGCATTTTCCGAACCCTGCCATAAAACCATACGGCCTCTACAACGTTTCGCCCGAACTTGGGAAACTGTCTGTGGGGGACTCTAATGACTCGTCAGCACCCTGGCAGTGGGTTTAACCACAAACCGTCAGCGGCACTAGCAATGCGTAACGCCTGACCTCAAGGGTGGCCGAGGAGCGAACTCAAGGGAGACCGATGAGCGAACTCCTCCGAAAACCCTACTGAGCCTAACAGTGACAATGTATATACAGTCCGGTCCGTTCGTCAATGAGTATCGCATATCTGCCTAGGGGGCTAGTAACGTCAGACCCCCAATAGCAGTATAAGTCGTGTCGGAGTGAAGCCCAATAACACCCTGAGATACTACTGGAGTACCTACCAGTAAATCTCCTGCCATGGCCATGGACTTTGTGTAATGGCTCTCCTAGACACAGCACGACCTCGCCCCCAATACCGGGAGAGACGAATCCCCTGCCGATCCGCTCACGTGCCTCCATATGGCTCGGGACTGTACCCAAAAGCTACCTGTTTGCACGACTCCTTTGAGCCGTGGTAGGGTAGAAATCAAAGCACAGTGGGAACTCATACGAGACAAATGACGACCTCAGGTCGATGAACTAACCTGTACACATGTCACCAGGGAACTGCTATCTGACGATAGATATAATACTAACTAGCAGATTCCCGGCGAGTCCTGTCCGGTGTACTCATAACCCAATGAGCACCTGTATACATCTTAGGTGATCCAACATACACCAGTGGCTTGTGAGACCGGCCACCGCCCCTCGTCGGGGTCTCGACTGTACACACTAGTCTACTCCGGAGTATCGATGCCCTGTCTCGAAACTCCCACGACTAGGGACCATAATTAAGGATATGCATATAAACTACCCAACTCTCACGTATATGATCGCCCTCATACAGTTGGTAGTAAAGCAAGATCCTAAGGGCTCTATCAAAGTGTAACATGCAATCAGTCACCTGATCATGTACACGACTGATAAAGTCACACCAGATAGCATACTATCATTTCGAGTAAGACTGTCCTACCGGGATAGGTCCTCCGCAATCATTGCAATCACGTACCTGCGATCCAATAATTGACTATGAGGGCACTATCTCCAACATCTGAGACGTATGACATGTGAAACCCGATTCGAGTAGCGGTAGGCACCGTCTACGGGTACATGGTGTACCCGGTGAGGTACCCCGGGGCAAGAAGACTCGTATTGTTAGACGGTGAGCCTGGCAGGGGAGCACTACCTACCGGTGATAGTATTTAGACTCGGCGGTAATCCGGAGGATACCAACCGGAGTAGCAAGATGGATATGAGGGTCGACCTGGGTGTGCGGCGCCTAAGGGGCGATCTGAGGATGCGGCGCTTGAGATTTACAGGGATTTACGTGTCGATGTTGTACACAGGTTTCATGATGTTTTCGAGTGTCGATGTTGGACACTCAGGTTTCATGATTTTGAGGTGTCGCGAGGGACACCCGTTGATTTATATCCTAAGACTTTCATGCATTTGCTTTTATGATATTCACAGACATTGATTATATAGTTGGACGAGATCCACATGCATACATACATTGATTATATGGTTGGACGAGATCCACATGCATACATACATTGATTATTGTTGGATTATATCCGCATACATATAGGTATTGATTACATTGCTGGCACATATAAGATACGGTCACCCTAGATATCATAGTATTACCTTTATGATATAGTTGACCTAGGAGTCGTTGTTTATTCGATTTCTATCTGTAGATGTTTTTCTACTCACGTGTTGGCAACTCACCCCCGTTGTGCCACAGTTCTTGTAGGTTGACCGCATGGATCCATAGCGGCATCGCTGGCACATAGCTTCATTTGGGTGTTTTGCATTGGTAGGTGGGGCATTTGTATCGTACCCACTCTTGTATTTATATTTCATATTGTATCTAGTCAACTCCATCAATCAAAATTAGTATTTGTGTAAGTAATGAGACTTAGTGAGATTTGTGGTTGCGAGACTTAGAGCGAGGGTATTTTCGCTACTTGTAGTTTTGATGTCTTGCTTATTTATTTATCTTTGGTGGTGAACTTCGCCGTAGGGCGTCGTATACTTACATATACTGTCTTGCGTGGTTGTGATCCACCGTTTGGCGAAGAGCTTGCTCCCGTTTGGGATGCCATTATTCTTGTTATGTATTTGTGGTTTTGGATCAAAATATACAAAGGAGGTGCTACCCAAATTTTTAAAAGACGAAACACGTTTTCAAACTAGTAAATTTCACTTGCATTTTCATGTTCCTTTTCTATGCATTAAGAAAACTTGATTTCATTATACCTTTATTTCAAAACTTCACCTCCTTTATTTTCTTAAAAAGGTTTAGATTTCTGGGTTTCAGCTTACTTGAATTATGTTATGTCTTTAGACGTTGCGTGATTTAAGTGCTGGTCACGATCTAATATTTCGGGTCGGGTCACTCGTAGACGGTGACAGGGTAGTTTGCATCATAGCATTGGTGACCCAAGCTTGCAACTACTACTGTCCTTGACTATGAGATCTGGCAAGTGGGTGACTGTAACGTCATTCTAAATTGACTTTAGAAGTGAACGTGTATATGACTCTGCCAGAGAGTTGTTATAGTCGGTGGGAGCAGCGAAAGCGTGGTAGGAAAGACTCTTATGTCTATTTATAAACTAAAGAAAGTAGAGCGGAAATGGATCATCTATTTTTGGTGTAACAGTCACAGTGTTTGACTTCATCAGAACAACAGATGGACCTGGTAAGAAGGTTGTGTAGGGATTACTGTAAAATTTCAGAAAATATAAAATATTATTTTTGGAATTTAATATTAAAATAATATATTTCGTGAAAACTACCCGATTTGCGAATTTGGGGTTTTCGTAAAATAGTATAAATATATACCAACAATTATAAAATAATTGGAGATTAAAATGATTTAATCATTTAAAAATATATTTATTGGATTTGGAATTTTTATAATTAATTATATGTAGTTTAAATAAAAAATGATTAGTGCACTACTAATCGCGATTAAGCCAAATCCGTGTTTCTACATTTTCCCATGGTTAGTGCACCATGACATGTTGCATTTTGTTGCATGTTGTTTCATTTGTGTGGTTTTATTGGAATTATGTGTGTTATTGTGAGAAAAAGAGAAAAGGTTAGAAAATGAATTATTGGAGAGAAAGTGAGAGTATGGCATGGCTTGTGAGTGGGTGAGAATAAGAGAGGGGGCAGCCATTCATTTCCTCCCCCATTTTTTTCTTCATCTCCTTCACCCTCAAGCTTCCCTCCACCTCCATTTCTCATCTCAAAAACCTTGCTAAAACCCTACACCCTCTTCATTAAAAATGATCCTCACCTCACCCTCAACACTATAGACCAATCAAAGTTCGATTTTGGAGACTTTGGACATCTGGGGTTTGCTTAAGTGGCATCCATGAGGTATAAATCCTTTCACTTAGTTTAGTTTTATGTTTCCTTGCATTCTAGTTTAGTTTAAAATTTGATTAAGTGTGAATTAGTGATGTTTGGAAATTCCTAGAGAGGGTTTGGGTTATTGTGTGGACTTGTGTTATGTGGTGGCTGTTAACAAGACCCTAGTATTGATTTTATAACCTAGAACGGAAAATAGAACCCAAACACGAATTTAGAACTTTCCGACATCGGTTAATTGACAGTTTGTGAATGTATATGGGAATCTGGAGTAACCCGGAGACACTAAAATTTATTTAGCAAACACAGAGAGGTGAGCAGGTGATCCAGAAGCTAACCCCAAGACCCGAAGCCCCCATTCGTTTCCCAGGCCGCAAATAAATTCCCCCAGGCCGCAAATTGCGGCCTGGTCTTGGAGAAACTGTGTGATGCTTTGTCCATAGCTCCTATATCTTCTAATTAGACTAACCTTGTATGCAAAATTCTCTAGTTTGACCCAGGGTAAAATCTGGAAGTGATTTCCTTCATTGCTGAATTTGGTTTTCCGATTTCTGAACTTGGGTTTTGGTATTTGATATTGTATTGGGTCGTTGGATGTTTGTACGTCAACGACGAAGGTTGTTTGGTCGTTTTTGCATGCGTAAGCTATAGGTTCTAACCTATAGACATTTTGTATGCCGTTTCAGTTTTCGGGCATTAATTTTAATAGTATTGCTATTTGTATTGATTGTAGGTACCTTCGTGTGGATTCCGAGTCAACGAAGCGCATCGACTACGGCCAAACAAGGAGTTCCGCAGGTGAGTAGATTTATATCTATGAAGGAAGTCGGTGGATGGCGTATAACAGCCCCGCAAATTTTGATGGAAACCGATATATAGAATATGGTTAAGGAAACCTATATTAGAAAACTATGGATAGGGTTAAAAAGGATAGTTGGAGATGAAATGAAGAATTATATATATAAATTGAGATATGAGATGAAAGCTATAGGGATATGACTCTTAGACCTGATATGATAGAAATGATGCCTCGAATTGATAAATAAGGATATGAAAAGTGAATGTGAATCACGACATAAAGATATGTAGTTACAAGAGAATAAATATGAGATTTATAGTAGCATGATATTAGATTAATAAGCTAGAATGCTTATGTAAGATGACTTAATGTGATGAAAAGGATATACGCTGTGATATGATGATTTGATTGATATGTCGGTATACGGATGCAAGTCGATATGAGATGATTGATACCTTTGTCGGTCCCCTGATATGAGATTGTTATAGATGTGACCAGGGATATAGGTGTAACACCATAGAATGTGATTAGTGGCTAATTATACTTTAATATATGGTTTTTAGTAAAAATTTACCAAAACGATTTTCAAATATTTTATCAAAATTAATGAATATTTTATTAGAATTTATTTAGGCTTGCACACACATGTACATGTAAGCTAGGGTTAAATTAAGGTTAGACCATGATTAGCAACCATGGTGGACTAACCATTTTGTTAAGCCCATTTGAATTTTTATTAGGTGTTTTGGTTATTTGTTTTTTTAAAAAAAATGGAAATGATTTGGTATGGGTTGACTTGGAGAGAGAGAAAGAGAATGGGCATCATGGCTTGAGCCATGCTTACATTTAATGAAGAGAGAGAGGGGGGCTTGACTATCTATTCTCACATTTCTTATTTTTCATTTACTCTTTCTCACTTCTCTCTCTCACTCATACACACACACACAACAACAAGCAGCAGCAACAGCACCAGCAGCAACAGCAGCAGCACCATTAGCATCAGTACAGTAGCACCAGCAGCATCAGCACAGCAGCAGCAGCTCCAGGCAGCAGCAACAGTAGCAAGCAGATCTTCTCCTCCTCTTCTTCTCCTTCTCCTTGCACCTAGGGTCAAATGAGGTATAAGTTCTGAGCCCAACTTCTTTGTTGCTTAACTTATGTGATAAGTAGCATCGGTTAGTGTCAAATATGCGTTTTAGTGCTAAAAATGGTGATTTGTGTGAAGTTTTGGCGAAGTGGTGATATTGAAGGTTAGCTTAACTTAACTAAGTGTTATTAGGCCCTTTAAACTGAGATTTTACCCCAGATTTCACTAAAATACCATAGGGTTTCATTTAGTGCAAAATTTAACGTTTTAAACCAAAATTTAGCCTTTCTGTGATCTGCTGTTGGCCCGTATGCTTCAGAGAAAATCTGGGATAACTGGAGCATGCACACTAGATCTAGACCACACACACGAAGCACGAGCCCCAGATTCCACACCCAGGCCGCCATTTTATTCGTTCTGGCCGCAATTTGCGGCCAGATAGAGGAGTTGGTGCTGGGGTTGGGTCTAGGGTAGTCTGCTGTATATTTAGGTAGTTTGGCATATGCAACTTTTTAAGTTTTCACCCGAGTCAAAATCTGGAGTGTTATATCATTTTTCCAATACGTTTAGTTTGCGCAACACGTGTGATACGTGAGTGGATTTAGTGTTGCGGCGTGTCGGGGTAGATTCAGACTCGTATACACACGTTTCAGCGTATCAGACACACGCACGTTTAGTTCGCGACGCGAGTTTCTCGTTTTATTTCGATATCGCGTTTTTTGTAAGATTTTGCTTATGTGTATTCCTTTTGTAAATTCTAAGTTGGCAGGCGGGTACGTCGGACGCCGCAAGGTAAAGGAAACAAGTGGTCGGATACGCTTAGCTTGAGACCATGTGAGTAGATTTAACATCTACGGGGAAATCGCCCGTATGGCGTTAAGCGTCAGGGCATGATAGGATATTTTAGTCGTATATATTCATATATACTATTGTAGCAAACCATCCTTGTTGCATATAGAATGGTAGTTATAGAAAACTGCACTGTCACTAACGGTTCAAGCTGCATGAGCACTATTTGTATGTTACACCCACACCGTTAGTGATTGCCATGACACTCGCACTATAGGATTGCTACGAATCATATAATGATATCTTCATACTTGTGCACATGCACACTCTAAATTCATGCTGGAGCACACATGTATTGATATCTTCATACTTGCGTGTTAGTGTATATACCCTAGAGACCATTACTGTATCATACTAGATTGTATATTACTTGATGAAAGCTTGGGATATTCACAGTTGTATAGACAATCTTGCTCAAAATGGTAGTATGCTACTTGGTTTGTTTCTACTTCAATATGTGCATGTGCTTCTTTTAGCATATCGCTTATACATATTAGTAGAGCCCTTAGGATCTTTGCTTCATTACAAGCGTTGTGATGGCAGTCATACTTATGGGGGCTGGGTAATCTATAAGCACATCCTTATACAGGTCCCTAGTCGTAGGACAATCGAGACAGGGCATCGATACTCCGGAGTAGACTAGCGTATGCGCTTCTCATCCCAGCACGGGAGGTGGTCTGTCCTACAGCCATCAGTATGTCGTACTGGAGATAGTATGCGGGTGCTCGTTAGGTTACGAGTACACTGGACAGGACTCGTCGGGAACTGATGGATGGTATTATACCTATCGTCAGTTATCAGTTCTCAGGTGACATGTGTACAGCTTAGTCCGCTGACTTGACACTGTCACTTCGCCTCGAGTGTGTTCCCACTGTACTTAGATTACAATCCTACCACGGCTCAAAGGAGTCGTGCAAACAGGTAGTAGTTGGGTGCAGTCCCGAAGCACTTGGAGGCAGTGACGGTTAGACAGGATTTGTCTCTCCCGGTATTGGGGGTTGACATCGCGCTGTGTCTAAGAGAGCCATTACATGAGTAGTCCCTAGCCAGGGCAAGCGAGATATACTAGTAGGTTTCCAGTGTTATCTCAGGGTGTTCTGGGCTACACTCCGATACGACTTATACCGCTATTAAGGGACTAACGTTCACCACCCCCTAGGCCTGCCATGCGATATATCAGATAAACAGACCGGACTGTACGAAGATTGTCATATACAGGCTCAGTAGGAGTTCGAATGGGTTTACCTCATCGGCCTTCTTATCGACATCTACCTGGGGACCGTTACATATAGCTAGTGTCGCTTGCGGTCTATGGTTAAACCCACTGCCAGTGTAGTGTCGAGTCTTTAGAGTCCCACACAAAGAGTTTCCCTGCACTGAGCGAAACGTGTAGAGGCTGTATGGTTTTACGGCAAGGCTGCGATCAATTACGTGCACTTGTGTGCGTATGTTGTTCGGGCAGGCAACACTAGTGGGCTTTGGTTTAAGCCGGATCCTAGTATTACACGGATGGATTTGTTTTGTCTTCTGTGCATTCTCATTCTACAGAATGCGGATGCGGGTGTGTATGCACAGTTTTGAGGAGCGATGAAGGAGGAGGTGCCTCATTAGGGTTTTGGCAGTTGGTTCGGCCAAAACCGTTATGTGGCAGGCTCATTAGGGTTTTGGCAATTCATTTGGTCAAAACCATTATGAGACGGGGACATTATTTACTAATCCTTTATTGATAATTTTGTGATGGCTAATTGCATTGACCATTTGACCACCTTGACTACTCTTGACTTTGTTGACCCGTTGACCGAAGTTGACCGTTGACCTTCATGAGAGGTCTACACTCTTCTTTGGATTTCTTTTTCTTTTATGGATTATGAAAATGGTCAATTCAATTAGTAGCCATCAACTTTATCATGAAAGGATTGGTAATGATGATAGTTTTGCATTATTGCAACCATGGTTCATTTCTTTTGCTCATAATTCATTTCTCATTCTCTCTCTTGTTCTTGTGAGAAGAAAAGAAATGCTCGCATGGTTGCTAGATCCTCTTTCTTCCTCCTCTTGATTTCTTCTTTTGATCTCATATGTTGAGAGAAAAAGATCCCACAAAGACAAACACTTCCATATATCTCTACTACACAACCTAGGACATCTAGACTAGCGATCTCATTGCCCTAGTTGCCTCGGCTCGAGGTGGAGCTCGGTGTACAACTCTCGGGTGAATCGTCTTCGACTCAAGGAGGACGCGGAGGTGACCAAGATCCGGATCGTTCCTTGGAGCTTGGACGGACGAGCGGGATAGCGGAATGAAGACCCCAAGGACCGGTTTCGTGAGGTATAATTTCTACAGCAAATCCGACTTTTAGTCCATGTTTACCTTGCGCTAATTTATTGTTTTTTGCCGTTTCCGCCTCCCCGTAAGAACCGGGGTGAGCAACGTGGACTTACAGTAGTATCAGAGCCTAGCTAAACATAAACTAGCAAGTTAGCAAAGTGTTTAGAATATCAATCGGAAAAAAGCCGTAAAACACGTCCGGAAAAAACCATGTTTCTAACGATTTTTTATACTGCTCAAAAAGTGATTTAACATATATGAAAAATCGTCTCAGGGTTTTCTAAAAACACAGCCCAAAAATGGTCCACTGAGTCGGTCAAAGCGCTGCGGTTCCGCGGCAAGAACATGCTTCTTGCCGCGGATCCGCGGCCGAGTTGACTCGGCCGTGGATCGGGTTTTGTGCAATGTTTTAGTTTGGCTGTTTTGGGATTTTTAATACATGTTGTTTCTACCCAGATTTTCTAGAGAGCAAATTTACTTTTGGGGTGGTTACAAATCCGTATTTTGATCGATATTCCGTAGACTTTGGCTAATGGATATTATCTGTGATGTGATATATGTATTGAACGCCTGCTAATCGTTATACGTCGATTAGTGGGGGTTATACATATCTGTGATCTGTAATGTTGATGTTTTGTGTATATGAACTCGTTGGATTGTCGCGGATGAATAGCCGGGGTGGATGTGAGATGAGAGTTTCTTTTTCTTTCATTCATGTAAAATTTGTAAATTTATGTAATATTATTTGTATGGCCGTCCAACCAGGTCGGGGTTGTAGCCGTCATTGTATAATTCTTTTTACTGTTTTTGCTCCTACGATAGACCCAAGGTGGGGTGCATAAACTACCGGGTATCTCGAAGTGCCGAGTGGCCTACTCACGGGTTGAGGGAGGTTGCTTCGCTTCGGGTACATGGCGGGTAGTTTGCCGCACCCGTAGGGGTCTAGGGTGGGGTATTGGCTATTCATCACTACCATGTAATCCGCTTTTCGTTGCAGGCTCGAACGAATCGCGGATTCCTAGTATATCCAAAGTGTTCATCTGTGATCTGTAATGGCTATCATTGCTATATATCTATCTATGATATCTATTTAGGTGTTGCTTATGTTTTGCATCCGTGCTAGTCCAACCCCCGCTCTGTCGTTAGTTAAGTAACCTAACGGGTGATGACGTGGCCCCGTGGCGAATGCGGATGGCATAAGTGTACGCCATATTTTAGTTGTTTTCTGCAATGGTAGGATTAAATGATGGGACGCATTGGAATTAATGCAAGAAAATAAACCAAGTAAAAATCGTTGGAACACTTTCAAAACCACTCGGTTCTTTTCAAAAACCAGCTTTTTAAAATGCGGAGCTTGAACCACTCCTTTTAAAAGCTATCTCGTTCCATCGATTATATCAAGTTCACTACGTTCACGGTTTCGCCAAAACCATTCGTAGCCCTCCGTCATTTCATATGGATAGTCAATAGTATTCAAGCTGTGTTTGTTGGCCAAAGTCAAGGCACAGTGTTTGGTAGCTATTGGGTATTCATATGTTGCATAGATAGATGAGTTGGTTTGGGACAGTCGTACTGCCTTGTTGGCCAAAGTCAAGGTATGTGCAGGTGGGTTCAAATTAACCTAGACAATGACGAGTAGAACTTGACATGTGACTTATGATTTGTTGGCCAAAGTCAAGATCATAAGAGCATGGGGAAAAAATCCACATCGGGAGTTTCAAAAGTACTGAAACTTGCTAGTGTTGGATACCATTTGGAGTGTGATGATTCTGGTAGGATTCCTTCAGTTTTTTCACGCGATGATATTTGGATCCCGATCCTACTGTGAGTATATGCTACTCCTCGGGAAATTTCTCACTTAACGATCAATGCTATAAACCTAGTAGGTTTCAAGAAAGGTGTTAGCGGGGCTACGCCCCCAGGGAAAAGAGGTTCTTAAATTAAGGAACTTCGCGAAAGCGTTGGAAAACCTCCCTCGAAGTACCGACACTGGCCTGGCTGAACGGTTAAGCAAGAATTGTACGGTGAGATTGATCCTGACTAATTCTTCCTTTATAGTTTAAGAAGGGATTCGAGAGACAGTGGGAGCCATCCTGTTTAGATAAACTAAAAACCAATCTAAACTTGCAAGAGCATCATGCTGAGTGTTTTCTTCTCTCTCTCTTAATTGCAGCGACCCAGTGACCGCACCTAGGTTACATCTAGATAATAAAATGACTGAATCTAACTGTTATGACTGGCAAAGGTCTGTCCAGATGTCCATTGCCCATGACAAGCTGGGACACCTCTTGACTGATCCAACCCCTGCCGTCTCAGGTCCAATTTCCCCTGTCACGAATATTCATATCCGCGAGACATCGGAAAAAGACTATGCGAAATCCAAGTGCCTCGTGTTAGCCTCAGTTGATGGTGCATACCAGAGGCAGCACGAGAAGATGGACTCAGTTTCTATCTTCCTCCATAACAAAGATTTATATGGAGAGCAATCTCGTATCGCAAGATATGAGACCTCGAACGAATTGCTTCCAGCGAGGTTGGCTATCGGGTCATCTATAGGGGGCAACGTCCTTACAGAGACCAGCTCTTTTGAGCTCTCGGACCTGAAGACCACGTTGAAGAACGGGTCAGATGCTGACTTGATTCTATAGTCTCTACCTTCTACCCTGAAGAAAACTAGGGAAGTAGAAGGAAAGGGAAGGGCAGAAGTTTCGGGACTGGATATAGTAAAAGAGGGACGTTCCTATTGTTACAGGAATGAACATTGGCAGAAGGATTGCAGGGCTAGCATAGCCAATAGCCAGAATTCGAAGCATGTTGTGGCTTCGGTTTCAGGTGTGTTTGTAATAGAGAACTGTATGTCAGTTAACCCTACTTCCTGGGTATTGGATACCGGATCAGGATCTCACATCTGTAATTCGTTACAGGCTCTGAGAAACCGTAGGGTTATCAAGAAAGGTGATATGACTCTCAGGGTTGCTAACGGAATGAGCATGTATACTAAATCCGTAGGGGAATATCATCTAGGACTGACAACTGGGCAGATATTTATTCTGCGTGACTGTTTTTATGTACCAGATGCGACTTGTAATATCATATTTGTATCCTTACTTTCTAAGGAAGGATATGATTTTACTTTTGTAAGCGATGTAGTAAACATCCACCTAAATCAAGTTCTGATTAGGTCAGGTACTTTGAAAAACGGTATATACGTTTTGAATCAAGCTCAGGTCTTCAGTGTCCAGAACACACTTAAAAGAAAGTCACCGGAATTAAATCAGGCTTTCTTATGGCATTGTAGACTGGGTCATATTAATAAGACACGGTTGACAAAGTTACATAAAGAAGGATACTTGGATCCGTTCGAGTATCAGTCTTATGCCACTTGTGAATCTTGTCTCATGGGAAAGATGACAAAGACTCTGTTCACTGGACACGTAGAAAAAGCAAGCGAGCTCTTAGGACTCATACACAGTGATGTATGTGGTCCAATGTCTACATATGCGTGAAGTGGTTATTCATACTTCATTACTTTCACAGATGATTTCTCTAGGTATGGGCATGTCTTCTTGATGAAGCACAAATCCGAGGCCTTTGAGAAATTTCGGGAATACAAGAATGAAGTTAAAAACAACAGGCAAAAGTATCAAGACACTGAGATCTGATCGAGGTGGTGAATACTTGAGTGCCGAGTTTCTGGGCTACTTAAAAGAGAATGGAATTCTCTCTCAGCTTACTCCTCCATACACACCACAACACAACGGTGTATCGGAAAGGAGGAATCGAACCCTATTAGATATGGTTCGTTCCATGAGAAGTAAGGCTGAGTTACTGCGATCCTTCTGGAGTTATGCACTAGAAACAACTGCATATCTTTTGAACCGAGTTCCAACTAAGACTGTGCCTACTACACTATATTAGATGTGGTGTGGAAAGAAACCCTATCTTAATCACATTAAGACATGGGGATGTCCAGCTTTTGTCAAAAATCAGCATGCGGACAAGCTCGAGGCACGCTCAGTACAGTGCACGTTTGTGGGATACCTAAAGAACTCCAAGGGGTATCTTTTCTATTACGCAGAGGAACAAAAGGTTTTTGTTTATCGTCATGCCCGCTTCTTGGAAACTGAGTTTTTGGAAAACCAGATAAGTGGGAGCGCAATAGAACTGGAAGAAATTCCAGAACCACAAGATATTACTGAAAGCTTAGTAGAACCAGAGGGTTCAAAAGAACAGGACACTCCAGCGCCACTCCACAGAAGTAGTAGGCAGTCTCATCCGCCCGAGAGATACTACGGTTTTCTCATAGACGGGGATAGAGAGGATTGCACTATGGATTATGGTGAGCCTACTAGCTTCCAGCAAGCCATTCAGAGCGGTGACTCGGTAAAATGGCTGGATGCAATGCGGGCCGAGATAGAATCTATGTACACCAACAAAGTTTGGACATTGGACTTTGCTCCAGAAGGGGTAAAACCCGTAGGCTGCAAATAGATCTTCAGAAAGAAGATTGGTGTAGATGGGCTGGTTGAAACCTATAAAGCTAGACTTGTTGCAAAGGGTTTTCGTCAAAGACCTGGTTAGGACTATGACGAGGCCTTTTCTCCAGTGGCTATGCTTAAATCCATTCGGATCCTTCTTGCCATTGCTGCCTTCCATGATTATGAAATCTGGCAGATGGACGTAAAGATGGATTTCCTAAATGGAAATTTAGAAGAGTGCGTCTATATAGATCAGCCGGAAGGATTCATTCAGAGTGGGAGCAGCGGTAAAGTGTGCAAGTTACTCAAGTCCATCTAAGGACTGAAGCAGGCATCGCGGAGTTGGAACATCTGCTTTGATGATACTGTCAAAGAATTCGGCATTATCAAAAACCCATATGAACCATGCATTTACAGTAAGATTGTAGGGAGAACTGTGGTATTCCTCGTCTTGTACGTGGATGACATTCTCCTAATAGGAAATGATATTCCTATGCTACAGTCAGTCATAGGATTCTTGTCGCAGAGGTTCTCCATGAAGGACCTGGGCGATGCCAACTACATTCTGGGGATCCAGATCTATCGTGATAGATCTAAGAGGATGATGGGACTTTCACAGTCAAGGTACATCGACACCATACTGAAAAGGTTCAGTATGGAAGATTCCAAGCGCAGTAATTTACCAGCTTGTCACGGGATCACCCTCTCCAAAGAGATGTCTCCCAAGACTGATTTGGAAAAGGATCGCATATCTATTATACCCTACGCTTTTGCGGTAGGCTCTATAATGTATGCGATGTTATGTACTAGACCAGATGTAGCATACGCATTGAGCGTTGTAAGCCGGTATCAGTCGGACCCAGTGGAGAAACATTGGATAGCGGTAAAGAACATTCTCAAGTACCTGAGAAGGACTAAGGAGATGTTCTTGGTGTATGGCAGAAAAGACCTCCAGATCGAGGCCTTTGCTGACTCCAGCTTCCAGAGTGACAAGGTTGACTCCAAGTCCATGTCGGGTTATGTCTTTTCCCTCAATGGATGGGCGGTTTGCTGGAAGAGTTCCAAGCAGGAGACCGCTGCTGACTCAACTATGGAAGCGGAGTACATAGCTGCTTGCGATGCCGCAAAGGAAGCTGTCTGGATGAAGAAGTTCCTCACGGAGCTTCAGGTGGTTCCTACCATTGTTGATCCAATACCGCTGTATTGCGACAACAACGGCGCTATAGTTTTAGCGAAGGAACCCAGGTCCTATCAGAAGTCCAGGCACATTTTGAGGCGGTACCACCTGATCAGGGAGATCGTAGATCGCCGGGAGATCGAGGTGAAGAGAGTAAATACGGAGAACAACACTGCAGATCCACTCATGAAGGCCCTACCCCAGACTCAGTTCGAGCGGCTGATCGAGATGATAGGTCTTCGATACGCCAGTACATGGCCTTAGTGTAAGTCGGAGATTGTTAGTGTATATGCCCTAGAGGCCATTACTGTATCATACTAGATTGTATATTACTTGATGGAAGCATGGGATATTCACAGTTGTATAGACAATCTTGCTCAAAATGGTAGTATGCTACTTGGTTTGTTTCTACTTCAATATGTGCATGTGCTTC
Organism: Agapanthus africanus; assembly: GCA_030015575.1. NCBI lineage: Eukaryota > Viridiplantae > Streptophyta > Magnoliopsida > Asparagales > Amaryllidaceae > Agapanthus > Agapanthus africanus. The sequence continues at coordinate 230,107,554 of JASDDO010000006.1, read as the reverse complement.
TTTTAGCATATCGCTTATACATATTTATAGAGCCCTTAGGATCTTTGCTTTATTACCAGCGTTGTGATGGCAGTCATTCTTGTGAGGGCTGGGTAATCTATAAGCACATCCTTATACAGGTCCCTAGTCGTAGGACTATCGAGACAGGACATCGATACTCCGGAGTAGACTAGCGTATGCGCTTCTCATCCCAGCACGGGAGGTGGTCTGTCCCACAGCCATCAGTACGTCGTACTGGAGATAGTATGCGGGTGCTCATTAGGTTATGAGTACACTGGACAGGACTCGTCGGGAACTGATGGATGGTATTATACCTATCGTCGGTTATCAGTTCCCTGGTGACATGAGTACAACTTAGTCTGCTGACATGATACTGTCACTTCGCCTCGAGTGTGTTCACACTGTACTTAGATTACTACCCTACCACGGCTCAAAGGAGTCGTGCAAACAGGTAGTAGTTGGGTGCAGTCCCGAAGCACTTGAAGGCAGTGACGGTTAGACAGGATTCGTCTCTCCCGGTATTGGGGGTTGACATCGCGCTGTGTCTAGGAGAGACATTACACGAGTAGTCCCTGGCCAGGGCAAGCGAGATATACTGGTTGCTTTCCAATGTTATCTCAGGGTGTTCTGGGCTACACTCCGACACGACTTGTACCGCTATTAGGGGACTGACGTTCACCACCCCCTAGGCCCGCCATGCGATGTATCAGACGAACAGACTGGACTGTACAGAGATTGTCACATACAGGCTCAGTAGGAGTTCGGATGGGTTTACCTCATCGTCCTTCTTATCGACATCTACCTGGGGACCGTTACGTACAGCTAGTGCCGCTTGCGGTCTGTGGTTAAATCCACTGCCAGCATAGTGTCGAGTCTTTAGAGTCCCACACAGAGAGTTTCCCTGCACTGAGCGAAACGTGTAGAGGCCGTATGGTTTTACGGCAGGGCTGTGATCACTTACGTGCACCTGTGTGCGTATGCTGTTCGGGCAGGCAACACTAGTGGGCTTTGGTTTAAGCCGGATCCTAGTATTGCACGGATGGATTTGTGTTTGTCTTCTGTGCATTCGCATTCTACGGAATGCGGATGCGGGTGTGTATGCACAGTTTTGAGGAGCGATGAAGGAGGAGGTGCCTCATTAGGGTTTTGGCAGTTGGTTCGGCCAAAACCGTTATGTGGCAGGCTCATTAAGGTTTTAGCAATTCGTTTGGTCAAAACCATTATGAGCCGGGGACATTAATTACTAATCCTTTATAGATAATTTTGTGATGGCTAATTGCATTGACCATTTTGTAAGTCCATGCTACCCTTCCCCGGTACTTTTGGGGTTGCGGAAGTGATGAAAAACGCTTTTCTAGAGGGTGGTAACATGGACTCATAATATGGATCTTGGTTAAACTATCTATCTAACAACCTAACTAGGAGTTGTTTAACTACTCGGTTAGGGGGTTATACCTTTCTTGAACTCCTTCGTCTTCAACTCGTATGGTGTACGGACCGGCCTCTCCTCGTCGTCTTCTTGCGCCGAAGATGGATCCACCCGAAAGCTTCTACCTTTGGCTTTTTCTTCGAACTTGAAGAAACTAGTTCACTCGGTTTGCTAAACCTTGTGAACAAGAGTGAGTAGAGGATTGTTTTGGTGTCTTTTTATCTCTAGGGCAATGAGTCTCAACACATGAGAATGGTTTGCCTTGAGGTAGAGAGAGCAAGAGGAAGAGGGTGAGAGCAAGAGAAATGAGAGAGCTCAAGAGAGAAAATGCTAATGAAAGAATGAGCCTCACTTTTCTCATACACCCTCTCATAATCCAAAAGCTTCATGATAACAAGTAATGATAATTGAGTATATTGTAAAGGTTATTATCATGACAAATGACACAATCATTTCTTGCATTAAATGAAAATGGTGAACAAAACAAGCAAGCATAAGTCAATGCAACCAAATAATGGCCATTGTCATGATGGTGGTCAACAAGTCCAACCTAGTCAACCGATCAACAAAAGTCAACAAGTCAACTAGGTCAACCTTTCAACCCTAACCATGCCACTATAAAACTCATTTTATATTATTGTTAATAATATATCTTAATCTCATTAGGGTTTGACAAAGGTCAACAGTCAGCAACCCTAATGAGAATCCTCTGCCTCTGTCTCTGTCAACTGTGCATACACACCCGTATCCGCGTTCCAGGGAACACGAATACAAACGAGATAAAACCAATCCCAAAATGTATACTAGGATCTGGCTTAAACCAAAGCCCGCTAGTGTTAACTGTCCACACACTGAACGTGCACAAGTGGACGGATGTGACCGAACCCTGTCGTAAAACCATGCGACCTGTCGCAAAACCATGCGACCTGTCGCAAAACCATGCGACCTCTACTCTTTTGCCTAAAGGCGAATAGCTCTCTGTGTGGGACTCTAAAGACTCGACACTACGCTGGCAGTGGGTTTAACCACAGACCGCAAGCGGCACTAGCTGTGAGTAACGGCCCCCAGGTAGATGCTGATAAGAAGACGGACGAGGTGAAACCCATCTGAACTCCTACTGAGCCTGAATGTGAAAATCTCCGTACAGTCCGGACTGTTCGTCTGATACATCGCATGGCGGGCCAAGGGGGTGGTGAACGTCGGTCCCCTAATAGCGGTACAAGTCGTGTCGGAGTGTAGCCCAGAACATCCTGAGATAATACTGGAAACCTACCAGTATATCTCGCTTGCCCTGGACAGGGACTACTCGTGTAATGGCTCTCCTAGACACAGCGCGATTTCAACCCCCAATACCGGGAGAGACGAATCCTGTCTAACCGTCACTGCCTCCAAGTGCTTCGGGACTGCACCCAACTACTACCTGTTTGCATGACTCCTTTGAGCCGTCGTAGGGTAGTAATCAAAGTACAGTGGGAACACACTAGAGGCGAAGTGACAGTGTCAAGTCAGCGGACTAAGCTGTACTCATGTCACCTGGGAACTGATAACTGACGATATGTATAATATCAACCAATCAGTTCCCGACGAGTCCTGTCCAGTGTACTCGTAACCTAACGAGCACCCGCATACTATCTCAAGTACGACGTACTGACGGCTGTGGGACAGACCGTCTCCCAAGCTGGGATAAGAAGCGCATACGCTAGTCTACTCCTAAGTATCGATGCCCTGTCTCGATAGTCCTGCGACTAGGGACCTGCATAAGGATGTGCTTGTGGATTACCCAGCCCCCACGAATGTGACTGCCATCACAACGCTGGTAATCAAGCAAAGATCCTAAGGGCTCTACTAATATGTATAAGCAATATGCTAAAAGAAACACATGCACATATTAAAGTAGAAACAAACCAAGTAGCATACTACCATTTTGAGCAAGATTGTCTATACAACTGTGAATATCCCAAACTTCCATTAAGTAATATACAAACTAGTATGATACCGTAATGGCCTTTAGGGCATATACACTAACACATTTGACCACCTGCACTAAGGCCATGTACTGGCGTATCGAAGACCTATCATCTCGATCAGCCGCTCGAACTGAGTCTGGGGAAAGGCCTTGGTGAATGGATCTGCAGTGTTATCTTCTGAAGCAACCCTCCGAATCTCGATCTCCTGGCGATCCATGATCTCCCTGATCAGGTGATACCGCCTCAAGATGTGTCTGGATTTCTGATGGGACCTGGGTTCCTTCGCTAAAGCTATAGCCCCGCTGTTGTCGCAATACAGAGGTATTGGGTCAACAATGGACGGAACCACCTAAAGCTCTTTCAAGAACTTCCTTATCTAGACGGCTTCTTTTGCGGCATCGGATGCAGCGATATATTCCGCTTCCATAGTCGAGTCAGCAACGGTTTCCTGTTTGGAACTCTTCCAATACACCGCCCCTCCGTTGAGGGTAAAGACAAAGCCCGACATGGACTTGGAATCATCCTTGTCACTCTAGAAGCAGGAGTCAGCAAAGGCCTCGATCTGGAGGACTTTTCCGCCATACACCAAGAACATCTCCTTTGTCCTTCTTAGGTACTTGAGAATGTTCTTTACCGCTATCCAGTGTTTCTCCCCAGGGTTTGACTGATACCGACTTACTACACTCAGTGCATAAGCTACATCCGGTCTGGTACACAACATCGCATACATTACAGAGCCTACCGCAGAAGCATAGGGTATAATGGACATGCGATCCCTTTCCAAATCAGTGTTGGGAGACATCTCTTTGGAGAGGGTGATCCCGTGACAAGCCGGTAGATTACCGCGCTTGGAATCTTCCATACTGAATCTTTTCAGTATGGTGTCGATGTACCTGGACTGTGAAAATCCTAATATCCTCTTGGATCTGTCACGATAGATCCGGATCCCCAGAATGTATGAGGCATCACCCAGGTCTTTCATGGAGAACCTGTGTGACAAGAACCCTTTGACAGATTGTAGCATAGGAATATCATTTCCTATTAAGAGAATGTCATCCACGTATAAAATGAGGAATACTACAGTTCTCGCTACAAATCTACTATAGATGCATGGTTCATCTGGATTTTTGATAAAGCGAAATTCTTTGACCGTCTCATCAAAACAGATGTTCCAACTCCGCGATGCCTGCTTTAGTCCATAGATGAACTTAAGCAACTAGCACACTTTTCCGCTGCTCCCACTCTGAATGAAACCCTCTGGCTGGTCCATATAGACACACTCCTCTAAATTTCCATTTAGAAAAGCGGTCTTTACATCCATTTGCAAAATCTCATAATCGTGGAAGGCAGCAATGGCAAGAAGGATCCGAATGGATTTCAGCATAGCCACTAGAGAAAAAGTTTCGTCATAGTCCAAGCCAGGTCTTTGACGGAAACCCTTTGCAACAAGTCTAGCTTTATAGGTCTCAACCTGTCCATCTACACCAATCTTCCTTTTGAAGATCCACTTGCATCCTACGGGTTTTACCCCATCTGGAGCAATGTCCAACGTCCATACTTTGTTGGTGTACATGGACTCCATTTCGGTCCGCATTGCATCCAACCATTTTACCGAGTCAACGCTCTGAATGGCTTGCTGGAAGCTAGTAGGCTTATCACTATCAATGATGCAATTCTCTCTATCCCCATCTATGAGAAAACCGTAGTATCTCTCGGGCGGATGAGACTGCCTACTACTCCTGCGGAGCGGCATAGGAATGTCATGTTCTTTTGAACCCTCTGGTTCTACTAAGATTTCAGTAATAGTCTGTGGTTCTGGAATTTATTCCAGTTCTACTGCGCTCCCACTAATTTCCTTTTCCAAGAACTGGTGTTCTAGAAAGTGGGCATGACGAGAAACAAAAAACCTTTTGTTCCTCTTCGCAATAGAAGAAATATCCCTTGGAGTTCTTTGGATATCCCACAAACTCACACTGTACTGAGCGCGCCTCGAGTTTGTCCGCATGCTGCTTTGTAACAAAAGCTGGGCATCCCCATGTCTTAATGTGATTAAGATAGGGCCTCTTCCCACACCACATCTCATATGGTGTGGTAGGCACAGTCTTAGTGGGAACTCGGTTCAAAAGGTATGCAGCTGATTCTAGCGCATACCCTCAGAATGATCGTGGTAACTCAGCGTTACTCATCATGGACCGTACCATATCCAATAGGGTTTGGTTCCATCTCTCCGATACACTGTTTTGTTGCGGAGTGTATGGAGGAGTAAGCTGAGAGAGAATTCCATTCTCTTTTAAGTAATCCAGGAACTCTGCACTCAAGTATTCACCACCTCGATCAGATCTCAGTGTCTTGATACTTTTGCCTGTTTGTTTTTCTACTTCATTCTTATATTCCTGGAACTATCCAAAGGCTTCGGATTTATGTTTCATTAAGAAGACATAACCGTACCTTGAAAAGTCATCCGTAAAAGTAATAAAGTAAGAATAACCGCTTCGTGCATGTGTAGACATTGGACCGCACACGTCGCTGTGTACGAGTCCCAAGAGCTCGCTCGCTCTTACTCCGTGTCCAGTGAACGGAGTCTTTGTCATCTTTCCTTTGAGACAGGATTGACAAGTGGCATACGATTGATATTCGAACGAATCCAAATATCCTTCTGTATGTAACTTCGTCAACCTTCTCTCATTGATGTGACCCAGTCTACAATGTCATAAGAAAGTCTGATTTATTTCCGGAGACTTTCTTTTGTGTGTATTCTGGACATTGAAAATCTGTGGTTGGTTTAATACGTATATACCATTGCTCAATGTACCTGACCCAATCAAGACTTGATTAAGGTGAATGTTTACAACATTACTTACAAACGCAAATTCATAACCTTCTTTAGAAACCAAAGATACAGAAATGATATTACAAGTTGCGTTGGGTACAAAAAAGCAATTACGCAAAACCAAAATATGTCCATCTGACATTCCCAGGTGATAGTCCCCCACGGCCTTAGCATCCATGCTAGCTCCGTTTGCAACTTTGAGGGTGATGTCACCTGCCTTCAAAAACCTACGGTTCCTCAACGCCTGCAAAGAATTACAGATATGAGATCCTGATCCGATATCCAATACCTAGAAAGTAAAGTTTATTGATAGACAGTTTTCAATAACATACACACCTGAAGCTGAAGCCGCAACCTGCTTCAGATCCTGTGTTCTGGCCTTCCAAGCCCTGCAATCTTTCTTCCAGTGTCCACTCTTATGACAATAGAAGCATTCTTCCTTTCCCACAAGCTTCCCCGCTGCCTTTGTTGCTTTTGCTTTTCCCTTCGTATCCACTTTACTAACACCGCCCCTTTGGTTTGGCGGGGGCTTTCTTCTTCTTTCCCTTGGCTTTCGCCTTGGACTTAGAAGAGCAAGATCCTCCTACAAACAAAGTGGATGTTACCCTACCTTTCTGTAGGGTGCCCTCTGCGCTCCTCAGCATGTTGAGGAGTTCTGAAAGTTCAACTTCCTTTTCTTGCAAGTTGAAGTTCAGGATAAACTGGGCGTAAGTGGACGGAAGGGACTGGAGAATCAAGTCCGTATAGATCTCATTCTCCAACGTGGTCCCAAGGTCCGCGAGCTCCTCTATGTAGCCAATCATCTTAAGCACGTGTTCCGCTACCGATGATCCGACGGCCAATCTTGCCGAAAACAACTTCTTCGACACTTCGTATCTGGCGATACGAGATTGCTCTCCATACAGTTCTTTTGTATGGGGAAATATGGATTCGAGGTCCATATTCTCATGCCTCCTCTGATGTTCGTTGTCCATAGAGGCAAGCACGAGGAACTTGGCCTTCGTGCAATCGATCTCCCAAGTCTTACGGATTTCCTTATCCGCGACGCTGGAGGTGGGACCTGGGACAGGGGGAGCTTTGGAGGTAAGAAGGTACCCCAGCTTGTCGTAAGTGATTGCCATTTTGACATTCCTGAGCCAATCTTTGTAGTTTGGCCCTGTCAGTATATTTTTATCTAGAAGTAACTTAAGTCCAGTCATGTTGATTGGTCGCTGCAATTAGGAGAGAGAGAAGAAACACTCAGCATGATGCTCTTGCAAGTTTAGAGTGGTTTTTAGTTTGTCTAAATAGGATAGCTTCCACTGTCTCTCGAATCCCTCCTCAAACCATAAAGGAAGAATTAGTCAGGATCAATCTCACCGTACAATACTTGCTTAACCGTTCAGCCAGGCCAGTGTCGGTACTTCGAGGGAGGTTTTCCAACGCTTTCGCGAAGTTCCTTAATTAAATAACCTCATTTCCCTGTGGGCGTAGCCCCGCTAACACCTTTCTAGACACCTACTTGGTTTATAGCATTGATCGTTAAGTGAGAAATTTCCCGAGGAATAGCATATACTCACAGTAGGATCGAGATCCAAATATCATCGCGTGACAAAACTGAATGAATCCTACCAGAATCATCACACTCCAAATGGTATGCAGCGCTAGCAAGTTTCAGTACTTATGAAACTCCCGATGTGGATTTTTGCCCCATGCTCTTATGACCTTGACTTTGGCCAAAATATCATAAGTCACATGTCATGTTCTACCCGTCATTCTCCAGGTTAATTTGAGCCCACCCGTACATACCCTTGACTTTGGCCAAAATGGTAGAACGACTGCCCCAAACCAACACATCTATCTATGCTGCACATGAATACCCAATAGCTACCAATCACTATGCCTTGACTTTGGCCAACATACATAGCTTGAATACTATTGACTATTCATATGAAACGACGGAGGGCTACGAATGGTTTTGGCAAAACCGTGAACGTAGTAAACTTGATATAATCGATGGAACGAGATAGCTTTTAAAAGGAGTGGCTCAAGCTCCCCATTTAATAGTTAGTTTTTGAAAAAAACCGAGTGGTTTTGAAAGTGTTCCAACGACTTTTACTTGGTTTATTTTCTTGTATTAGTTCTTTTAATGCGTCCCATCATGTAATCCTACCGTTGCAGAAAACAACCAAAATATGACATACGCTTATGCCATTCACATTCGCCACGGGGTCCCGTCATTATCCATTAGGTTACTTAACTAACGACAGAGCGGGGGCTGGGCTAGCGCGGCTGTAAAACATAAGCAACGCCTAAATAATATCATATATAGATATATTGCAATGATAGCCATTTCAGATCACAGATGAACACATTGGATATACTAGGAATCCGCAATTCGTACGAGCCTGTAACGAAGAGCAGATTACACGGTCGCGGTGAATAGCCAATACCCCACCCAAGACCCCTACGGATGCGGCAAACTACCCGCCAAGTACCCGAAGCGAAGCAACCTCCCTCAACATCGTGAATAGGCCGTTCGGCACTTCGGGATACCCGGTAGTTTGTGCACCCCCTCCATGGGTCTATCCTAGGAGAAAAAACAGTAAAAAGAAATTATACAATGACGGCTACAACCCCGACCCGGTTGTGCAGCCATATAAATAATATTACATCAATTTACAAATTTACATGAATTGAAAGAAAAGAAAACTCTCGTCTCACAACCCCCGGCTATTCACCCGCGACAATCCAATGAATTCATATACACATACCAGCAACATTACAGATCACAGATTTGTATAACCCCCACTAATCGACTTAGAGCGATTAGCAGACATTCAATACAAATATCACATCACAGATATAAACCCGTTAGCCTTAGTCTTTAGAAGTTTGATAAAAATACGGATTTTCAAGCCCCAAAAACTAATTTTTCTTTCTGTAAAATCTGGGCTGAAAAGACATTGTAAAAATCCCAAAACAACCCCAGAAACAAACTGCAAGAAACATTTTCCTCGACCGAACCGCGGCTCTTTGATCGATTCGATGGACCAAATTTCTTGGGTGTTTAACAAAAAGCCTGAGCTGATTTTTAAGATAAGATTTATCATTTTTTGTACAGAAAAAAATTCGGCAGAAACTTCATTTTCCGGGTTCATTTCGCGACTTTTTCTTTGATCGAACTTCTACTTACATTGCTAACATGTTAGATAGTGTTTAACTAGGCTCTGATACCACTGTAAGTCCATTCTACCCTTCCCCGGTACTTACAGGGTTGCGGAAAACGTTTTTCTAGAGGGTGGTAACATGGACTCATAATACGGATCTTTGTTAAACTATCTATCTAACAACCTAACTAGGAGTTGTTTAACTACTCGGTTAGGGGGTTATACCTTTCTTGAACTCCTTCATCTTCAACTCGTATGGTGTACGGACCGGCTTCTCCTCGTCGTCTTCTTGCGCCGAAGACGGATCCACCCGAAAGCTTCTACCTTTGGCTTTTTCTTCGAACTTGAAGAAACTAGTTCACTCGGTTTGCTAAACCTTATGAACTAGAGTGAGTAAAGGATTGTTTTGGTGTCTTTTTATCTCTAAGGCAATGAGTCTCAACACATGAGAATGGTTTGCCTTGAGGTAGAGAGAGCAAGAGGAAGAGGGTGAGAGCAAGAGAAATGAGAGAGCTCAAGAGAGAGAATGCTAATGAATGAATGAGCCTCACTTTTCTCATACACCCTCTCATAATCCAAAAGCATCATGATAACAAGTAATGATAATTGAGTATATTGTAAAGGTTATTATCATGACAAATGACACTATCATTTCTTGCATTAAATGCAAATGGTGAACAAAACAAGCAAGCATAAGTCAATGCAACCAAATTATGGCCATTGTCATGATGGTGGTCAACAAGTCCAACCTAGTCAACCGGTCAACAAAAGTCAACAAGTCAACTAGGTCAACCTTTCAACCCTAACCATGTCACTATAATACTCAATTAATATTATTGTTAATCATATGTCTTAATCTCATTAGGGTTTGACAAAGGTCAACAGTCAGCAACCCTAATGAGAATCCTCTGCCTCCGTCTCTGTCAACTGTGCATACACACCCGTATCCGCGTTCCGGGGAACACGAATACAAACGAGATAAAACCAATCCCAAAACATATACTAGGATCTGGTTTAACCCAAAGCCCTCTAGTGTTAACTGTCCGGACACTGAACGTGCACAAGTGCATGGATGTGACCGAACCCTCTCGCAAAACCGTGCGACCTGTCGCAAAACCATGCGACCTCTACTCTTGTGCCTAAAGGCGAATAGCTCTCTGTGTGGGAATCTAAAGACTCGACACTACGCTGGCAGTGGGTTTAACCACAGACCGCAAGCGGCACTAGCTGTGCGTAACGGCCTCTAGGTAGATGCCGATAAGAAGACGGACGAGGTGAAACCCATCTGAACTCCTACTGAGCCTGAATGTGACAGTCTCCGTATGGTCCGGTCTGTTCTTCTGATACATTGCATGTTGGTGAGTGTTGCATGCTCCCACAACTCTTGTGGCGCGGCGGAAGCGTTGAACAAAAAATTTCTTTGCATACAACACGCACTTAACCGAAGATCTTGTCTAAACCACAACTAGTATACCCTAACTAGTGATCTTATCTACTATGTTAGGGATTATACCTTGATGATACGGTCCTTCGGGTCTTCTCTTTGATGCAACTCCTTTTCTCCTTTCTCCTCTTTTGTGGACTCCTTGGCTCGTTAAGATGTTGTCGATGTCTTCGATCTCCGGCCACCGAAGACCTAGATGATCCACCCGAGAATTTTCGTGCAAGCTTGAAACTCTTCTCAAGAGTTTAACCGAGAGACCGAATTTGCTAGAAGAGGTCACTAGGATAATGTAGAGATAAGTGTATTGGATTAACTTGAAATCCTAAGCTTTGGATTCACATCTCATGTGAGGGTTAAAGCTAGGAAGAATGATCACCATCATTTTTCTTTCTCTCTTCTTATAAACTTGTTATGATACACTTATCATAATTTTGTGTAGGAATTGAATGCCTTGATTTCACATCACATATGAAGGTATTTATAAGAAGAAGAAGGAGGAAAGAATAAGTGCATTTCATGATTAAAAAGTTTAAGCATGATAAAAAGAAAATAGCACTTACTAAAGCATGTATTATGAAAGAAGTATCATGCATTAATAGTACATCCACTTCAACAAACATGTTATCATGCTTATACCTTTTAATTTACACCTCACTTATTTATTTTCACAAAATAAATGATGTCATAATTATGTCATTATGAGGTGGCATCTTCTAGAAGGTATTTTGTAACAATTACAAAAATACCCCTCCTCCGTATACCGTATACTGTATACCCGCATCCGAATTCCGAAAAATACGAATACCATTAATCCAATAATATAATACCGGTATCCGTCCAGTATTATTCTTCCGATTATTATTCCTGTAACAATTACACGAACATAATCGAAAACCTGCCGCAACACTTTACGGCTGCCGTAACAACTTACGGTTTCTACATCTTTTGCCTGAACGAGGGAACCCTCTATGTGGGACTCTAAAGACTCGTCAGTACGCTGGCAATGTGTTTAACCACAAGCACGTCAGTGGCACTAGCTGTACGTAACGGCTACCCAGGTACTTGACGAAAAGGTGGCCGACGAGCGAACTCATCACAACCCTTACGAGCCTGTAAGCAACACTTACCGTACAGTCCGATCTCTTCGTCTGATACGTCGCATATGAAGTCTAGGGGTGGTAAATGTCAGAACCCAGTAACTTTATAAGTCATGTTGATTTATGGCTCATAACAGGTTGAGGAACTACTGATAACACTTATCAGTAAACCTCGAGAACCCTGGCCAGGGATTTAGGTGTTATAGCCGATCAAACATAGCGCGACATCAACTCCCTATACCGGGAGAGATGAAACCCCTCCTATCGCTCATTGTCTCCATATGATTCCGGACTGTACCCAAAATCCACCTGTTTGCACAGTAGAGCCGTGGTAGGGAGGAAATCAAAGTATAGTGGGAATCACACGAGACTCTATGACGATCTCGGGTCTACAGACTAACCTGTACAAGTGTCACCAGAGAACTGCTATCTGACAATAGGTATATATACCATCTAGGAGTTCTCGGCGAGTCCTGTTCGGTGTACCCATTCTTCAATGAGCACCTGTGTACAATCTTCGATGTCAAACATCAATGGTTGTGGAATCAACCATCGCCCCCTTGGGTCAAGAAACGTACACACTAGTCTAATCTGGTAATACCGATGCCCTGTCTCGATATACCCTCGACTAGGAACTATTAAAGGATATGCTTGTAGACTGTCCAGGTCCCACTAAGGCCTGTAGTTGATGCAATAAGTACTGACTAGAACCAGTTTCCGGCGTACCGCATGCCCAACAGCTCAAACAGTTTCTCAAACTGTACTTGAGGGATGGCCTTGGTGAATGGATCTGCTGTGTTGTTCTTCGTATCCACTCTCCTGACCTCGATCTCCCGGCGATCAACTATCTCCCTGATTAGGTGATACCTCCTTAGAATATGTCTGGACTTCTGATGGGACCTGGGTTCCTTAGCCAAAGCCACAGCTCCATTGTTATCGCAATACAGAGGTATTGGATGTTCAATGGATGGAACCACACCAAGTTCACTAATGAACTTCTTTATCCAGATAGCCTCTTTGGCAGCATCGTTGGCAGCGATGTATTCAGCCTCCATCGTCGAGTCTGCAACGGTATCTTGTTTGGAACTCTTCCAACATACCGCCCCTCCATTGAGGGTAAAGACAAATCCCGAGTGCGACTTAGAATCGTCCTTATCACTTTGGAAGCTGGAATCGTTAAAGGACTCCACCTGGAGTTCTCTATTACCATACACCAAGAACATCTCTTTAGTTCTTCGTAAGTACTTAAGAATGTTCTTCACAGCTGTCCAGTGATTCTCTCCAGGATCTGCTTGATACCGACTTACTACACTTAGTGAGTATGCTACATCGGGTCTGGTACATAGCATCGCATACATGATAGAGCCTACTGCCGAAGCATAGGGTATCTCTCGCAAGCGAGCTCTCTCCAAATCAGTCTTGGGAGACGTCTCTTTGGAGAGAGTGAGTCCAGAGATCGTGGGTAAGTTCCCACACTTGGATTCCTCCATACTAAACCTCTTTAGTATGGTGTCAATGTACCTGGATTGGGACAATCCCAGTATCCGTTTAGATCTATCTCTATAGATCCTAATTCCCAATATGCAGGAGGCATCACCTAGATCTTTCATTGAGAATCTTTGTGATAAGAAAAGCTTGACTGATTGCAGCATAGGAACATCATTTCTTATCAAGAGTATGTCATCTACGTACAATACGAGGAATACAACCTTACTCTCTGCAACCTTCTTATATATACAAGGCTCATCTATATTTTTGATGAAGTCAAACTCTTTGACTACAGCATCAAAGCAGATGTTCCAACTCCGCGATGCCTGCTTTAACCCATAAATGGATTTAAGCAACTTGCAAACCTTTCCGCTGCTCCCACTATCTACGAAGCCCTCTGGCTGAGTCATGTACACGAATTCTTCTAAATCACCATTTAGAAAGGCGGTCTTAACATCCATTTGCCAGATTTCGTAGTCATGGTATGCAGCAATGGCAAGTAAGATCCGGATGACTTAAGCATAGCCACTGGAGAAAAAGTTTCTTCATAATCCACGCCTGGTCTTTGACGAAAACCCTTTGCAACAAGTCTAGCTTTGAAAGTCTCAACTTTTCCATCTACACCATATTTTCTTTTAAAGATCCACTTGCTCCCAATGGGTTTTATCCCTTCAGGAGCATTTTCCAAAGTCCATACATTGTTGGTATACATGGATTCCATCTCAGATCGCATTGCATCCAGCCATTTCACAGAGTCACCACTCCTGATGGCCTGCTCGAAACTAGTGGGGTCATCATCTTCCATGATGCAATCCTCACTTCCACCATCAATGAGAAAACTGTAGTACCTCTCAGGTGGATGAGAAATCCTTCTAGATCGGCGGAGAGGCTGGGGTTCGTTGGGTACTACTGAATCCTCTGGTTCTACCAAGTTTTCTGTTATAGTCTGTGTCGCTGGAACCTCTTCCAGTTCTACCTCCTCGCCACAAATTTCTTTTTCAAGAAATTCCTTTTCTAAAAAGGTGGCATGTCGAGAAACAAACACCTTTTGTTCCTCAGTGTGGTAGAAGATATACCCTTGTGAGTTTTTGGGATATCCTACAAACTTACATAGGATAGACCTTGCCTCGAGTTTGTCCGGATTTAGCCTTTTGACATAGGCTGGACAACCCCATATCTTAACATACTTAAGAAATGGTCTCTTCCCTTTCCATAACTCATATGGAGTGGTAGGCACTGATTTGGTAGGAACCATATTCAATAGGTGTATAGCTGTCTCAAGCGCATACCCCCAGAAGGAAATAGGTAACTCAGCTTCGCTCATCATAGAGCGCACCATATCTAATAGCGTGCGATTCCTCCGCTCCGATACACCGTTGTGCTGTGGTGTATAAGGAGGAGTAAGCTGAGAGAGAATCCCATTCTCTTTTAGATAATCTAGAAAATCATTGCTTAAGTATTCACCTCCTCGATCAGATCAAAGAATCTTAATACTTTTGCCCGTTTGGTTCTCTACTTCGTGCTTATATTCTCTGAATTTCTCAAAAGCTTCAGACTTGTGTTTCATCAGGAACACATGCCCGTATCTAGATAGATCGTCAGTGAATGTAATGAAGTAGGAAGAACCATTCCTGGCGTGTGTAGACATAGGACCGCATACATCACTATGTACCAGTCCTAAGAGTTCTGTAACTCTTTCTCCGTGTCCACTAAACGGAGTATTGGTCATTTTTCCTTTGAGACATGAATGGCAAGTATCATAAGATGATAATTTGAACGAATTCAAATATCCATTCTTATGTAACTTAGCTAGTCGTGTCGCATTGATATGACCAAGTCTACAATGCCACAAGAAGGATTCGTTCATTTCTGAACTCTTCCTCTTGAGTGTGTTTTGTATATTAAGGATCGTATTTTGATTGAGAATGAATATGCCATTATGTAACGAGCCTGATCCAATCAACTTTTGATCTAGGAATATGTTCATAACATTATTCTTTACTACAAAATTATATCCTTCTTTACTTAATAAAGAAACTGATATAATGTTGCACATCATATTCGGTATATAATAGCACTCTTTCAGAATCAGTGTATTACTACTTGGTAATACAAGGTGATATTCGCCAACTGCTTTGGCTGCAATACTTGCACCATTCCCTACTTGAACGGAATGATCACCCTTTCCCAGTTCTCTACCTTTACGTAGCCCATGTAACAATTTACATATGTGGGATCCTGATCCGGTATCTAATACCCAGGACGTAGGGTGAACTGAGAAACAGTTCTCGATAAATAACACACCTGAAGGAGATGCATCAACATGCATGTTCTTAGTTTGGGCAGTATGAGAATCCAGATATTCTTCTATTCCCTTTTCATTCTTATAACTATTATAAGATATTACGGGTCCAACGTTCTCCTGCTTAGTATAATAAGTGGGTTCAGTCAATACATCCATATAATTATCTCGATTATGGCCTGACATGGTCGCTTCCTTGAGAGAGAGAGAAGAAAAACACTTTAGCGTATGCTCTTGCAAGATTAGATTGGTTATTCTCTTATCTAATCAGGATGTCTCCCACTGTTTTTATCAAATCTTCCTTCAAACCCTAAAAGGTAAGATTAGCCGGGAATAATTACACCCTAGAATTTCGTCAAATTGTCTTGTGTAAAACTTTCCCAGGAGTAACTCTTACTCGCAGAGGGTATCGGGATCCAACTATCTCATAGGAGGTATGCAATCTCATTGTAAATTTCAACACTTGAAATTCCCGATAATATTTTGCCCCTAACGTGCTATGACCTTGACGAATGCCAACAAACCATAGTCCGCTAGTCAAGTTCAATCCGTACATTTCTTGATTGAATTAAACCCAGCCGTACGTCCCTTGACGAAAGCCAACAAAGACGCACGACTACCCTAACCCAATCTCATCATATGTTACAGATAAGCAATAGTTAGCTACCGCACACTACGCCTTGACGAAAGCAAACAAACGCAGCACGAATACTAAGTATTACCTATCTGAAATGTCGGAGGGCTACGCAGGTTTTTAAGAAAACCATAAGCGTAATGAACTTGATATCGTTGTAGAAACAAGTGGGAAGGAGTGGTTTAAGCTCCAGTTTTAAAAATCGAATGGTTTTGTAGTATCTTTCTAATTTTGCTAAAGAGGTCACTCCCTGCGAAGGGATCTCGGCTCTTTCCTTATCGAATAAGGTGCTGGATATGTATATACCACGATGTAAAGCAAAGTTAGATCAACTATAAAATCAAATCGAGTTCTTTGTAACATTTTCCAGTTTCGCTAAAGGGGTCACTCCCGGTGAAGGGATCTCGGCCCTTTCCTCATCGAATGAGGTGCAGGATATTCAAGAATACCACTATGCAAAACAAAAGCTAGAGTTACCCTTTTTCAAAAAGTTTGATTCTACAACATCTTTAGGTTTCTTTCTATTAACATTAATCACGTTAATGTTGTCCCATCATTTACGTTATCCCATCTTTTACGTTTCCTAAACATCACAGAAAAGAAACGCAAATAGAACGTACGCTTATGCCATCCGCATTTGCCACTGGGCCCCGTCATGCACCGTTAGGTTACTTAACTAACGGCAGAGCGAGGGCTGGACTAGCGCGGGTGCAAAACATAAGTAACGTTTATTATATATATCTCATATATAAATATAGCCATTTCAGATCACAGATGAATGCATTGGATATACTAGGAATTCCGTGTTTCATTTAAGCCCTTAATGAAAAACGGGTTCCACGGTCGTGATGAATAGCCAAAAACCCTCTTAGACCCCTACGGGTGCGGCAAACTACCCGCCAAATTCCCGAAGTGTAGCAACCTTCCTCAACAATTGAGTAGGCCACTCGGCACTTGGAGAACCCGGTAGTTTGTGCACCCTACCTTGGGTCTATCCTAGGAGCAAAAACAGTAAAAAGAAATTATACAATATAACATTGCTTTTTACAAATTACATGGAATGATAGAAAAGAAAAACGCTCTTCTCACACCCCCCGGCCATTCATCACGACGATCCAACACATTCATATACGCATACCATCTCATGATATCCATATGTGCAACCCCCACTAATCGTCATATAGCAATTAGCGGACGTTTCAAACACATATAACAAAAAAGAAAAACCCGATTAGCCAAACACTATTAGAATTTCGATCGATAATTTTAAACCATGCCAACACTTGACATGTTCCTGTAAAAACACCTTTTTAAAATTCTTTATATCCCAGGAACCCTAATTCTGTATTATATGAATACTGTAGAAAACTGAGTGAACATGGCTCCAAAATGGAGGCGGATTAGCGGCCAAACCATGGGTTTGGCCGCGGATCCGCGCCTCTTTTGTGGAGTTATGAGTGAAAATTTTTACAGTATTCTAATAAAAGCCTGCTTGTATTTTTAAGATATGTCAAATCAATTTTGGAGCACTTTCAAAAACTGACAGCAGCAAGGGCAGAAAACGAGTTTTCGGGAGAAAAAACTGTCGATCGAGCTTCTAACTTTTGGCTAACATCTAATTGTGGTTTAGTTAGGCTCTGATACCACTGTTGGTGAGTGTTGCATGCTCCCACAACTCTTGTGGCGCGGCGGAAGCGATGAACAAAAAATTTCTTTGCATACAACACGCACTTAACCGAAGATCTTGTCTAAACCACAACTAGTATACCCTAACTAGTGATCTTATCTACTATGTTAGGGATTATACCTTGATGATACGGTCCTTCGGGTCTTCTCTTTGATGCAACTCCTTTTCTCCTTTCTCCTCTTTTGTGGACTCCTTGGCTCGTTAAGATGTTGTCGATGTCTTCGATCTCCGGCCACCGAAGACCTAGATGATCCACCCGAGAATTTTCGTGCAAGCTTGAAACTCTTCTCAAGAGTTTAACCGAGAGACCGAATTTGCTAGAAGAGGTCACTAGGATAATGTAGAGATAAGTGTATTGGATTAACTTGAAATCCTAAGCTTTGGATTCACATCTCATGTGAGGGTTAAAGCTAGGAAGAATGATCACCATCATTTTTCTTTCTCTCTTCTTATAAACTTGTTATGATACACTTATCATAATTTTGTGTAGGAATTGAATGCCTTGATTTCACATCACATATGAAGGTATTTATAAGAAGAAGAAGGAGGAAAGAATAAGTGCATTTCATGATTAAAAAGTTTAAGCATGATAAAAAGAAAATAGCACTTACTAAAGCATGTATTATGAAAGAAGTATCATGCATTAATAGTACATCCACTTCAACAAACATGTTATCATGCTTATACCTTTTAATTTACACCTCACTTATTTATTTTCACAAAATAAATGATGTCATAATTATGTCATTATGAGGTGGCATCTTCTAGAAGGTATTTTGTAACAATTACAAAAATACCCCTCCTCCGTATACCGTATACTGTATACCCGCATCCGAATTCCGAAAAATACGAATACCATTAATCCAATAATATAATACCGGTATCCGTCCAGTATTATTCTTCCGATTATTATTCCTGTAACAATTACACGAACATAATCGAAAACCTGCCGCAACACTTTACGGCTGCCGTAACAACTTACGGTTTCTACATCTTTTGCCTGAACGAGGGAACCCTCTATGTGGGACTCTAAAGACTCGTCAGTACGCTGGCAATGGGTTTAACCACAAGCACGTCAGTGGCACTAGCTGTACGTAACGGCTACCCAGGTACTTGACGAAAAGGTGGCCGACGAGCGAACTCATCACAACCCTTACGAGCCTGTAAGCAACACTTACCGTACAGTCCGATCTCTTCGTCTGATACGTCGCATATGAAGTCTAGGGGTGGTAAATGTCAGACCCCAGTAACTTTATAAGTCATGTTGATTTATGGCTCATAACAGGTCGAGGAACTACTGATAACACTTATCAGTAAACCTCGAGAACCCTGGCCAGGGATTTAGGTGTTATAGCCGATCAAACATAGCGCGACATCAACTCCCTATACCGGGAGAGACGAAACCCCTCCTATCGCTCACTGTCTCCATATGATTCGGGACTGTACCCAAAATCCACCTGTTTGCACAACTCAGTAGAGCCGTGGTAGGGAGGAAATCAAAGTATAGTGGGAATCACAAGAGACTCTATGACGATCTCGGGTCTACAGACTAACCTGTACAAGTATCACCAGAGAACTGCTATCTGACAATAGGTATATATACCATCTAGGAGTTCTCGGCGAGTCCTGTTCGGTGTACCCATTCTTCAATGAGCACCTGTGTACAATCTTCGATGTCAAACATCAATGGTTGTGGAATCAACCATCGCCCCCTTGGGTCAAGAAACGTACACACTAGTCTAATCTGGTAATACCGATGCCCTGTCTCGATATACCCTCGACTAGGAACTATTAAAGGATATGCTTGTAAACTGTCCAGGTCCCACTAGTATGATCTCATCATAATCCCGGTAGTCAAGCATAGTCCTAAGGGCTTCATCAATACATCACATGTTAAGATGAAGATAAACCAGATAGCATACTATCATTTCGAGCAAAGATCGTTTTATTACATATATATATATATATATGCCTAGCATCCTATACAGTACAGGCCTCTAGGGAATACATATCTAACATTGCATGGAGGGCCTAGGGGGTGGTGAACGTCGGTCCCCTAATAGCGGTACAAGTCGTGTCGAAGTATAGCCCAGAACACCCTGAGATAACACTGGAAACCTACCAGTATATCTCTCTTGCCCTGGTCAGGGACTACTCGTGTGATGGCTCTCCTAGACACAGCGCAATGTCAACCCCCAATACCGGGAGAGACGAATCCTGTCTAACCGTCACTACCACCAACTGCTTTGGGACAACACCCAACTACTACCTGTTTGCATGACTCCTTTGAGCCGTGGTAGGGTAGTAATCAAAGTGCAGTGGGAACACACTCGAGGCGAAGTGACAGTGTCAAGTCAGCGGACTAAGCTGTACTCATGTCACCTGGGAACTGATAACTGACGATAGGTATAATACCAACCAATCAGTTCCCGACGAGTCCTGTCCAGTGTACTCGTAACCTAACGAGCACCCGCATACTATCTCAAGTACGACATACTGACGGCTGTGGGACAGACAGTCTCCAAAGCTAGGATAAGAAGCGCATACGCTAGTCTACTCCGGAGTATCGATGCCCTGTCTCGATAGTCCTGCGACTAGGGACCTGCATAAGGATGTGCTTGTGGAATACCCAGCCCCCACGAGTGTGACTGCCATCACAACGCTGGTAATCAAGCAAAGATCCTAAGGGCTCCACTAATATGTATAAGAAATATGCTAAAAGAAACACATGCACATATTAAAGTAGAAACAAACCAAGTAGCATACTACCATTTTGAGCAAGATTGTCTATACAACTGTGAATATCCCAATCTTCCATTAAGTAATATACAAACTAGTATGATGCAGTAATGGCCTCTAGGGCATATACACTAACACATTTGACCACCTTGACTACTCTTGACTTTTTTGACCCGTTGACCGAAGTTGACCGTTGACCTTCATGAGAGGTCTACACTCTTCTTTGGATTTCTTTTTCTTTTATGGATTATGAAAATGGTCAATTCCATTAGTAGCCATCAACTTTTTCATGAAAGGATTGGTAATGATGATAGTTTTACATTATTGCAACCATGGTTCATTTCTTTTGCTCATAATTCATTTCTCATTCTCTCTCTTGTTCTTGTGAGAAGAAAAGAAAAGCTCTCATGGTTGCTAGCTCCTCCTTCTTCATCCTCTTGATTTCTTCTTTTGATCTCATATGTTGAGAGAAAAAGTTCCCACAAAGAAAAACACTTCCATATATCTCTACTACACAACCTAGGGCATCTAGACTAGTGATCTTGTTGCCCTAGTTGCCTCGACTCGAGATGGAGCTCGGTGTACAACTCTCGGGTGGATCGTCTTCAACTCAAGGAGGCCGCGGAGGTGACCAAGATCTGGATCGTTCCTTGGAGCTTGGATGGACGAGCGGGACAGCGGAATGAAGACCCGAAGGACCGTTTTCGTGAGGTATAATTTCTACGGCATAGTAGTTAAAGCCTCTAGTAGTTTGCTAGTTTCTAGTTTAGCAAAGATCCGGTTTTTAGTCCATATTGCCTTTGCGCTAATTTATTGTTTTTCGTCGTTTCCGCCTCCCTGTAAGAACCAGGGTGAGCAACGTGGACTTACATTGCGCACATGCACACTCTATATTCATACTGGTGCACACATATATTGATATCTTCGTACTTGCGCACATGCACTCTCTATATTCATACTGGTGCACGCATATATTGATATCTTCATACTAGCACACATGCACACTCTATATTCATACTGGTGCACACATATATTGATATCTTCATACTTGTGCACATGCACACTCTATATTCATACTGGTGCACACATATATTGATATCTTCATACTTGCGCACATGCACACTCTATATTCATACTAGTGCATACATTTATTGATATATCCCTACTTGCGCACATGCACACTCTATATTCATACTGGTGCACGCATATATTGATATCTTCATACTTGCGCACATACACACTCTATATTCATACTGGTGCACACATATATTGATATCTCCATACTTGCGCACATGCACACTCTATATTCATACCAGTGCACACATATATTGATATCTTCATACTTGCTCACATGCATACTGTATACTCATATTTGTGCATACATTTATTGATATATCCCTACTTACGCACGCGCACACTGTATACTCATATTAGTGCATACATTCATTGTTATATCCCTACTTGGGCACATACACACTGTGTATCCATATTAGTGCACCTATACATTGCTACACTCATATTCGCGTATATATCCATTTGCACATCCATACCTATATACATACATATGTTACATACATGGGTGATATAGACTTGATTTCTAGAATAATAAGGACCGCATGAGATATTTTCAAAACTGGATCTTCTTTTTTTAAAAGAGCGGTTTTCCTTTTTACTCTTAATGTCATACGACACATTGCATTGATTTACGCATTGAGTTTTGGGATTCATGTAATTTCTGGATTTGAGAACCGTGGTATTATTTTAAGAAAATACGCACTGTTTTAAAAACCCGGTTTCTCTTGTTATGATATTTCAATGCGTCCACTATGTGTTTTCTCGGTTCTGAGACGTATGATACATGAAACCCGATTCGAGGAGGAGGACGATCCATTTGCGGGAACATGGTGGACCCGGTATGGTACCCCGGGGCGAGATAGAGATTTCTTGTGGATGACGATGAGCCCGTCAGAGGGACTACTACCTACCGGTGATTGGTTGGACCTGGCGGTTATCCGAAGGATCCTGACCAGGGTCGATAGATGGATACGGGCTGACCCGTACTGCCGGGGCCGAGGGCCGATTCCGCAGACGGAGTCCGAGGGCCGATCCGGACTGACGGAGCCCGATACATGAGGATTTGCGTGTCGATACTGGACACGATTATTTTATGATATTTCGAGTGCCGATGTTGGGCACTCACAATTCTATGAGATTTACAGAATTTGAGGGCCGATGAGGGTGACGGCGCCTGAGTTTTACTGGGATTTGGGTGTATTGATAGACACCGGTTAATTTTCCATGTTGACATTCCGTGTAGATGCTGTTTGTTCCCATGCTCAGCATTCAGTGTTATGTATCCCATCCTGTAGTGTAGTACCTGATAGTGTACTTATGCATGATTATTGCACACCCTGCTCATCCTATGTAGATGTTACTAGATTGCACTTGCTATGCATGACTATTGCATACCCTGCTCATCCTATATAGATGTTACTAGATTGCACTTGCTTTGCATGATTATTGCATACCCTACTCATCATGTAGAGATGTTATTAGATCGCACTTGTTGCATGATTATTGCATCCAGCTCATCATATAGATTTTATCTGTTGGCATAGGTTAGAGTATCACAATACGTGCATACTCGGGATTATCTTTATATGTTATTTACTATTCACAAGTTGGCAACTCACCATCGTTGTGCCACAGTGTTTGTAGGTTGCCCTCAGAGTAGTCGCGGCAGGCTGCTTTCTTGCATCTTTTGATACGGATACCACTGCAGTTGGCGCGTGAGCCCTTTTGCTGATAGGTGGGTTTTTGCAGTATCCGTTTATTTTCCTGTTGTATACACTGTTGTATCTAGTACTCTCCATCTACTATCCATATATTGACTTAGAGACCAGTTGTGAAGACGATGTATATTATTTTTACTCTGGTGTCGAGCTCGTTGTGAGCCGACTTTATTTATGCAGTTTATCTTTCATGATACTTGCTTTCACTTATTTTTCTTATTCTTCGCTACGGCGTCGTATATTATCATTGTGATGGTTGTTTCCGCCGTTGGATGTGATTGCTCCCGTTTGGGATGCTTTATTCTTATTCTATATCATCTTACTCATATCTTGTCTTGTACCCGATTTTGGGGCTAGTTTTTATAAAGGAAGTGCTGCCAAAATTTTTAAGATAATAACTTAAACTTTAAAGAATTTTCCTAAACTACTTAAGGTTTTCTAAATGTTTTAAACTAATGTTTTCTCTTCACTCACTTTTTCAATGGTTTTGATTTCTGGGTTTCGGCTTACTTAGTCGTGTTACGCCTGTAGACGTTACGTGGTTAAGTGCCGGTCACGGGCCGAACTTTGGGTCGTGACAAAGTTAGTACCAGAGCGTAGGTTTTACCTTTCGGAGTGTAGGATGACCCTGGTATGATGGAGTAAGTAGCTGAAGCAGAGTGGCGTAGCGTGTGTATGTTCCACGGCATACTCATGATACGGTACTCCGCCTAAGCGACCTTAGGACTTATTGATTGAAATTCCTTCATGGTTATATACATTCTTGTGATTCGATTTCCGTATCCTTATCGAATCCTACTTTCTTTTCAGCCATTATGCCGCCAAAGACTACGAGGGCGCAGAGAGTGGCCGCGAGAGCCGAGATTCAAGTTGACTCGTCTGAGATGAGGACTGACCCGGGCAGTACACCTATTGTGCCAGAGCAGACTGTTAATCCTACGACAGATCAAATCGCCATGCTAGGGGCCGGTATGCAGGAGATGAGCCAGATGATAGGGTCGCTAGTCGAGACACTTCGAGCACAGCGACCAGAGGTAGTTCCACCCGTTACGGGGACCGCGATGGTACCTACAGTACAGGAAGTTGCACCTGTAGCCACAGAGGTTATTACGGTATCGCTATCAGAGTTTATGAGGCTGAAGCTTCCGGTCTTCACAGGCACCGATGCAGCCGAGGACCCACAGTCTTTTATTGATAGGATGGCCCGGATATGTCGTTCACTCAGATGCTCAGATGCAAGATGGGTAGAGTTCACGAGCTTTCGCATAGAAGGTCTTGCGCAGAAATGGTGTGAGTCGATCCAGAAGGGCAGAGCAGCAGGTCTTCCTCCCATGACTTGGACCGAGTTTGTGACGGTATTTCTAGCCCGTTTCCTTCCTCAGAGTGTCAGGGATGCCCGAGCACGCAGGTTCGAGTCTTTACGTCAGACGCCGGAGATGACAGTGGCGGAGTACGACATACTGTTCACCGAGCTATCTGTTTATGACCCATACCTAGTGACTACTGAGGAGATGCGAGTCAAGAGATTTGTTCGAGGCTTACTTACCCCACTGTTCCTTGCGATCAGCGCACAGCATTGCGAGACTTATGCAGCAGCTGTAGATGCAGCCCTATTAGTAAAGGAGCGCCTTGCCGAGACTTTGGTAGTTCCGGGACCGAAGAGAGTTCGCACTGACGTGTCTTCTCAGAGGTAGATAGGTAGGCGCCAAGGCAGACCCCCTCCAGGACGTGATGACGACAGAGGTTCGAGACGAGGATGGTTATATAACACCTATCCACAGGGCCGGCCGACACTATCTAGATATTTCCGATGTGGGAGTACTTATCCTTGTGTTTGAGATTGCCCCGAGCCACGTGAGGGCGAGACTGCCATACCACATGTCAAACTTCCACCTTCACCACCCCAGCGGGTGTTGCCTATTGTACCTACTATTGCTCCATGCCAGACTCATGCACAGAGAGGCCATGGTCGTGGAGGATTTGCTCATAGAGAACGAGGTGGCCGGGGCAGAGGACGGCCAGCTGCCGGCAGAGTACAGCCAGTTGCTAGTAGGGGACCGCCAGTCGTAGGTGGAGGACAGGCATGAGTTTTCACTTTGACGCATCAGGACGTAGAGGCATCCAATGCAGTGGTCTCAGGTACCCTATCAGTATGTTATGCTGACGCACACGTGTTGTTTGATCCCGGATCCACGCACTCGTACGTTTCCACACACTTCGTGCCGAGTTTGGGTAAAGAGTCCGGTTTGCTTGATCAACCGCTTGTTGTGACCACTCCTGTAGGCGAGTCGTTTGTTGCTAGACACGTGTTCCGATCCTGTGTTATCCGTATTGGCGAGAGAGTTACCTGTTGACTTGATCCTTCTTGAGATGTTGGACTTCGACATTCTTTTGGGCATAGATTGGTTAGCCACGTGCTATGCGTCTGTGGACTGCCGCGAGAAGACAGTTGGGTTTTGTTTTCCCGGTGAGTCGGCTTTTGTTGTGCAGGGGGACTGTGGTGCCGCCCCTCACAGTTTGATTTCTTCTCTTCGCGCTGGACAGCTTTTGAGGAAGGGATGTCAGGGATTTCTAGCCTATGTTTGCGATATTAGAGCTACAGACATTCCGTTGGACCAGGTTCCGATTGTTTGTGAGTTTCCTAATGTCTTCCCTGATGAGCTTCCTGGGCTACCGCCTGAGCGCGATATTGTTTTCTGCATTGACTTGATTCCTGGCACGGGGCCTATTTCCATACCGCCTTATCGGATGGCCCCGGCGAAGCTTAGAAAGTTGAAAGGTCAGTTGCAAGATTTGCTGGATAAGGGACTTATTCGACCCAGTGTGTCTCCTTGGGGTGCTCCGGTCCTGTTTGTCAAGAAGAAGGACAGCAGTTTGCGTTTGTGTATCGACTACCGCCAGCTGAATAGGGTTACCGTGCGGAACAGATATCCCTTGCTACGCATCGATGACTTGTTCGACCAGCTTTCAGGGCGCGGGGTATTTTTCGAGGATCGACTTGCGATCAGGATACCATCAGTTGCGGGTTCGACAGGAGGATATTCCGAGGACAGCTTTCCGCACGCGTTACGACCAATATGAGTTTTTGGTGATGTCGTGCGGACTCACCAATGCCCCAGCAGCATTTATGGACTTGATGAACCGTATTTTCAGGCTGTATCTTGATTTGTTCATCATCGTATTCATTGACGATATTTTGGTGTACTCCCGGAGCCGAGAGGAGCACAAGCAGCACCTGCAGATCACACTGCAGACTTTGAGGGAGCACCAACTATTCGCAAAATTCTCCAAGTGCACATTCTGGCTTGACAGCGTAGACTTCTTGGGTCACGTGATTACACGAGATAGTATATGTGTGGACCCGAAGAAGATCGTGGCCGTTCAGCATTGGCCCAGACCCGCATCAGTTACGGAGATCCACAACTTTCTAGGACTGGCCGGATACTACAGGCGATTTGTACAGGATTTCTCCTGTATTGCTGCACCTTTGACCGGGTTGACACGGAAGGGAGTTCCTTTCGATTGGACGGAGGAGTGCGAGCATAGCTTTCAGCAGTTGCGGACTCGTTTGACTATGGCGCCAGTGTTATCATTGCCTTCAGGATCGGGCGGATTTGTGGTCTATTGTGACGCTTCTCGAGTGGGGCTAGGATGCGTATTGATGCAGCACGACAGGATGATCGCGTATGTTTCACAAAAGTTGAAGAAACATGAACAGAACTACCCCACTCACGATTTGGAGATGGCTGCAGTGATCTTTGCACTCAAGATCTGGCGACATTACCTATACGGCGAGTCATGTCAGATATTCACTGATCACAAGAGCTTAAAGTATATATTTCAGCAGCGAGACCTGAATCTTAGACAGCGTCGTTGGATGGAACTAGTAAAGGACTATGATTACGAGATCTTGTATCACCCGGGCAAAGCGAATGTAGTGGCGGATGCTTTGAGTAGGAGGCCCAGGGGTAGTCTATCTTGTTTGAGCGCAGTGCAGAGGCAGTCGTCGGCAGATTGGCAGATTTTATGCAACAGCCGAGTGCAGTTCGAGTTCACGCCGATCGGGGGACAGCTTGCGCATGTTCGTGCACGCCCACAGTTGCTTGACCGTATACATGAGGCACAGTATAGTGATGACCGTTGTTCAGAGATCATGGCATAGATTGGACATGGCAGATTTTCCGAGTTCATGATTGATGGTCAGGGGATACTGCGATTTGGGACTAGACTGTGCGTACCAGATGCTGAGGGACTGCGGCGTGAGATTCTTGAGGAGGCACATCGATCGGTGTATAGTGTTCATCCGGGTTCCACCAAGATGTACCATGATATGAGAGACGTTTACTGGTTGGACGGAATGAAGAAGGACATCACAGACTTCGTGTCGAGATTCCTGACTTGTCAGCAAGTCAAGGCCGAGCACCAGAGGCCAACGGGAGAGCTACAGCCGTTACCCATTCCGAAGTAGAAATGGGAGCAGATTTCTATGGATTTCATTGTGGGTCTACCCAGGACTAGGCGAGGATATGACTCCAGTTGGGTGATCATGGATCGTTTGACGAAAGCGGCTCACTTCCTGCCGGTGAAGACGACTTTCGGATTTGCTCCGTATGCCCAGATTTATATCGACGAGATTGTGCAACTGCATGGAGTCCCAACATGTATCGTGTCCGACCGAAGCACCCAGTTTACCAGCCGACTATGGCAGAGGCTTCAGGAGGCTTTGGGCACCCGCTTGAGTTTCAGCATAGCATTTCATCCGCAGACCGACGGCCAGTCAGAGCGGACTATTCAGACTCTCGAGGACATGCTCTGAGCGTGCGTTTTAGACTTTGGTGGTAGCTGGGATCATCATTTACCCTTGGTGGAGTTCTCCTACAATAATAGTTTCCAGGATACTATTCAGATGGCACCTTTCGAGGCCTTGTATGGGAGGAGATGTAGATCGCCCGTCTGTTGGACAGAGCTTAGTGAGAGCAGTATTTTAGGGCCGCAGATCATACAGGAGACGACCGAGAAGATACAGCTGATTTAAGATAGGATGAGGACAGCTCAGAGTAGGAAAAAATCGTATGCTGAATGAAGCCGCCGCAGATTAGAGTTCGCATTTGGCGATCACGTTTTTCTGAGGGTCTCTCCGATGAAGGGAGTGGTGAGATTTGGACGGAAGGGGAAGCTTGGCCCTAGATTCATAGGTCCCTTCGAGATCCTCGAGCGTGTGGGCGCAGTAGCATATCGTTTGGCTCTTCCACCCGACTTCCCAGATGTACACCCCGTATTCCACATGTCGATGCTTCGCAGATACCTACATGATCCTTCTCAAATGATTCAGCATCAGACCGTTCAGCTCGAGCGCGATCTTTCGTTCACCGAGCAGCCAGTCGTGATATTGGACCGGCAGGTGAAGAAACTTCGATCGAAGGTCTTGCCATCTGTGAAGGTGCTTTGGCGCAGCCCAAATGGTGAAGAGACCACTTAGGAGGCCGAGGGAGAGATGCGGAAGAAATTCCCTCATCTCTTTGAAGGTATGCGTAGCTATATATTTTTAAATTCGAGGACGAATTTCTTTAAGGGGGAAGATTGTAACACCTTAGAATGTGATTAGAGGCTAATTATACTTTAATATATGGTTTTTAGTAAAAAGTTTACCAAAACTATTTTCAAATATTTTATCAAAATTAATGAATATTTTATTAGAATTTATTTAGGCTTGCACACACATGTGCATGTAAGCTAGGGTTAAATTAAGGTTAAACCATGATTAGCGACCATGGTGGACTAACCGATTTGTTAAGCCCATTTGAATTTTTATTAGGTGTTTTGGTTATTTGTTTTTTTTTTAAATGGAAATGATTTAGTATGGGTTGACTTAGAGAGAGAGAGAGAGAGAATGGGCATCATGGCTTGAGCCATGCTTACATTTAATGAAAAGAGAGAGGAGGGGCTTGACTATTTATTCTCTCATTTCTTTTTTTTCATTAGCTCTTTCTCACTTCGCTCTCTCACTCATACACAAACACACAACTACAAGCAGCAGCAACAGCCACAGCAGCAGCAACAGCAACAGCAGCATCACCATTAAAATCAGCACAGCAGTACCAACAACATCAGCACAGCAGCAGCAGCTCCAGGCAGCAGCAGTAGCAAGCAGATCTTCTCCTCCTCTTCTTCTCCTTCTCCTTGCACCTAGGGTCAAATGAGGTATAAGTTCTGAGCCCAACTTCTTTGTTGCTTAACTTATGTGATAAGTAGCATCGGTTAGTGTCAAATATGCGTTTTAGTGCTAAAAATGGTGATTTGTGTGAAGTTTTGGCCAAGTGGTGATATTGAAGGTTAGCTTAACTTAACTAAGTGTTGTTAGGCCCTTTAAACTGAGATTTTACCCCAGATTTCACTAAAATACCATAGGGTTTCATTTAGTGCAAAATTTAACATTTTAAACCAAAATTTAGCCTTTCTGTGATCTGCTGTTGGCCCGTATGCTTCAGAGAAAATCTGGGATAACTGGAGCATGCACACTAGATCTAGACCACACACACGAAGCACGAGCCACAGATTCCACACCCAGGTCGCCATTTTATTCGTTCTGGCTGCAATTTGCTGCCAGATAAGGCAGTTAGGTGCTGGGGTTGGGTCTAGGGTAGTCTGCTGTATATTTAGGTAGTTTGTGTTAGTTATATGTATTCCCTAGAGGCCATTACTATACATACGATGTATATTGTAGTGGATGCTTGGACATATATAGAGAGGACTTTCTTGCTCGACATGATAGTACGCTATCTGGTTGCTCTTTATCTTAACATGTACTCTGATTGTCTCTATGTTACATGTTGATAAAACCCTTAGGATAAGTACTTGACTACCAAGACTATGATGCAGATCATACTAGTGGGGACAGTGTAGTCGCCAAGTACATCCTTCAAATGTTCCTAGTCATGGGAGTACTGAGACAGGGCATCGATACTCCAGAGTAGACTAGTGTATTCGCTTCTTGACCTATATGATGGGTGATGAATGATCCCATATCCATTGGTGTTTGACATCAGAGAAGGTATGCGGGTGCTCAGTAGAGGCTGGGTACACTGGACGGACTCACTGAGAACTCCCAGATGGTATTAAACCTCACGTCAGATGGCAGTTCTCTGGTGACACTGGTACAGGTTAGTCTGTAGACCCGAGATCGTCATAGAGTCTTGTATGATTCCCACTGTGCTTTGATTTCCATCATACCACGTCCAATGGGGCGTGCAAAACGGTGGCTTTTGGGTACAGTCCCGAATCACATAGAGGCAATGAGCGATAGGAGGGGATTCATCTCTCCTGGTATAGGGAGTTGATGTTGTGCTGTGTTCAATTGGCTATAACTGGAAGTCCCTGGCCAGGGCTGATATAGAGATTTACTGGAAAGTGTTACCAGTAGTTTCTCGACCTGTTATGAGTCTCACATCGACACGACTTATCGGTTACTGGGGTTTTATGTATACCACCCCTAGACTAGATATGCAATATATCAGATGAAGGGACCGGACTGTACGGGAGTGTTACTGATTGGATTCACTGGAGAATGTACAGGCTTGCTTGTTGATCTTCTGATCGCTCAATACCCGGGTGGCCATTACATTTGGAAGACCGCTTGCGGCTTGTGGGTGTTTGATATAATCATCACCTACTGCCGGCGTATTGACGAGTCTTTAGAGTCCTACACAGAGGTTTCCTGGCTCAAGCGAAACGGAGTAAGAGCGCATATGTGATATGTGCGGGAAAGAGATTAATACGAGTATGTGATACCGCATTATATTCTCGTGATGTGTGACATGAAAGGTTATATATGATATAGCCGAGTTATCAGATCGAGCGTTGATTCGATAAGATGTTGCATTTGATATTAGTCGGTTCTATGCGATATAGACGGATTATTAAATCAAGAGTTGATTTGATAATTTAATGTATAATTATATATTTGATATATTATAATACATTAACTAATATCTAGCTCACTATTGATTTCTTTTTCTCACATGATGTGCACATTGTATATATATACGCGATATGTACATTTGTGTACATGGATTGTGTCATGTTTGATGATACATACAAGATGGGTGTATGAGATTAACACAATGCTATGGTTAAGTAAGGATTTCTATTTATGTTAAGCTAATTCAAAAGAGATTGAGTTTGTTATGCTAAAGCTTGCACAAAAGCTTATGGATAAGCTTTGACAAAGTCAACCCTTTTGTCTAGTTTAAGATATTTATCAAACCCAACATTTAACCATAGCCATGAGTTAATTCTCTACATGAGTTAGCCATGAGGGCTTAACTTAACCAAGGGTGCAATAATTCATTTGGATGAATTATTCACAAGTCTTCTTCTTCTTCTTCAAGCTCCATGAAAAAGCTTGCTAGCTCTAATGGAGTTTTGAGATAAAGTGTGAGAAAATCAATTCTAAAGTGAGCCCACCTCCTACTTCTTCATCCTCTACCACTTGCCATGTAGTAGAGTGTGTTCTTTTCACAAAGTTCATGACCTGGTGAAGGAATAGCTTGATTCAATGTCTCCTCGACGTAGATCATCTTCGGCCTCGAAGTCATCGATGCAAGCACGTTCGTTTCTTCATAGGGCCTCTCTAGAGTCCGGGGTTTGCGATCGCAGCGAAGGGGACTAATACACGGAGCTATTTGAAGTGAGGGACCAGACTACAATGATTGTAATCCCAAACTCTTAGAAGTAAAGTTGTTTACTTGCTTATTGTTTTCGCATAATCTCTACTATACGATCATGGTTAGGGTTGTTCGGCACGTCTAAATTTTGAATTGGGCATGGTTGATGCCTTGTAGAACCTTGTGAGAGTGCCTAGTAACCTTACAGTGGTATCAGAGCCAAGCTAGAGCTTTAGGCGAAGTCTAGACGAAGTTTAAAGTCCGATTGAACCCAGAAACCCCGATTTATACCCTTCTCTGGAAATTTTTCAAAAATGTTGATTTTTTCATATTAAAAATACTCAAAAAAATCAGCAGCGAAATACAAGAATTACTGTGCAAAACATGCCACTAATCTCATTAAAGCGCCGCGGAACCGCGGCCGTACTATGGCTTGCGCCGCGGGTCCGCGGCCAAACAGTAAAATTGTGGTTTGAACTTTTTACAGTAATAACCGTAGGTACTTCCTGATTTTTCACGACCCGAAAGTACGGAACATGACCGGCACTTAGACTACGAAATGTCTCGAGGCGTACGTAATCTAAGTAAGCCGAAAAACCCAGAAATCCAAACCAAGAAAAGTAGTAGAGTGAAGGAAAACCAATTTAAATCAAGTAGTTTTAATAGCATAAGCCGAATTATGCGGTTTAAAAACATCAAATATTTCCCGAAAATTTCGGCAGAGTCTCCTTTGTAAAAACTGGCCCCCAAACGGAATACAACATGAATAGTATACGAAATCAAAAAAAAGGCATCCCCAAGCGGGAGCTAGCTTTTCGTCAATCGACGGTCACAACCACACAAGCAATATAATATACAACGCCAAGGGCGAGGATCAAAACTCAAAACAACAAGAAATCCACAGAAATACAACGCGCGACTCTAAGGTCGAAAGAATAAACATCACTGGTCTCTATCTCAAATAAATACATGTTTGGTTGATGGAACTTCTAGATACAACAGAATAATGATATACAAGATATATAATGGGGGTACGATACAAGTAAACCCACCTACTAGCAAATCACCCGAATGAAACTATGCCCGCAAAGCCGTAAAGAACCCTATACGGCAAACCTGCAAGAAACTGGGGCACAACGGGGGTGAGTTGCCAACTCGTGAATAGAAAACATCAACGAATAGAAATCGCATAAATAACGCAACCTAGGTCAATGATCATAATATATCCTCAAATATATGTATAACATGCAGCCTATAACAATGACTAGGGTAATATCTAACCCGAGTGTAATCTCATGTGCCCGTGTCAGTGCTTCAGGTAGCAATATATCATATGAATGAGGTATGAATGCATGAAAACAGAATACATGTAAATGAAGAAACTGTTTTCATAATTTAGTGAGATTTCCTTTGTATTTTTAAAATGAGGTATCATAATGAAATCAGCATAAAACAGTGCCTAGCATCAGCACAAAACATAATCCCAATATCTTGATATCTCTGTAACACAGTCCCTGTACCTCAATATCTCGAAATCTCAATGTCTCAATCACAATATCTAGGGCGCCATCAGTCCAGACCGGCCCCTACCATCCATCTCAAGACCACGACGGTATCCTCCGGATATCCAACGCGTCGGGTAAAATCACCGGTAGGTAGTGCTCCCCTGCCAGGCTCACATCGTCATCATCACGCTCTTCTTGCCCCGGGGTACCTTACCGGGTCCACCATGTACCCGAAACGGTTCATCCGTCTCCTCGAATCGGGTCTCGAAATCCATCAGCAAACTCATGGTGGACGACTCATACATCATGGGAAAACCGCACTTTTTATTTTAAAAGAGAGAAAGGGTTTATTTATGTTTTTGCGGTTTTCCTCCAAATCCAGAAAATCTCATGGAAATCCGAATCCAAAACATCGATAACGCGTAAAATAGTGAATATATGCATGAGAATCCATGAATGCGGCATAACAATGAATAACAGTATGCATGAAGTAGCAGGTAATAACTACAATGTCTAAACTATTAGCTAACAACCTATGTCAAATGAAATAGTATTTTCTAAAGTGTTCGTGACATGGCAATTACCGATGAAGATGTGTGTGAGCCGGCAAGTAAGTGTACGTGGTACATACGCGTCATCGGTAATGATGCTGGTGTCCTAACAGCATGATATTAATAATAGGATATGAATCATAATATAAGCATGCGATGCGGAGCGAACAACAATAATGAGTGGGAGCTAAGTACTAAACAATGGTGCCCTTTGAAATAACACGAATCGTGGGGTTTTGAAAATAAGGGCTACGGTGGTTTTAATAAAGGATGCGTCTTTTGAAATATCCGTAGATCCCTTGACCTGTCTTTTAAAATACCCACGATCCGTTAGTTTTGAAATAGGTAGAAATCTAATCTAGTCTAACAACTACACTAAACTATACGGCTGAACTAATAAGCTGAACTACAGGTAAGGAAACCGCCTATCATCTGAGTCGATACATATACATACCTGTATATGTATAGTTGGTGATCCCGCCTCAATAATATCATATCCGATACCATATCTATAATCAGGCATCCCAAGTCAAGAGTGCGGGTCAATCATCAATATAGCTCGTACGTAAATCCGTCGTACGGCATCCCAAATCTGGGTACGGGTCAATATCACATTCATCATACTATTCACCTGGTATCCTCTTTATCAAATATCATGATCGGGATACTGATCTACGTCTAGTACAATACTGATACCGCCTAAGTATGCATGCACATGTGTGAAACACTACGTCAAGGACCCGCTACAACGCCATGTCGTATCTCAAATACGAACTCTGCTATATCACCGAATTCACAACCTCAATACAAATCTCATCGACTCATCTCAAACCCAAGTATCATCCTCAAATCCGTATGTGAACACATAGTCCCATACCCATGTGAACACATAACTATATATTCCCGTATCAGCACAAATGAAAGAAGAAAGTATGCAAATATGGGTTGGTGTGTGCATGTGTGGTGCGACCACTACTCTAGGGTTTCGCGACACTAAATATCCAAGAACACCAAATATCCATATTATCATCAATATACTCAAACAATATATAAACAATATATATATGTATGTATACGTATTCGTATACATCACCACGAACTGCGGGGGTGCTATACGCCATCCACCCGACTTCTCCCTGTAGATATAAATCTACTCACCTGGTCCTCGCTCGCCGGTGCCGACGTCGCCACACGCATGCTTGTCATCTCGAAGTCCACATGGGTACCTACATATCATAACACACCGTATCGCATTATAATCCGGCTCATGACCAAAACGACACACGAAACCCACATAGGTCAAAACCTATGGTTGCTTTCACAAATCAACCCAAAAACCCTCGATGCCGGCGTACAAACGCCAAACCATCGAGAAAAACCCAACCACACTCATTTGTACAATCACGAGCACTAATTATAATATAAAATAGCTTAAAATTCACAAAAACCCCAAATTCACTTTAAAAGCCATTTTTCCGAAAATCTAGCATGCACAAATTACCCGTTTTAATACAACATCTTGATGTTTAAACGAATCTAGCGGCCACAATATTCACTAAATATCATAACAAAGTCATATAAACCATTCCTACAATTTAATCTCATTAAATTTCATTAACTCCAAAATTCTAGTTTGCAAACATTTCAATTTTAACACTTTTTAAAGTAAAATTCACAATTCATCAATTAAGCTTTGTTTTGCATATACTATAGTATTAAACCAAAATTTATAATGTTAATAATGTCATGAAACCTTAATCATATTTTAATCTAAACCATTTAATAAATTTCCAAAACCTAGTTAGCAAATTAGCATAATTTGAACAATTTTAAAAAAAGCAATTAGTACCCTAGTAATTAGCTTTGTTTTAGCATGCCCACTAGATAATAACCACACAATTAGATCATGATCAATTAACCTAAACCCTAAATTAGTATTCAAAACCCTTTCTTTAAATTTCAAACTTGAAATTTAAAACCCTAATTTAACACCTAATAGCTAGATTGAAGTAATTTAACAACAAATTAAGCATAAGGTTATGATTATACCTCACAAGCTTGAGATCAAACTTGCAAAAATCTTAGCCTCCAACAATGATTTCATGCTCCAAGATCCATGCTTGAATAGCTAAAGAATAATGGGTAAAGCTTGGATTTAGAATAAGCTTTGAATTTTTTAGAAAAAGGGTGGATTTTTGATAGAAATTTTGGGGATTTTGATGGAAAATGAGATGAAGAATTTGGGGGCTGTTGTGGGTTCAGATTTCGGCCAGAATTGGTGGGGATTGGGTGAGGGAGGAGAGAGAGTGAGGTGGGGAAAGTCCACTCTAGTCAAAGTCCATCCTTTTTGTATCATCTTCCTTTCTTTTCTTTTCTTTTCTTGGTGATTGGAGAGAGAGAGGGGGGGAGGGCTGTCATGGTGGGGCCGGCCACATGGGGAGGGGAAGAGAGGGTGAGGTGTGGGTGTGTGGGTTAGGAAAAAAGATAAATGTATTACCCCAATTCCCATTAACACTAATTTCACCGAAAAAAGCCTTTTTCTTCGATATTTTTCTAAACCGTTTTGGCAAACCATTTCATTTCAAAAACCACATGATAAAATTTTATTTAATGTTTTATGATGCACAAATTTTTTTTCAACTCATTCCAATTTGTAATTTTTCCCAATTAAATGTATTAGTGACGGCTTAAAATAATATTAAAATAATTAATTTCGGGAAATTTTTCAGAAAATTTGAAATTTCACCAGTGGCTCAATAAACACCAAATACTAGCAATTACATAGCTAGAATATGTATATTTAATTTTATAATAAAGATATTTGCATTTTTACTTTTTACAGAAAACCCCCTTATTTTACCTTTTTTCGAAATTTCACCGAAACGATTTTCAAAACGTTACATGATTCTTCTGGGAATTTTTAATTTAAACTCAATGTTGAGTTTTCTGGGTTGTATTGGGGACTCGTTGATTCGATCGGATAATTTAACTTCGTTTAAGTTTTTTCCGGATAATTTTAGAAACTGTTAAAAAGTTCGAACGGATATCAATAACTCACTTTTTCCCCTGTCGGAAAATTTTTCAAAAGTTGGAATTTTTCTCGAGTTTGAAACTTCCGGAAAATCATGCAAGTAACGCGGTGGACCCTCTTGAGAGACGACGGTGATTCATCCGATTTTATGTGCCGACACAGGGCCGGTCGAGTTGAAGATTTCCAGTGTGGAGAATCTTATTTATAATGAACGTATATTTATTACTTTAAAAATGAGCATCCGTCACTTGTGCCGTGAGTTACGCATCACACGGCGATTCAGAAAAGATTTTGCATGTGTTTTATTCAGTTTTAAGATATTTTTCCAAGGATGCATACTATATACATATTATAATATTTGACTAGTGCATATTGGATTTCAGTAGTGAGTTTCGAGATCTGTATCTCCATTGTAACTCCGATGATTTGCGTGCAAATCCGAAGATTTGCGTGACGCTTGACGAAGTTCAATTTTGAGTTTCGTACTCGTTTTCAGGCGTACATGACGCGCTGTGTTATTTCTGTATCTTCCGTGATTTCGGAGCCCTGTCGATTTGAGTTGATTATTGAAATGTTTTAGTATTTAGGGGTTTAAATTTAAATTCGGGGACCAAATTTATTTAAGGGGGGAAGATTGTAACATTTCAGAAAATATAAAATATTATTTTTGGAATTTAAAATTAAAATAATATATTTCGCGAAAACTACCCGATTTGCGAGTTTGGGGTTTTCGTAAAATGGTATAAATATATACCAACAATTGTGAAATAATTGGAAATTAAAATGATTTAATCATTTAAAAATATATTTATTGGATATATGCAGTTTAAATAAAAATTGATTAATGAGCTGCTAATCCCGATTAAGCCAAATCCGTGTTCCTACATTTTCCCATGGTTAGTGCACCATGACATATTGCATGTTGTTTCAATTGTGTGGTTTTATTAGAATTACTTGTGTTATTGTGAGAAAAAGAGAAAAGGTTAGAAAGTGAATTATTGGAGAGAGAGAGAGAGGGTGTGAGGCATGGCTTGTGAGTGGGTGAGAATAAGAGAGAGAGAGAGAGAGAGAGAGGACAGCCAATCATTTCCTTCCCCCGTTTGTTTCTTCATCTCCTTCACCCTCAAGCTTTCCTCCACCTCCAACTCCATTTCTCATCTCAAAAACCTTGCTAAAACCCTACACCCTCTTCATCCCCACCTCACCCTCAACATTATAGACCAATCAAAGTTGGATTTTTGGAGACTTTGAACATCTAGGGTTTGCTTAAGTAGCATCCTTGAGGTATAATTCCTTTCACTTAGTTTATTTTTAAGTTTCCTAGCATTCTAGTTGTTAGGTCCAGGTTACCCACCCCGGTTCTTTCGGCGAGGCGAAATAGGTAAAAATCAAAATTTTCCTCACTAGGTAACATGGACCATCCA
Source organism: Agapanthus africanus (assembly GCA_030015575.1). NCBI lineage: Eukaryota > Viridiplantae > Streptophyta > Magnoliopsida > Asparagales > Amaryllidaceae > Agapanthus > Agapanthus africanus. The sequence goes on along the minus strand of JASDDO010000006.1, from coordinate 230,068,822 downwards.
TGAAGGATCTTTGCTAAACAAAAGCTAACAAATAAACTACAAGTTCTGGCTACTATGTAGAATGGTTATACCTAAGTCTTGAACTCCTTCTCTTCTTTTGGTGGTTCTCCTCTTTGCTTGCTCCTTGTAGTGGCTTGAACGGCTCCTCCCCGTCGTCTCCTCTTTGGTGTAGATGGATCCACCCGAGGGCCTCGAACTTGAGCTCCTATCTCAACCTAGAGATAACTAAGGTGCTTGGTTTGCTAAACCTAGAACCTTAGAATGAGTAGAGAAGAGTTATGGTGGTTTTGTCTCAAAGGTTCATGATTTCCAACTCATGGAACAATTGAACTTTTGGAGAGGAAGAAGGAGAGCTTTCTTTCTAAGAGAGAGAAAGAAAATGATAGAATGAGCTCTCATCTTGCAACCATGGTCACATATTTTGGAATAATGATAATAATAATAATGATTAAGAATTGTGATGGTTAGTTTGTGAATGACCACTATCATTACCTTCATTTAATGCATTTTGCAAAGAACAAGAGCATCATTGCAATGAAATGATGATGGTCAACACGACCACAAAGGTCAACAGGTCAACAAGGTCAACAAGTCAACAAAAGTCAAATTGTCAACAACCCTAACCATGACACAATAATACTTAATTAATATTATGGATCATATTTCTTATTCTCATTAGGATTTAGAAAAAGTCAACGGTCAACAACCCTAACGAGAATCCTCTGTCTCTGCCTCTGCCAACTGTGCATACACACCCGCACCCGTGTTCCGAGGAACACAAATACAAAGAGATAAAACCAATCCCAAAACATATACTAAGATCTGGCTTACACCAAAGCCCGCTAGTAATAACTGCCCGGACACCATACGTGCACAAGTGCACGGATGCGAACGAACCCTGTCGCAAAACCATGGGACCTCTACTCTGTTTTGCCCAAAGGCAAATAGCTCTCTGTGTGGGACTCTAAAGACTCGACACTACGCTGGCAGTGGGTTTAACCACAGGCCGTAAGCAGTACTAGCTGTACGTAACGGTCCCCAGGTAAATGCCGATAAGAAGACTGATGAGGTGAACCCATCCAAACTCCTACTGAGCCTGAATGTGACAATCTCCATATAGTCCGGTCTGTTCGTCCTAGAGTATCGTATGGAGGGCCTAGGAGGCGGTAAACGTCAGTCCCCTAATAGCGGTACAAGTCGTGTCAGAGTGTAGCCCAGAACACCCTGAGAAACTACTGGTAACACTACCAGCAAATCTCGCTTGCCCTGGCCAGGGACGACTATGTGTAATGGCTCACCTTGACACAGCGCGATATCAACTCCCAATACCGGGAGAGACGAATCATGTCTAACCGTCACTGTCTCCAAGTGCTTCGGGACTGCACCCAACTACTACCTGTTTGCACGATTCAATAGAGCCGTGGTAGGGTTAAAATCTAAGAACAGTGGGAACACACTTGAGGCGAAGTGACAGTATCAAGTCAACGGACTACAGCTGTACTCATGTCACCTGGGAACTGTCAACTGACGATGGGTATAATACCAACCTACAGTTCCCGACGAGTCATGTCCGGTGTACTCGTAACCTAACGAGCACCTGCATACTATCTCCAGTACGACGTACTGACGGCTGTGGGACAGACCATCTCCCGTGCTGGGACGAGAAGCGTATGCACCAGTCTACTCTGGAGTATCGATGACCTGTCTCGATAATCCTATGACCAGGGACCAAAATAAGGATGTGCTTATAGACTACCCAGCCCCCACTTGTGTGATTGCCATCACAACGCCGGTAGTCAAGCAAAGATCCTAAGGGCTCTGTCAATATGTTTTTAGAGATATGTTAAAAGAAACATATACACATATTAAGATAGATACAAACCAAGTAGCATACTACTATATCGAGCAAGACTGTCGTAAACCCGTGTATATATCCCAAGCTTCCAAAATGTATTATACATACTAGTACTATACAATAATGGCCTCTAGGGCATACATATCCAACAATCTCCCACTTTCACTAAAGGCCAGTAATTGGTGTACCGCATACCCAACGTCTGATCTATGGCCAGCTGCTGGCGTACCGCATACCCAATAGCTCAAAAAGTCGCTCGAACTATGTTTGAGGGAGGGCCTTTGTGAATGGATCCGCCGTGTTGTCTTTTGTGTCCACTCTCTGTACCTCGATCTTCTGGCGATCAATGATCTCCCTGATCAGGTGATACCGCCTTAAGATGTGTCTGGACTTTTGATAGGACCTTGGTTCCTTCGCTAAAACTATAGTCCCATTGTTATCGCAATATAAAGGTATTGGGTCAACAATGGACGGAACCACCTGAAGTTCACTAATGAACTTCTTCATCCAGACCGCCTCTTTTGCGGCATCGCTTGCAGCAATGTATTCAGCCTCCATCGTCGAGTCTGCGACGGTATCCTGTTTGGAACTCTTCCAACACACCGCCCCTCCGTTGAGGGTAAACACAAAACCCAAGACAGACTTGTTGTCATCTTTGTCACTCTGGAAGCTTGAATCGATAAAGGACTCGACCCTGAGGTCTCCATTACCGTAAACCAGGAACATCTCCTTAGTCCTTCTCATGTACTTGAGAATATTCTTCACTGTTGTCCAGTGGTCCTCACCTGGGTCTGACCGATACCGGCTCACCAGGCTCAGCGCGTAAGCTACATCTGGTCTTGTACATAGCATCGCGTATATTATAGATCCTACCGCCGAAGCGTAGGGTATAGTGCTTATGCGAACCCTCTCCTCGTCAGTCTTAGGAGACATCTTCTTGGAAAGGGTGATTCCGTGCAATGCGGGTATATTACCACGCTTGGAATCTTCCATACTAAATCTCTTTAGTACGGTCTCTATGTACTTGGACTGGGAAAGTCCCAGTGGTCTCTTGGATCTATATCTATAGATCTTGATCCCCAGAATGGACGAGGCATCACCCAGGTCCTTCATGGAGAACCGTTGTGACAAGAATAGCTTGACCGATTGTAGCATAGGAATGTCATTTCCTATCAAAAGAATGTCATCCATGTACAAGACTAGGAACACGACAGTTCATCCTACAATCTTCTTATAGATACATGGTTCATCTTCGTTCTTGATGAAATCAAATTCTTTGATAGCCTCATCAAAACAGATGTTCTAGCTCCGCGATGCCTGTTTTAATCCATAAATGGATTTAAGTAACTTGCACACCTTCCCGCTGCTCCCACTGTCTACAAAACCTTCTGGTTGATCCATGTAAACGCATTCTTCCAAACAGCCATTTAGAAAAGCCATTTTTACGTCCATCTGCCAGATTTCATAGTCATGGAAGGCAGCAATAGCAAGTAGGATCCGAATGGATTTGAGCATAGCTACTGGAGAAAAAGTTTCGTCATAGTCCATACCAGGTCTTTGACGAAAACCTTTTGCAACGAGTCTAGCCTTATAGGTTTCCACCTGCCCATCCACACCAAGTTTCCTTTTGTAGATCCATTTGCATCCAACGGGTTTTACCCCAGGTGGAGCAATATCCAAGGTCCACACTTTATTGGTGTACATGGACTCCATCTCGGATTGCATTGCATCCAGCCACTTATCAGAGTCCCTACTGATAATGGCCTGCCTGAAACTGTAGGGTCATCTTCTTCCAAGATGCAATCCTCTCGATCCCCGTCTATGAGAAAACCGTAGTATCTCTCGGGCAGATGAGAAATCCTACCAGATCTGCGGAGTGGCTAAGGTTCGTCTGGGACTATTGAATTTTCTGGTTCTGCTAAATCTTCAGTTTGAGTTTGTGGATCAGATATTTCATCCAGTTCTACCGTGCTCCCACTTATTTCTTTTGCAAGAAACTGCCACTCTAAAAACGTGGCGCGACGAGCAACGAACACCTTCTGTTCCTCAGTATAGTAGAACAGATATCCCAGAGAATTTCTAGGATATCCCACAAACTTACACAAAACTGATCGTGCTTTAAGCTTGTCCGGATTTTGTACCTTTACATAGGCCGGACAACCCCATATCTTAATACGTTCAAGATACGGTCTTTTACCACTCCATATTTCATATGGAGTCTTAGGCACAGATTTAGACGGAACCTGATTCAGTAGGTATGCTGATGTTTCTAGCGCAAGTCCCCAGAATGAAAGAGGTAACTCGGCATTTCTCATCATGGAGCGAACCATATCCAATAGGGTACGATTCCTCCTCTCCGATACACCGTTGTACTGTGGTGTATAAGGAGGAGTAAGCTGAGAGAGAATACCATTCTCTTTTAAGTAATCTAGGAATTCCGTGCTTAAGTACTCCCCTCCTCTATCAGACCGGAGGATCTTGATACTTTTTCCTGTCTGGTTCTCCACTTCGTTTCTGAATTCCTTGAATTTCTCAAAAGTTTCAGATTTGTGATTCATAAGATACACATATCCGAATCTAGAGAGATCGTCAGTGAATGTGATGAAGTGCGAGAACCCACCCCTTGAATGTATAGACATTGGACCACATACATCACTGTGTATGAGTCCCAAGAGCTCTGCTGCCCTTTCTCCATGCCGGTGAACGGAGATTTGGTCATCTTTCCTTTGAGACAAGACTGACAAGTTTCATAAGATGAAAACTCGAACGTATTAAAGGGTCCATCTTTATGCAACTTACTTAGTATTATCTCTCCGATATGACCAAGTCTACAATGCCACAAGTAGGATTCATTCGTATCTGAACTCTTCCTCTTGCGTGTGTTTTGTACATTGAGAACTGTATTCTAATTTAGAACGTAGATACCATTACACAGTGTACCTTCTGCAACTAGTGCCTTATGAAGGTAGATGTTCATGATATTTCTATCAAGAACAAAGTTGTATCCATCTTTACCGAGTAAAGAAACTGATATGATGTTGAAAACCATGGAAGGTACATAGTGGCAATCGTTCAAAATCACAGTATTGCCATTTGGCAACACTAGGTGATATTCACCGACGACTGCAGCATTAACTTGTGCTTCGTTCGCTACCCTGAGCGACATATCACCAGGTGCAACTCTCCTAGTTTTTCTCAGTCCCTGCAATATATTACAGATATGAGATTCTGATCCGGTATCAAGTATCCAGGAGGTAGGGCTGACCGTAAAGCAGTTCTCAATTACAAGAACACCTAAAGTAGATGCAAAACTATGCTTCTTCTTCAACTGGGTATCCTTGGAATCCATACAATCCTCTTTCCCTTGCTCATACTTATGACTGTTGTCACAAGTTAGAGCTGAACTGACGTTCCCCAGTCCCAAAGAAGAATTCGGATCGGTCAAGCAATACATTTTATTATCTTGATTAGGGCGTGAAATGGTTGCTACATGGAGAGAGAGAAAAGAAACACTCAGCATGCGCTCTTGCAAGATTAGATTGGTTTATTAATTTATCTAATCTGGATGGCTCCCACTGTTTCCTCAAATTCTTCTTCAAACCCTAAAAGAAGAACTAGTCAGGATTAATCGCACATCACAATACTTTCTTAACCTTTCAGTCAGGCTAGTGTTGGTACTTCGAGGGAGGTTTTTCGACGCTTTCACGAAGTTCCTTAATTAAATAACCTCTTTTCCCTGGAGGCATAGCCCCGCTAACACCGTTCTAGACATCTACTTGGTTTATAGCATTGATTGTTAAGTGAAATAATCTCCCGAGAGTAATCCAACTCATCAGTGGGATCGGGATCCAACTATCATTGTGCGATGACCTAGATGGAATCCACTCTAGTCACCATACTCCAGAAGGTATGCTAAATCTGCAAGTTTCAGTTTCTTTAGAAACTCCCGATGTGGATTTTTGCCCCTAACGGTTCATGATCTTGACAATGCCAACATATCATAAACCGCTAGTCAAGTTCGGCCCGTCATTATCTTTATTGACTTAGACCCACCCGTATATCTCTTGACAATGCCAACATAGCCATGCGACTGTCCTAAATAATCTGAAAATAAAGCTGCAAACAAGCAATACTTAGCTACCGATCACTACGCCTTGACAATGCCAAAATACGTAGCTCGAATACTAAGTAGAACTTATAGGAAATGACGGAGGGCTACGGCTGGGTTTTTGGCAAAAACCCCGTTAACGTAATGAACTTGATATCGTTGAAGAAACCTGATAACCCTTTTAAAATTATAGTGACGATAACTTTTGCTAAAGAGGTCACTCCCTATGAAGGGATCTCGGCTCTTTCCTCGTCAAATAAGGTGCAGGATATTCCAAACTGAATACCTCGATGCAAAACAAAAATAATAAACTATAGTGAAGTTATTACCCTGACGCAAACTTTTTGTCCAAGGGGTCACTCCCGATGAAGGGATATCGGCCCTTTCCTCGTCGAATGAGGTGCTGGGCATGTTAGTTATATGTATGCCCTAGAGGCCATTACTGTACATTGGATGTATATTGTAGTGGATGCTGGGACATATATAGGTAGGACTTTCTTGCTTGACATGATAGTACGCTATCTGGTTGCACTTTGTCTTAACATGTATACTTTCTGTCTCTCTGATTACATGTTGATAAAGCCCATAGGATGTGTACTCGACTTCCAGGACTATGATGTAGATCATACTAGTGGGGCCTGGGTAATCCATGAGTACATCCTTGAATTGTTCCTAGTCGAGGGAATATCGAGACGGGGCATCGATATTCCAGAGTAGACTAGCGCATATCTTCTCGACCCATGTGATGGGCGATGGATGATCCCATATCCATTGGTGTTTGACATCGAAGATGGTATGCGGGTGCTCAGTGGAGACTGGGTACACTGAACGGACTCGCCGAGAACTCCCAGATGGTATTATACCTCACGTCAGATGGCAGTTCTCTGGTGACACTGGTACAGCTTAGTCTGTTGACCCGAGATCGTCATAGAGTCTTGTGTGTCTCCCACTGTGCTTTGATTTCCACCCTACCACGGCTCTACTGAATTGTGCAAACAGGTGGTTTTTGGGTACAGTCCCGATTCACATGGAGGCAGTGAGCGATAGGAGGGGATTCGTCTCTCCCGGTATTGGGGGTTGATGTTGTGCTATGCTCGACTGGCCATAACAGGAAATTCCTGGCCAGGGTTGCTGTGATATACTGGTAAGAGTTATCAGTAGTTTCACGAATGTTATGGACCCTACGTCGGCATGACTTATCGAGCTATTAGGGTCTGACGTTTACCACCCCTAGGCGAGATATGCGACATATCAGACGAACAGACCGGACTATACGGTAGTGTTACTGGTCGGATTCGCAGGAGTGTGAGCGGGCTTGCTCGTCGATCTTCTGATCGCTCAATACCCGGGTGGCCGTTACGTTTAGCAGACCGCTTGCGGCTTGCAGATGTTTGATATGATCATCATCTGCTGCCGGCGTATTGACGAGTCTTTAGAGTCCTACACAGAGGTTTCCTAGCTCAAGCGAAACGAAATAGGAGCGCATATGAGATATGTGCGGGACCGAGAATAATGCGTGTATATGATACCGTATTCTATTCTCGCGATCAATGTATCGAATGGTTATATGCGATATAACCTAGTTATCGAATCAAGGATTGATTCGATAAGCCGACACATTGGATACTAGCCGGTTATATGCGATATGACCGGATCGTTAAATCAAGTGTTGATTTAATGATTTAATACATAATTATATATTTGATATATTGCTTTGCATTAACTAGTGTCGGTTAACTTTAAATGGATTTTCTCGCGCGGATGTGCACATTGTATATTCGATATAGTTTTGTGCACATGATTGTATCATGTTTGATGATACATTCTAGCTTGGTTTTGTGTAAAGTGTTAAACCATGGTTAATTAGTGATTAGGGTTTCTTTTTCATTTACTTAATCATTTATTCATTCCTTTTGTTTATTTTGGAAAAAGAAAAGATAAAGAGATAAGAATGGTTGCTAGTTTTTGTCTTTATTTAAAAGCTTCTTGAAGCTTTGAACTTAGTCCACCATTCTTGTCTTTTATCTAACCCTAACCACTATCTAACCTAAGTTAAGTCTCTACACTAAACCATGGTCAAAGATATGATAAGTATTGTATTTTCTTTTCTATTTTAATTTTTAAGTTATCATATCTTCTTCTTCTTCTTCATCTTCTTCAACATTGAAGAAAGCTTGCTACTTCAATGGCAAGTCATGAAGTCTAGTGAGAAATCCAAAACTAAAGTTTACCCACTTCCTATTTCTTCATCCTCTACCTCTTGCCAAGTAGTAGAGTGTGTTTCCTTCACAAATTTTCAAGGTTTGGTGAAGGTGGAGCTTGATTTAGCGATGCCTCGACGTAGATCATCTTCGGCATGGACATTGACGACCTAGCTCGCTTATTCTTCGACGAAGCCGACGTTGGAGTCCGGATTCTTTTTGGACAGCGGAGGGGACTTCGTTGCGGAGCCGTGGAGGTGGTGGACCGGATCTACAAAGGTTGTATGTCCGTTCCCTTAGTTAAAATGTTAACTAGTTTACATGTTTCGCCTAAATATCTAGTAAACGATCCGTAGTCGGGTTTGTAGGCACCCGTAAAATTTTATTTGTGCATGTTTGATCACTTGTGAGACCTAACTAGAGTGCCTAGGAACCTTACAGTGGTATCAGAGCCTAGCTAGAGCCTTAGGCGAAGCGTAGACGGAGTTTGAAGTCCGATCGAACCGAAATCCGATTTCCAAATTGCTCTCTGTACTTTTTTGTAAACTGTGGTTTTTTCCAAATTAAAAATATGCAGAAAAATAAGCAGGTAAATCTAAGAATTACGATGTAAAAATTAACTAATGATCTTTCTAAAGTGCGGCGGAACCGCGGCATTAGCGTGCTAATGCGGCCCTTCCGCCGCACTTTTGTCTTATCTGCCATTGAATTTTGCACAGTAACTCCTATTTTTCAGTGCTGGTTTTCCTGGGAATTTTTAATCTGAAATCAAGAGTTGAGTATTTTGGGTTGTATTATGAGTTCGTACATTCGATCGGATTGTCTAATTTTGTCTATGTGTTTTTCGGATATTTTAGAATATGTTAAAAATTTCGACCGGACATAAATACCCACTTTTTCCCCTGCCGGAAAATTTCCAAGTGTTGGATTTTTCCGTGGTTTAAAGACGTTCTGAGTAGTGCAGGTAACGCGATGGTCCCTCTAGAAGACAACAAACCTTAACTCGATTATGTGACCGTCTTGAACTGCCCTTTGAACCTTAGGGTTTGGGGCAGTACGGCGTGCCACATGTGAGGCGTTGGCTTGACCCTTCTACGGCTAGACCGTTGGTACTGAGGCATGAAGTGAATGTCTTTGAACTTATTTCATTCGGTTGATCGGGAAAACTTGGGTGTTCGATTGTTCTATCGAAAAGTTTAACATTTTCTATCTTATCTGGAATGTGATACAATAATTGGAATTCACAATAAGTTATGTGATAACTGAATGAATGTTATAAACATAGCACTTTAGTCTCATTTGATCGGTTGCCACGGGATTTTGATGTGATCAAAAGTCCGTCGCAATCACGTAGTGTACGCGGATACTCGCCGGGTAAACTTGATAGACAGCCTCACTCCATAGCCCCGACCAAGTGACTGTAGGAGAACCCCGTCGCCGAAAGCATCCGTTCGGGTGCTCGCGGTAGCGGTGTTCCGCCTTGGTGCACTTTGTCGACGGCGTCGGGGGTGCGGCCGTCTACTAAAGTTTGCGACGAGCATTCGATCAGAATGTCGGGAATCCTGTTGAATTGCCCGACTTGATATTGAAAAGAGTTTTCGATAATGAGACTAAAATGCGGGGTTTATAATTGTTAGGCATGTGATGTCTAAAGAATTCATTTGGTCAGGCATGCGATGTCTGAGGTGGTTGCGGATTCCAACTGTTGTAGTTTTACACTTTCTTTTCTGTGACCGTAAGTGTAATATGTGATGTCGCCGGTTTCGTTGCTATATGTCAACGACAATTGGGATGCGCATATTTACTTACGTTGATGACATGAGATGTTATGTGTTGCTGGATATGTTATATTGGATCGTCGTGTTTGAATAGCCGGGGGGTTTTTATGTGAGATGAGTGTTTTTCATTTTCATTCATGTAAAAACTTGTATGTAATATTCTTTTATTGGGGCACTTCCAGGTTGCGGAAGTAGTCACCGTTTGTATATTATTTATTTTTCTGCACTAGGATAGACCCAAGGAGGGGAGCATAAGTAACCGGGTTCTGGGGTCCAGTGGGAGACCAACTCGAGGAGTCGAGTCCGGGTCTCCTAACCCTAGAAATGGTAGGGTTGCTTGCCGCTCTCGTAGGGGTCTAGGGGTGTGGGATTGGCTATTCATCACGACCGTGGAATCCGTGTTTTATACTGGCTCGTATTGTAAACACGGACGTCCTAGTATATCTAATATTTCATATGTTTCTTCTGCTGTGTTTTATCTGAGATCATGCGATGTTCTGTGGCAGATATTATATATAGTATATATGATATATTATATAGACGTTGCTTATGTTTTACACCCGCGCTAGCCCTGCCCCGCTCTGCCGTTAGTTACCTAACCTAACGGTGCACGAGGGGACATCGAGGCGAATGCGGATGGCATAAGTATACGTCATATCTATCTGTAATGTTTAGGTAAATTAAATGATGGGATATTCATTAATGAGATTAATGAAAGAAAATAAACCTAATTGATGTTGTGGAATCGAATTTCAAAATAAAACAGGTAGCTACAGTTCTTGCTTTGCATCGCGGTGTTCCTTGTAGAACATCCTGCACCTTATTCGATAGGGAAAGGACCGAGATCCCTTCACCGGGAGTGAATCCTTTAGCAATAACCGGCAGATGCTACAACCCTCGGTTTGTCATTTGATCGCTTCTATAGTTTCTGCTTTGCACAGTGATATATATGATATATCCCGCACCTCATTCGACGAGGAAAGGGCCGACGATCCCTTCACCGGGAGTGGCCCCTTTAGCAAAACTAGAAAAGCTTCGAAAAACATTCCATTTAAAAAAACCATTTGATTCCGCAACGAGATCAAGTTCAAAGCGTTAAAGGTTTTCACAAAAACCATTCGCAACCCTCCGTCATTTTAGGAAGTAGAGTACTTAGTATTCGTGCTACGTTTGTCGACCATAGCCGAGGCGTAGTGTGCGGTAGCTAAGTGATGTCTTCCTACACCGCATATGATGCGATTAGTTAGGACAGTCATGTGGCTTTGTTGACCTTAGCCAAGGGTCATGTGGGTGGGTCTAATTAATCACGAAATGACGGGTAGAACTTGACTAGTACCTATGATTTGTTGACCTTAGCCAAGGTCATAGGTGCTAGGGGTAAAAACCTTTATCGGGAGTTTCAAGTGTTGAAATTTGCAATGAGATTGCATACCTTCTATATGATAGTTGGATCCCGATACCCACTGCGAGTAATTGTTACTCCTGGGAGAGTTTTGCACTTTGCAATTAGTCGATCAAGTAGGTGTCTAGAAAGGTGTCAATGGGGTTACGCCTCTGGGAAAACGAGGTTTACAGTAATTAGGTCCGTGCGAAAGCACGGGGAACCTCCCTCAAAGTACCGACACTGGCCTGGCGAAAGATTGGCGAACTTGTAGAGTGTAATTAATCCCGGCTAGTCTTTCCTTTTAGGGTTTGAAGGAAGATTTGATAAAAAGCAGTGGGAGCCATCCTGATTAGATAAAATATATAACCAATCTATTCTTGACAGAGCGCACGCAGAGTGTTTTCTTCTCTCTCTCTCCTGGTAGCGACCATATCACGCCTTAATCAAGATAATAATACGGATATATTGACCGAACCCGCTTGTTATACTGAGCTGGGGAACGTTGGTCCCGCTCCAACTTATAATTGTTATAAGACAGAGCAGGAAATTGGGGAATACCAGAATTCCTATGCCGCCCAAACGAAGAAAGTGCATATGATGCATCTCCTTCGGGTGTGTTCATTACAAAGAACTGTTTCTCAGTATCCTCTGCATCCTGGGTATATGAAACCGATCAGGATCCCAGATATGTGATCTGTTACATAGGGCTACAAAAGGGTAGAAAAACTGAGAACGGGTGATAAGTTTCATGAGACAGAAACCGGGGCAAGTGTTGCAGCCAAGTCTGTCGGTCACTGTCACCCTGTATTGTAATACATTGATTCTGAACGAATGTTATTAGATACCGAACCTGATATACAAAATCATATCTGTCTCTTTATTAGTAAAGAAATGATAAAATTTTATATTGTTGGATAATGTTTTGAACATTTCCTATATCAAAAGTTGATCGGTTCAGGCACGTTATCTAAAAGCATTGATGTTCTAAATCAAACTACAGTTCTTAGTATATGGAACACACACAAGAGGAATAGTTCAGAAATGGACGGATCCTTCTTGAGGTATTGTAGACTAGGTCATATCAATGCGACCCGACTAGCTGGAGTTACATATAGATGCATATTTAAATTAGTTTGAATTTACATCTTGTGAAACTCGCCAGTCATGTCACAAAGATAAGATGACCATAGCTCTGTTTATTGGAAACAGAGAAAGAGTTAGTGAACTCTTGGGATGATACATGTTGATGTATGTAAGTCCCCTGTCTACACATGCCAGGATTGGTTCTTTATGCTTCATTATATTCTCTGATAATCTCTCAAGATTCAGTCATATGTTCCTGTTGAAACATAAGTCCGAACCTTTTGAGGTATTCACAGAATATAAGTTAGAAGTAGAGAACCAATAACCGGGTATAAGTATTATGTCCTATGATGAGATCAGGGAGGAGAATACTAGAGCATGGCATTCCTGGACTATTCTAAAGGAGAATGAGATTCTCTCTCCGTACTACTCCTCTGAATACACCATAGCACAACGGTGTATCAGGGCGGAGCAATTGCACAATATTAGATATGGTGTGCTCTATGATGAGTATTACTGAGTTACCTATTTCCTTTTGGGGTTATGCACTTGAGAAGCTGCATACCTATTGAATTAGGTTTGAATCAAATCACTGCCTACCACTCCATATGAGATATGGTATGGGAAGATCCCATCTCTTAAGTGAGTTAAGATTTGGGGTTGTCCGGCCTATGTTTAAAGCAAAATCCGGACAATATCGAGGCAGGATCAGTTCTGTAGAACTGGAAAGGTTCCAGCTATACAAAACTGCAGTTGATGATTTGACAGAACCAAAGGATTCTATAGTCCCCGACGAACCTCAGCCTCTCCGCCGATCTAGTAGGGTTCCTCATCCGCCTGAGAGATACCTCCGTTTCTCGATGACAGTGGGAGCAAGGATTGCATCATGAGATGATGACCCAACTAGTTTCGAGCAGGCCATCAAGAGTAGGGACTCTGTAAGAATGGCTGGATGTTTAGCGATCTGAGATGGAATCCTTATACACCAACAAAGTATGAACTTTAGTTGCTATATCTGAAGGGTTAAATTCCCATCAGGAGCAAGTATATCTTGAGAAGATTACTTGGTGTACATGGAAAGGTTGAGACTTTCAAAGCTAGACTTGTTAAAGGTTTTCATCATCAACCAGGCGTGAATAGTGGTAAAACCTCTTCAAGTAGCTATGCTTAAGTCCATCCAGATCCTACTTACCACGGCTACATACCATGACTACGATATCTGGTGGTTGGGTGTCATGACTGCTTTTCTAAATGATGTTTTAGAAGAGTGCGTCTATAAGTACACAGCCAGAGGGCTTCGTAGACAGTGGGAGCAGCGGAAACGTGAACAAGATGCTTTATAGGATATAGCAGGCATCGCGGAGTTGGAACATCTATTTTGATGGATTAGTCAAAGAAGTTGACATCATCAAAATGGTAGATGAACCTTGTATAAACAAAAAGGTAGTAGGGAGTATGGTGGTGATCCTCGTAGAGTACGTGGATGACATACTCTTGATAAGAAAGGAGTTTCCTATGCTACGCTCGATCAATCTCCGCTTATCACAATGATTCTCCACATAGGATCGAAATGATACTTACTAAATCCTGGATTTTGGATCTATGAGATAGATCTAATTGGATGTTAGGAATCTCACTAGAAGTAGTGAGATGGTATCAATCGATCATGGGGAGAATCACTGGAAGTGTTCCAGGGTGATAAAGACGACTGAATGTCAGTCGCAGGCATTTTCTTTACCCTCAGTAAAGGGACGGTATGTTGGAAGAGTTCCAAGCTAGATACCGTGACATACTAGACGATAAAGGCACATCGCTATCAATGATACTACCAAAGAGGCAGTTTGGGTGTATATTGGTTCATAAAATGAACTAGGTTCCTGCCATTGTATGACAATGGAAGTGTGGCTTTGGCCCTGGAACCCTGGTCCCATCAGTGACCCAGACAAATTCTAAGGCAGCATCACCTGATCATGGAGATAGTTGATCTCCAAAGTGATTGAGGTTAGGAGAGAAGACTCAGAGGACAACACGGCGGATCCACTCACGAAGGCCTTTTTCCCAAAGAGAGACTTTTAGGGGATGGTTGAGTATGTGATACTGCAACCACTGCTACAGATGGCCCTAGTGCAAGTGGGAGATTGTTAGTTATATGTATGCCCTAGAGGCCATTACTGTACATTGGATGTATATTGTAGTGGATGCTGGGACATATATAGGTAGGACTTTCTTGCTTGACATGATAGTACGCTATCTGGTTGCACTTTGTCTTAACATGTATACTTTCTGTCTCTCTGATTACAAGTTGATAAAGCCCATAGGATGTGTTCTCGACTTCCAGGACTATGATGTAGATCATACTAGTGGGGCCTGGGTAATCCATGAGTACATCCTTGAATTGTTCCTAGTCGAGGGAATATCGAGACGGGGCATCGATATTCCAGAGTAGACTAGCGCATATCTTCTCGACCCATGCGATGGGCGATGGATGATCCCATATCCATTGGTGTTTGACATCGAAGATGGTATGCGGGTGCTCAGTGGAGACTGGGTACACTGAACGGACTCGCCGAGAACTCCCAGATGGTATTATACTTCACGTCAGATGGCAGTTCTCTGGTGACACTGGTACAGCTTAGTCTGTTGACCCGAGATCGTCATAGAGTCTTGTGTGTCTCCCACTGTGCTTTGATTTCCACCCTACCACGGCTCTACTGAGTTGTGCAAACAGGTGGTTTTTGGGTACAGTCCCGATTCACATGGAGGCAGTGAGTGATAGGAGGGGATTCGTCTCTCCCGGTATTGGGGGTTGATGTTGTGCTATGCTCGACTGGCCATAACAGGAAATCCCTGGCCAGGGTTGCTGTGATATACTGGTAAGAGTTATCAGTAGTTTCACGAATGTTATGGACCCTACGTCGACATGACTTATCGAGCTATTGGGGTCTGACGTTTACCACCCCTAGGCGAGATATGCGACATATCAGATGAACAGACCGGACTATACGGTAGTGTTACTGGTCGGATTCGCAGGAGTGTGAGCGGGCTTGCTCGTCGATCTTCTGATCGCTCAATACCCGGGTGGCCGTTACGTTTAGCAGACCGCTTGCGGCTTGCAGATGTTTGATATGATCATCATCTGCTGCCGGCGTATTGACGAGTCTTTAGAGTCCTACACAGAGGTTTCCTAGCTCAAGCGAAACGAAATAGGAGCGCATATGAGATATGTGCGGGACCGAGAATAATGCGTGTATATGATACCGTATTCTATTCTCGCGATCAATGTATCGAATGGTTATATGCGATATAACCTAGTTATCGAATCAAGGATTGATTCGATAAGCCGACACATTGGATACTAGCCGGTTATATGCGATATGACCGGATCGTTAAATCAAGTGTTGATTTAATGATTTAATACATAATTATATATTTGATATATTGCTTTGCATTAACTAGTGTCGGTTCACTTTAAATGGATTTTCTCGCGCGGATGTGCACATTGTATATTCGATATAGTTTTGTGCACATGATTGTATCATGTTTGATGATACATTCTAGCTTGGTTTTGTGTAAAGTGTTAAACCATGGTTAATTAGTGATTAGGGTTTCTTTTTCATTTACTTAATCATTTATTCATTCCTTTTGTTTATTTTGGAAAAAGAAAAGATAAAGAGATAAGAATGGTTGCTAGTTTTTGTCTTTATTTAAAAGCTTCTTGAAGCTTTGAACTTAGTCCACCATTCTTGTCTTTTATCTAACCCTAACCACTATCTAACCTAAGTTAAGTCTCTACACTAAACCATGGTCAAAGATATGATAAGTATTGTATTTTCTTTTCTATTTTAATTTTTAAGTTATCATATCTTCTTCTTCTTCTTCATCTTCTTCAACATTGAAGAAAGCTTGCTACTTCAATTGCAAGTCATGAAGTCTAGAGAGAAATCCAAAACTAAAGTTTACCCACTTCCTATTTCTTCATCCTCTACCTCTTGCCAAGTAGTAGAGTGTGTTTCCTTCACAAATTTTCAAGGTTTGGTGAAGGTGGAGCTTGATTTAGCGATGCCTCGACGTAGATCATCTTCGGCATGGACATCGACGACCTAGCTCGCTTATTCTTCGACGAAGCCGACGTTGGAGTCCGGATTCTTTTTGGACAGCGGAGGGGACTTCGTTGCGGAGCCTTGGAGGTGGTGGACCGGATCTACAAAGGTTGTATGTCCGTTCCCTTAGTTAAAATGTTAACTAGTTTACATGTTTCGCCTAAATATCTAGTAAACGATCCGTAGTCGGGTTTGTAGGCACCCGTAAAATTTTATTTGTGCATGTTTGATCACTTGTGAGACCTAACTAGAGTGCCTAGGAACCTTACAGGGCATTCATAACCGAATACCTCTATGCAAAACAAAAGAGAACGTCCTTGCAATAACAGCTTTTTAAAAATTGTTCCAACAACGTCTTTTTGGTTTATTTTCTTTGCATTAATATAATGCGTCCCATCAATTAATCCAACCATTGCAGAAAATAACGAAAATATGACGTACGCTTATGCCATCCACATTCGCCACGGGACCCCGTCATTACCCGTTAAGTTACTTAACTAACGACAGAGCGGGGGCTGGACTAGCGCGGATGCAAAAAATAAGCAACGCCTACTAGATATCATGTATAGATATAAACATTCGTCAGTTGCAATGATAGCCATTCCAGATCACAGATGAACACATTGGATATTCTAGGAATCCGCGTTTCGTTCGAGCATGCAACGAAAGACGGATTACACGGTCGTGATGATAGCCAAACCCCACCCTAGACCCCTACGGGTGCGGCAAACTACCCGCCAAATACCCAAAGTGAAGCAGCCTGTATCAACAACGTGAGTAGGCCACTCAGCACTTCAACGTACCCGGTAGTTTATGCACCCCACCTTGGGTCTATCCTAGGAGCAAAAACAGTAAAAGAAATAACATACAATGGCGGCTACGACCTCATCCCGGATGTGCGGCCATAAAAATAATATTACATCAATTTACATATTACAGCAAATGAAAGATAAAGAAACTCTCATCTCACAAAACCCCGGCTATTCATCCGTGACAATCCAACAAGTTCATATACACAATCCAATAACATTACAGATCACAGATATGCACAACCCCCACTAATCGACATATAGCGATTAGCCGACGTTCAGTGCATATATCACATTACGGATATAACCATTTAGCAAGAGTTTGTAGAACTTCGATCAAAATACCAATTTGTAACTACCCCCAAACACAACATTGTTCTCTGGAAAAACTGGGCAGAAACAAAACATTTTAAAAATCCCAAAACAGCAAACTAAGTAAACTGCAGGAAATCGGAGTCGCGGCCGAGTTAACTCGGCCGCAGATCTGCGGCGAAACGCATGGTTTCGCCGCGGTTCCGCGGCGAGTTGGCCGAGTCGTGGGCTCAAATTTCTTGATAATTCCTAGAAAACCTTGCACCAATTTTTAAGGCATGTGGAATAATTTTTGGAGCAGATTTAAATATCGGCAGAAAGTATGTTTTTTTGATATTTTTTTCAGGATTTTTTCCGGATCGAAGTTCTAAACACATTGCTAACAGTTAGTTGTTGTTTAGCTAGGCTCTGATACCACTGTTAGGTCTAGGTTACCCACCCCGGTTCTTTCGGGGAGGCAGAATAGGTAAAAATCAAATTTTTCCTCACTAGGTAACATGGATCATCCATGAAGGATCTTTGCTAAACAAAAACTAACAAATAAACTACAAGTTCTAGCTACTATGTTGAATGGTTATACCTAGGTCTTGAACTCCTTCTCTTCTTTTGGTGGTTCTCCTCCTTGCTTGCTCCTTGTAGTGGCTTGAACGGCTCCTCCTCGTCGTCTCCTCTTTGCCGTAGATGGATCCACCTGAGGGCCTCGAACATGAGCTCCTATCTCAACCTAGAGATAACTAAGGTGCTTGGTTTGCTAAACCTAGAACCTTAGAATGAGTAGAGAAGAGTTATGGTGGTTTTGTCTCAAAGGTTCATGATTTCTAACTCATGGAACACTTGAACTTTTGGAGAGGAAGAGGGAGAGCTTTCTTTCTAAGAGAGAGAAAGAAAATGATAGAATGAGCTCTCATCTTGCAACCATGCTCACATATTTTGGAATAATGATAATAATAATAATGATTAAGAATTGTGATGGTTACTTGTGAATGACCACTATCATTACCTTCATTTAATGCATTTTGCAAAGAACAAAAAGTATCATTGAAATGAAATGATGATGGTCAACAAGACCACAAAGGTCAACCGCTCAACAAGGTCAACAAGTCAACAAAAGTCAAATTGTCAACAACCCTAACCATGGCACTATAATACTTAATTAATATTATTAATCATATTTCTTATTCTCATTAGAGTTTAGAAAAATTCAACGGTCAACAACCCTAACGAGAATCCTCAACCTCTGCCTCTGCCAACTGTGTTAGTTTTCCTAGCACCTTATGAGAGTATTGGAGGCATCACATACCACAAAGATCAAATTTTTGTGGTGCTAAGTAAACATACAAAGGATCTTATCCTAGAAAATTAGGGATTCATAATTTTACAAGCGATAAAGGATAGGGTTTCGAAACTACAACCTTTGTAGCTCCCTTTCGCTTAACTCTTTGGCCTCTTGAGTGATGGAGAAAGGTCCCTTTTGAATTCCTCTAGTGTCCACGACGATCCACCCGGAGCTCCTAGTCCAAGCTTGCAACTTCACCTTTCCGGAGAAGAAATGAAGATAACACTCTACACAAGTGGGCTAAACTTGTATAGAATGAGGTTGTGGATTTTATTCTCACTTCAAAAACCTTTCTTGATCAATCTTTTGCTCACTTGAAGAGAACAAGAGAGCTTGGGAGGAAGAAGAGAGACAAGGAGGATGATGGCTCACCTTCTTGAAGAAGAGAAAGATTCTTCTTGAAGAAGAGAAAAGACTCACCTTGAAGAAGAGAAAAGAGTCTTCTTGGAAAAGAAATCAAAACATAGAAATATGTTTTATTCCTTCTCATGCCATACCATGGTTAGGATATGAAGACATCATTGTATCGTAGTTAAAACATGTAAGGAAAACTAATCAAGGGTTAAAGTGAATGGGTAAGTTAAGAGTATAGAAACATTACAATATTTAACCCTTTTTCTTTTCCTTTTGTTTTAGCATAAATACAATAATAATTCACATTAAAAACCATGGTGTGAGTCTAGCATTGCCATCATATTCCATGTATAAGCAACCATGAAGGATGATGCAAGTATGTATGTGTGCATGCACATCATAAGTGCATGAAACCAAAAGCAAGATATCATACATGCATGCATACATCCATCATGCACAAGTAAAGGTTTCAAGTGAGAAAACTAATGGTTAAATGATAAATCAACACTTGATTTATCAATCCGGTTATATCACATATGACCCCACCAAAAGCCAGCTGCCCGATCAATATACGGTATCCCATTCGCGCATTTTAATCGGGTCCATGCACATATCACATACGCGCACCACAACGTTTCTCCTGGACCAGGTAACTCCTTTGTGGGACTCTAAGACTCGTCAATACGCCGGCAGTGGGTGATGATCATATCAAGCACCCCCAGGCCGCAAGCGGTCAGCTAAACGTAACGGCCACCCGGGTATTGAGCGATCAGAAGAAAACAAGCGAACCTGCTACAACTCCCGTCGAGCCAACCGGCAACACTACCGTACAGTCCGGTCTCTTCGTCAGATATGCTGCATGTCGAGTCTAGGGATGGTAACGTCGACCCCAATAACTCAATAAGTCGTGCCGGTGAATGGTCTATAGCAGATCGAGAAACTACTGATAACACTTATCAGCAAACCTCAGCAGCCCTGGCCAGGGACTTACTAATATAACCAGTCGAGCAGAGTACATCATCAACTCCCAATACCGGGAGAGACGAAACCCTTCCAATCGCTCATCGCCTTCGTGTGTCTCGGGACTGTACCCAACGGCCACCTGTTTGCACGACTCAGTAGAGCCGTGGTAGGGTGGCAATCAAAATACAGTGGGAGGGCACACAAGGCTCCATGACGATCTGGGTATACAGACTAAGCTGTACCAGTGTCACCTGAGAACTGCTATCCGACGATAGATATAATTCCATATAGGAGTTCTCGGCGAGTCCGTCCAGTGTACCCAGTCAACACTGAGCACCCGTATATGATCTTGATGTCAAACATCGATGAATGTGGGAACATTCATCGCCCATCGAATGGGTCTAGTATCATATACGCTAGTCTACTCTGGTATATCAATGCCCCGTCTCGATATACCTACGACTAGGGACATTCCAGGATATGCTTATAGACTATAGATGTCCCACTAGTATGATCTCTATCATAATCATTGTAGTCAAGCCAATATCCTTGGGGCCATTCCAACATGTATGAATGAGTAAAAGCATGATCAAATAAACATGTTAGATAAAGAAGAACCAGATAGCATACTATCATGTCGAGCAAGAATGAATACTGAATATATATATATGTACAAATACATCCACTATCACATAATGGCCTCTAGGGCATACATATATCCAACAATCTCCCACTTGCACTAAGGCCAGTTATTGGCGTATCTCATACCGAACATCTCAAAAAGTCGCTCATGCTGCGGCTGAGGGAGGGCCTTGGTGAGTGGATCCGCGGCGTTATTCTTTGTGTCTACTCTCTTAATCTCGATTTCGCGGCGATCTACAATCTCCCGGATCAAATGAAAGCGCCTGAGGATGTGTCTGGATCGCTGATGGGACCTGGGCTCCTTGGCTAATGCCATAGCCCCATTATTATCACAATACAACGGTATTGGATCAATAATGGTTGGAACTACTCCTAGCTCCGAGATGAACTTCTTCATCCAGACGAATTCCTTGGCGGCATCATTTGCAGCAATGTACTCAGCTTCCATCGTGGAGTCTGCAACGGTATCCTGTTTGGAACTCTTCCAACTAACCGCCCCTCCATTGAGGGTAAATACAAACCCTGAGATAGATTTACTGTCATCCTTATCGCTCTGGAAGCTCGAATCGGTAAAGGCCTCCATTTGGAGATCTTTATTACCATACACCAAGAACAATTCTTTAGTCCTTCGCAAGTACTTAAGAATGTTCTTCACAGCTGTCCAGTGGTTCTCCCCTGGGTTGGATTGATACCTGCTTACAACACTAAGTGCATAAGCTACATCTGGGCGTGTACATAACATCGCATACATTATAGATCCCACTGCTGAAGCATAGGGTATAATGCTCATGCGAGCTCTCTCTTCATCGGTCTTTGGGCAAGAATCCTTGGAGAGAGTGACTCCATGGCAAGCGGGTAAGGCACCCCGCTTGGAGTCTTCCATATTAAACCTTTTTAGGATGGTGTTAATGTACCTAGTTTGGGACAATCCCAATAACTTTTTGGATCTATCCCTATAGATCTTTATGCCCAGGATGTATGTGGCATCACCCAGGTCCTTCATGGAGAACCTTAGTGATAAGAACGATTTGACCGACTGAAGCATAGGAATATCATTTCCTATCAGAAGAATGTCATCCACGTACAATACGAGGAATGTGACAGTTCTTCCTACAGCCTTCCTATAAACACAAGGTTCATCTGGATTTTTGATGAAATCAAACTCTTTGATAACATCATCGAAACAGATGTTCCAGCTACGAGATGCCTTCTTTAACCCATATATGGATTTAAGCAGTCTACATGCTTTCCCGCTGCTCCCACTGTCAATGAAGCCCTCTGGCTGATCCATATAAACGCATTCTTCTAAATCTCCATTTAGAAATGCTGTCTTAACGTCCATCTGCCAGATTTCATAGTCGTAGTGAGCAGCAATAGCAAGTAGGATCCGAATGGATTTAAGCATGGCTACGGGCGAAAAAGTTTCGTCATAGTCCAAACCTGGTCTTTGACGAAAACCTTTCGCCACAAGTCTTGCCTTATAGGTCTCTACCTGCCCATCCACACCAATCTTTCTCTTAAAGATCCATTTGCACCCTACAGGTTTTACCCCAGGGGGTACAACGTCCAAAGTCCATACTTTGTTGGTGTACATAGACTCCATTTCGGATCTCATGGCATCCAGCCACTTCACAGAGTCACCACTCGTGATAGCTTGCTGAAAACTGGTAGGATCATCATCATCCATGATGCAGTCTTCTCTGTCACCATCAATGAGGAAACCGTAGTACCTCTCCGGTGGGCGAGAAGTCCTACCAGACCTACGGAGTGGCCGAGGTTCTTCAGTTTCTGTTGCAACAGCCGGTTCAACCAAATCGTCATTTTTAGTTTGTGTCTCCAGAACCTCTTCTAGATCTACTACCCTGCCATCATCTTTATCAGTGAAAAACTCTTTTTCCAAGAATGTGGTATACTGAGAAACAAACACTTTTTGTTCCTCTTTGTAGTAGAACAGATATCCATAAGAATTCTTTGGATATCCCACAAAGTTACACATGAATGACCGTGTCTCGAGTTTGTCCGGATTCTGCTTTTTAACATAGGCCGGGCAACCCCAAATCTTAATTCTCTTAAGAGATGGTCTCTTCCCATTCCATATCTCATATGGCGTGGTAGACACGGCTTTGGTTGGAACCCTGTTTAGCAGAAACGCTGCAGTCTCCATTGCATGCCCCCAAAACGAGACCGGTAACTCAGTGTCACTCATCATGGACCGGACCATATCTAATAGGGTCCTGTTGCGTCGTTCTGACACACCGTTGTGCTGTGGTGTGTAAGGAGGAGTGAGCTGAGAGAGAATCTCATTCTCTTTTAGGAAGTTTGCAAATTCTGTACTGAGATACTCACCACCTCGATCTGATCGAAGCATCTTAATACTCAAGCCGGTTTGTTTTTCTACTTCTTGTTTATATTCAATGAATTTCTCGAAAGCGTCGGACTTGTGCTTTAATAAAAATACATGACCGAATCTTGAGAAATCGTCAGTGAATGTAATGAAGTATGAAAAACCGCCTCTAGCCTGTGTAGACATTGGCCCACATACATCACTATGTATGAGGCCAAGGAGCTGAGTAGCTCTTTCTCCGTGTCCGGTAAACGGAGTCTTGGTCATTTTACCCTTGATACAAGACTGGCAAGTCGCATAAGATTTATATTCAAAAGAGTTTAAATATCCATCTTTATGTAACTTGTTTAGTCTTGTTTCGTTAATATGACCAAGTCTACAGTGCCAAAGAAAAGCTTCATTTAATTCTGAAAGTTTTCTTTTATTAGTGTGTTGTACACTAAAAACTGTGTGTTGATTCAGGACATATATTCCGTTATTAAGCGCACCATACCCAACCAACACTTGATTCAGGTAAATGTTCATAACATTGTTCTGCAATACAAAATTATACCCTTCATTGTCCATCAATGAAACGGATATTATATTACAAAGCATACTGGGTACATAATAACACGGATTCAAAACCAAAATACATCCAGATGGCAACCCCAAGTGATACTCTCCCACTGCGACTGTATGTACATTGGAACCATTTCCAACGCGGAGAGTATGGTCACCTGTCTTCAAAACCTTGCTATTTCTCAACCCCTGCATAGAATTGCAAATGTGAGAACCTGAACCGGTATCCAATACCCAGGAAGCAGAGTTTATAGAAAAACAGTTTTCAGTCACAAACGCACCAGAAGCAGAAGCATCACTATGCTTCTTCTTGAGATTCAAGTACTCTGTGCAATTGCGCTTCCAATGTCCTGTCTTGTGGCAATGAAAACATTCGCCCTTCCCCGAGTCTCCATCCTTGGGCTTTCCCTTTCCCTTCACCTTTCTAACTCCGCCCTTAGGAGCAGTGGGCTTCTTCCCTTTCTTTCCCTTGGCCTTAGCTTTCGGGCGAGAAGAGGAAGACTGTCCAATAGTCATAACGGGAGTTTTGGCTAACATCATAGTGCTCTCTGCACTCCTTAACATATTAAGGAGTTCAGGGAGTTCCTTCTCCATGCCATGCATGTTGAAGTTCACTATGAACTGAGCAAAGGTGGAGGGGAGGGACTGCAGAATAATATCTATATATTGTTCATTTTCCATCGTCCATCCAAGGTCCTCAAGCTCTTCAATAAGAGCTATCATCTTCAGAACATGGTCTCCTACTGATGTGCCAGGGGCCATTCGCATCTGAAACAATTTCTTTGATGCTTCGTATCTTAATATGCGGGATTGCTCCCCATACAACTCCTTTGTATGTAGCAATATACCGTGAATGTCCATGTCCTCGTGCTGCTTTTGATGTGTGTTATCCATCGATGCAAGCGCGAGGCATTTTGCCGTGGCACAATCAGCGTCCCATGTCTTGCGGACTTCAACGTCCGAAACTGAGGATTTTGGACCTGGGACGGGCGGGGCTGAAGCCGTGAGGACATATGATACTTTATCATAAGTCAAGACGATTTTCAGATTCCTTAGCCAGTCTTTATAGTTGGTCCCATTCAGTTTATTTTTATCTAGTAAAAGCTTGAGTCCAGTCATTGGTATCTGCCATTAAGAGAGAGGAAAGAATACACTCAGCGAAAGCTCTTGCATAGATCAGATTGGTTATTTATCTTGTCTAATCGATGTCTCCCACTGCTTTAATCAAGTTTTCTTTCAAACCTTAAAAAGAAAACTAGCCAGGATTAATTACAGTCTACAACTTCGCTAACCGTTCAGCCAGGCCAGTGTCGGTACTTGAGGGAGGTTCCTCGTGCTTTCGCACGGACCTAATTAAAGTAAACCTCGTTTTCCCAGAGGCGGAGCCCCGTTAACACCTTTCTAGTCACCTAATGAGTTAGCTAATTGTAAACTACAAAACTCTCCTAGGAGCAACTATTGCCCACAGTGGGATCGGGATCCAACCATCACATGGAAGGTATGCAATCTCATTGCAAATCTCAACACTTGAAATTCCCGATATGATTTTTACCCTTAGTACTCATGACCTTAACTATGGTCAACAAATCATAAGTACCAGTCAAGTTCTACCCGTCATTTCTTGATCAATTAGACCCACCCATTTGACCCTTAACTATGGTCAACAAAGTCGCATAAATGTCCTAATTAATCTGCATCATATGCAGTGTAGGAAGACATCACTTAGCTACCGTACACTACGCCTTAACTAAAGTCAACAAACGTAGCACGAATACTAAGTACTCTACTTCCTAAAATGACGGAGGGTTGCGAATGATTTTTAAGAAAATCTTTGACGCTTTGAACTTGATATCGTTGTAGAATCAAAATGAAATTTGAAATGGAGTGATTTTGAGGCTTTTCTAGTTTTGCTAAAGGGGTCACTCCCGATGAGGGGATCGTCGGCCCTTTCCTCGTCGAATGAGGTGCGGGATATATCATATATATCGCTGTGCAAAGAAAAAACACAAAAGCAGTCAAAAGCAAACCGAGTGTGTAGCATCAGCCAGTTATTGCTAAAGGATTCACTCCCGGTGAAGGGATCTCGGTCCTTTCCTCATCGTATAAGGTGCAGGGTATATCATATATACCACTGTGCAAAGCAAGAACTGTAGCTACCTATTTTATTTTAAAATTCGATTCCACAACATTTTAGGTTTCTTATCTTTCATTAATCACATTAATGAAGTCCCATCATTTAAATACCTAAACATCACAGATAGGTATGACATACACTTATGCCATCCGCATTCGCCTCGATGTCCCCTCATGCACCGTTAGGTTAGGTAACTAACGACAGAGCAGGGCAGGGCTAGCGTGGGTGTAAAACATAAGTAACGTCTACTATATATCATATATATAATATGTCATTCATCTCAGATGTCACAGAATACTGGTAGCAGAAACATGTATATAATGTGGGATATACTAGGACGTCCGTATTTAGTATTTAGCCAACAATAGAAAATACGGATTCCACAGTCGCGATGAATAGCCAAGCCCACACCCTTAGACTCCTACGAGAGCGGCAAGCGACCCTCCCAATCCTGGAGTTTAGGAGACCCGGTCTCGACTCCTCGAGATGGCCTCCCACTGAACCCCAGAACCCGGTCACTTGTGCTCCCCTCCTTGGGTCTATCCTAATGCGGAAAAGTAAATAATATACAGCATCGGTGACACAACCTCAACCTGGAAGTGTCCCAAATCAAAGAATATTACATTTGAATTTACATGAATGAAAATTTAAAACTCTCATCTCACAAAAACCCCCCGGCTATTCAATCGCGACAATCCTGCACATCATATCTCAGCAACACATGATATCTCATATCATCAACGTAAGTAAGTATGCGTACCCCAATTATCGTTGATGTATAGCAACGAAACCGGCGATATCGACATACTACACTTACGGTCACAGAAAATAAAGTGTAAAACTACAATATTTGGAATCCATATTCTCTTTAGACATCATAAATGCGAAATATCACATACTTCGTATTTCATGCCTAAACTACATGAATTCCACATGTTGTATCACATCACAGATAAATATACAGTATTAAAGTTTTTGAGCGAATGGTCAAATACCCAAAATTCCCTAAAGCTCAACACTTGAGCGGAGTTCAAAAATTCCGGAGTGTGGCACAGTAGCAGCGGTCCAGCCGTAGAAGGGTCAAGCCAACGCCTCACATGTGGCACGCCGTACTGCCCCAAACCCGAAGGTTCAAAGGACAGTTCAAGACGGTCACATAATCGAGTTAAGGTTTGTTGTCTTCTAGAGGGTCCACTACAAAACTTGCACATATATCCGAAAGACTTAAACCCCGGGAAGAGTGAGCAAATGATATTCGTCCAAACACTTCAATACATTCTAATTATCCGGATAAACAAGAAGTTAAAATTCCGATCGAATCAACGGGTCCAAAAACATCATCAGAATTTAAAGTAGTCAATTCAGAATAAAAATACCCCAAAACAGTGTACAAGCAGTGAGATGAGTTACTGTATAAAACTGACATCATGACGCAACAGTACGGCCGCGGAAGAGCGGCCTAAGGAGGTATCTGCCGCGCTTCCGCGCTCCAAGTAACTGTTCATGGTATCAGTTTTTACAGTATCTCTTATATTCACCTGCTTAATTTTTTGCATATTTTTATTTTTGAAAATAAACAGTTTCAAAAAAATGTCCAGAGAGCGTCCCATAATCCCGTATTTCGGTTCGATCGGAGTTTTTACTTCGCAAGAGTAACGCCTAATGTTCCAGGTCGGCTCTGATACCAATGTTAGTTTTCCTAGCACCTTATGAGAGTATTGGAGGCATCACATACCACAAAGATCAAATTTTTGTGGTGCTAAGTAAACATACAAAGGATCTTATCCTAGAAAATTAGGGATTCATAATTTTACAAGCGATAAAGGATAGGGTTTCGAAACTACAACCTTTGTAGCTCCCTTTCGCTTAACTCTTTGGCCTCTTGAGTGATGGAGGAAGGTTCCTTTTGAAGTCCTCTAGCGTCCACGACGATCCACCCGGAGCTCCTAGTCCAAGCTTGCAACTTCACCTTTCCGGAGAAGAAATGAAGATAACACTCTACACAAGTGGGCTAAACTTGTATAGAATGAGGTTGTGGATTTTATTCTCACTTCAAAAACCTTTCTTGATCAATCTTTTGCTCACTTGAAGAGAACAAGAGAGCTTGGGAGGAAGAAGAGAGACAAGGAGGATGATGGCTCACCTTCTTGAAGAAGAGAAAAGACTCACCTTGAAGAAGAGAAAAGAGTCTTCTTGGAAAAGAAATCAAAACATAGAAATATGTTTTATTCCTTCTCATGCCATACCATGGTTAGGATATGAAGACATCATTGTATCGTAGTTAAAACATGTAAAGAAAACTAATCAAGGGTTAAAGTGAATGGGTAAGTTAAGAGTATAGAAACATTACAATATTTAACCCTTTTTCTTTTCCTTTTGTTTTAGCATAAATACAATAATAATTCATATTAAAAACCATGGTGTTAGTCTAGCATTGCCATCATATTCCATGTATAAGCAACCATGAAGGATGATGCAAGTATGTATGTGTGCATGCACATCATATGTGCATGAAACCAAAAGCAAGATATCATACATGCATGCATACATCCATCATGCACAAGTAAAGGTTTCAAGTGAGAAAACTAATGGTTAAATGATAAATCAACACTTGATTTATCAATCCAGTCATATCACATATGACCCCACCAAAAGCCAGCTGCCCGATCAATATACAGTATCCCATATGCGCATTTTAATCGGGTCCATGCACATATCACATACGCGCACCACAACGTTTCGCCTGGACCAGGTAACTCCTTTGTGGGACTCTAAGACTCGTCAATACGCCGGCAGTGGGTGATGATCATATCAAGCACCCCCAGGCCGCAAGCGGTCAGCTAAACGTAACGGCCACCCGGGTATTGAGCGATCAGAAGAAAACAAGCGAACCTGCTACAACTCCCGTCGAGCCAACCGGCAACACTACCGTACAGTCCGGTCTCTTCGTCAGATATGCTGCATATCGAGTCTAGGGATGGTAACGTCGACCCCAATAACCCATTAAGTCATGCCGGTGAATGGTCTATAACAGATCGAGAAACTACTGATAACACTTATCAGCAAACCTCAGCAGCCCTGGCCAGGGACTTACTAATATAACCAGTCGAGCACAGTACAGCATCAACTCCCAATACCGGGAGAGACGAAACCCCTCCAATCGCTCATCGCCTTCGTGTGTCTCGGGACTGTACCCAATGGCCACCTGTTTGCACGACTCAGTAGAGCCGTGGTAGGGTGGCAATCAAAATACAGTGGGAGGGCACACAAGGCTCCATGACGATCTGGGTATACAGACTAAGCTGTACCAGTGTCACCTGAGAACTGCTATCCGACGATAGATATAATTCCATATAGGAGTTCTCGGCGAGTCCGTCCAGTGTACCCAGTCAACACTGAGCACCCGTATATGATCTTGATGTCAAACATCGATGAATGTGGGAACATTCATCGCCCATCGAATGGGTCTAGTATCATATACGCTAGTCTACTCTGGTATATCAATGCCCCGTCTCGATATACCTACGACTAGGGACATTCCAGGATATGCTTATAGACTATAGATGTCCCACTAGTATGATCTCTATCATAATCATTGTAGTCAAGCCAATATCCTTGGGGACTTTCCAACATGTATGAATGAGTAAAAGCATGATCAAATCAACATGTTAGATAAAGAAGAACCAGATAGCATACTATCATGTCGAGCAAGAATGTATACTGAATATATATATATGTACAAATACATCCACTATCACATAATGGCCTCTAGGGCATACATATATCCAACAAACTGTGCATACACACCCGCACCCGTGTTCCGAGGAATACGAATACAATGAGATAAAACCAATCCCAAAACATATACTAGGATCTAGCTTAAACCTAAGCCCGCTAGTAATAACTGCCCGGACACCATACGTGCATAAGTGCGCAGATGCGAACGAACCCTGTCGCAAAACCATGCGACCTCTACTCTGTTTTGCCCATAGGCGAATAGCTCTTTGTGTAGGACTCTAAAGACTCGACAGTACGCTGGCAGTGGGTTTAACTACAGGCCGCAAGTGGTACTAGCTGTACGTAACAGTCCCCAGGTAGATGCCGATAAGAAGACTGATGAGGTGAACCCATCCGAACTCCTACTGAGCCTGAATGTGACAATCTCCGTACAGTCCGGTCTGTTCGTCTAAAAGTATCACATGGCGGGCCTAGGGGCGGTAAACGTCAGTCCCCTAATAGTGGTACAAGTCGTGTCCGAGTGTAGCCCAGAACACCCTGAGAAACTACTGGTAAAACTACCAGCAAATCTCGCTTGCCCTGGCCAGGGATGACTATGTGTAATGGCTCTCCTTGACACAGCACGATATCAACTCCCAATACCGGG
Source organism: Agapanthus africanus (assembly GCA_030015575.1). Taxonomy (NCBI): domain Eukaryota; kingdom Viridiplantae; phylum Streptophyta; class Magnoliopsida; order Asparagales; family Amaryllidaceae; genus Agapanthus; species Agapanthus africanus. The sequence continues at coordinate 230,038,474 of JASDDO010000006.1, read as the reverse complement.
AGAGACGAATCCTGTCTAACCGTCACTGCCTCCAAGTGCTTCGGGACTGCACCCAACTACTACCTGTTTGCACGACTCAATAGAGCCGTGGTAGGGTAGTAATCTAAGAACAGTGGGAACACACTTGAGGCGAAGTGACAGTGTCAATTCAACGGACTACAGCTGTACTCATGTCATCTGGGAACTGTCAACTGACGATAGGTATAATACCAACCTACAGTTCCCGACGAGTCATGTCCGGTGTACTCGTAACCTAACGAGCACCTGCATACTATCTCCAGTACGACGTACTGACGGCTGTGGGACAGACCATCTCCCCTGCTAGGACGAGAAGCGTATGCACTAGTCTACTCTGGAGTATCGATGCCATGTCTCAATAATCCTACGACCAGGGACCAAAATAAGGATGTGCTTATAGACTAGCCAGTCCCCACTAGTGTGATTGCCATCACAACGCCGGTAGTCAAGCAAAGATCCTAAGGGCTCTATCAATATGTTTTTAGAGATATGTTAAAAGAAATATATACACATATTAAGATAGATACAAACCAAGTAGCATACTACTATATCGAGCAAGACTGTCGTAAACCCGTGTATATATCCCAAGCTTCCAAAATGTATTATACATACTAGTACTATACAATAATGGCCTCTAAGGCATATATATCCAACACTAGTTTAGTTTAGAATTTGATTAATTGTGGATTTGTGATGTTTGGAAATTTCTAGAGAAGGTTTGAGTTATTGTGTGGGCTTGTGTTATGTGGTGGCTGTTAACAAGACCCTAGTGTTGATTTTATGACCTAGAACAGAAAATAGAACCTAAACACGAACTTAGAACTTTCCGTCATCAGTTAATTGACAGTTTGTGAATGTATATGGGAATCTGGAGTAACCCGGAGACACTAAAATTTATTTAGCTAACACAAAGAGGTGAGCAGGTGATCTAAAAGCTAACCCAAAGACCCGAAGCTCCCATTCATTTCCCAGGCCGCAAATTGCGGCCTGGTCATGGTGAAACTGTGTGATGATTTGTCCATAGCTCCTATATCTTCTAATTAGACCAACCCTGTATGCAAAATTCTCTAGTTTGGCTCGGGGTAAAATCTGGAAGTGATTTCCATCGTTGCTGAATTTGGTTTTCCGATTTCTGAACTTGTGTTTTGGTATTTGATATTGTATTGGGTCGTTGGATGTTTGTACGTCAACGACGAGGGTTATTTGGTCGTTTTTGCATGCGTAGGCTATAGCTTCTAACCTATAGACATTTCCTGTGCCGTATCGGTTTTCGGGCATTGATTTTAATAGTATTGCGATATGTATTGATTGTAGGTACCTTCATTTGGATTCTGAAACGACAAAGCACATCGACTACGGCCGAACAAGGAGCTCCGCAGATGAGTAGATTTATATCTACGGGGAAGTCGGGTGGATGGCGTATAGCACCCCCGCAAATTTTGATGGAAACCGATATATAAAATATTGTTAAGGAAACCTATATTAGAAAACTATGGATAGGGTTAAAAAGGATAGTTAGGGATGAAATGAAGAATTTTATATATATATCGAGATATGAGATGAAAGCTATAGGGATATGACTCTTAGACCTGATATGATAGAAATGATGCCTCGAATTGATAAATAAGGATATGAAAAGTGAATGTGAATCACGATATATAGATATGTAGTTACAAGAGAATAAATATGAGATTTATAGTAGCATCATATGAGATTAATAAGCTAGAATGTATATGTAAGATGACTTAATATGACGAAAAGGATATACGATGTGATATGATGACTTGATTGACATGTCGGTATACGGATGCGAGTCGATATGAGTTGATTGATACCTTTGTCGGTCCCCTGATATGAGATTGTTATGGATGTGACATGGGATATAGGTATCTAGATATATATAATGTTGTGAATCATGAGTGATATACCGTACGAGACGTTAGGCCCGTATCCTTATTGTCATATAGGATGATAGAATCCCTAATCGTTTAATGCCGTCCTACGATGGATTACCGTGTGTGATAAGTTTGACTTGATGATTGATCCATACCCTTGACTAGACGATGCCGTACGATGTATTATACCGTACGTGATATTATGAGGCTGGATACCGATTGATAGATTCTCCGACTCGGTCATGTTATAGATACGTATACTTTATAGCATAGTACTCACAATTTACTTTATGCCACATTCAGGAGATTCTCATTTGCATTATATATATCTTTGCTAGTACACCTGCACTATTATCGATGATGCGTATATTACACTTTCACAGATTGCCGGCTCACACACTTTCATCATCGATAATTGTTATGTCACTTATACAGTAGAATTGCTACATCATGCTATGATATATTGCTATGCTTACATCATTATACTATGCGCGTGACATACTTTCTATGCTCACATCACCATACCATGTCGCTTGATATACTTGATATGCTCACATTTCTGTTATATGTTTGCATACATCATGCTTTATGATTTTACGTATTGAGATTTGTTGACTTCATGAGATTCTGGATTTAAGAACCGTGGTCAAATTTCAAAGGAAATTATGTATTGTTTTAAAAAGCCGGTTTTTCTTGATATGGTATGTTCAGACGTCCACCATTTTATTTTTCTCGGTTCTGAGATTGGCATGTGAAACCCGATTCGAGGAGCGGTAGGCACCGTCTGCGGGTATATGGTGGACCCGGTGAAGTACCCGGGGCAAGAAGAATCGTATAGTTAGGCGGTAAGCCTGGCAGGGGAGCACTACCTACCGGTGATAGTATTTGGACTCGGCGGTTATCCGGAGGATACCGACCGGAGTCATAAGATGGATATGAGGGCCGACCAGAGTATGCGGCGCCTGAGGGCCGATCTGAGGATGCGGCGCCTGAGATATGAGGATTTACGTGTCGATACTGGACACGGGTTTCATGATGTTTCAAGTGTCGATGTTGGACACTCAGGTTCCATGATTTTGATGTGTCGTTTATGGACACACGTTAGTTGATATCCACATATTTACATGCATATGTTTTTATGATATTTCCATGCATGATGTTGTTGTGTAATTGATGGACACGTAGATGTTATCCGCATGTATACAGGCATCTATTATATTGTTGGCACATATGAAGATACAGTCACCCTAGATATCATAGTATTACCTTTATGATATAATTAACCTAGGAATCATTGTTTTATTCGATTTCTACCTGATGATGTTTTCTACTCACGAGTTGGCAACTCACCCCCGTTGTGCTACAGTTCTTGCAGGTTGACCGCATGGATCGGTAGCTTGCTTTTGGGCGATTTGCTTTGGTAGGTGGTACATGTTGGATCGTGCCACTCTTATATTATTATTATTCCTTTTGTATCTAGTCAACTCCGTCAATCAAAACTAGTAATTTTATAATAGTAAGACTTAGAAAGACTTGTATTTGCGAGACTTAGAGCGATGGACTATATGTTCGCTATTGGGGGATTTGATGTCTTTCTTTATTTGCTTTATCTTTTGTGGTGATCTTCGCCATTGGGCGTCGTATACTTATATTTATGACTTGCATGGTTGTGATTCCGCCGATTGGTAAAGAGTTATCTCCCGCTTGGGGATGCCTATATTATTATTATGTGTATGTGGTTTTGGATCAAAATATACAAAGGAGGTGCTGCCTAAATTTTTAAAAGACAAAACATGTTTTTCAACTAATAAAATCCACTTACATTGTCCATGTTTTATTATCCATGCATTTAATAAAACGTTTGATTTCATTATACCTTTATTTCAAAACTTCACCTCTTTTATTTCTTAAAAATGTTTAGATTTCTGGGCTTTGGCTTACTTGAATTACGTTACGCCTTTAGACGTTGCATGATTTAAGTGTTGGTCACGAACTAAATTTTCGGGTCGTGACAAGTACTGTCCTGGTATTATGATGACATACCTTTGATAAGATGTAGTGTTCCTATACTACGATCGGTTAAACTGTGGTTGTCACAGGAGTTTCTCCACATAGGATTTAGATAAAATATCAGGGATTCTGGTGACTAGATCTATGGTTTTAGATCTATATTTTGGAAATGTCCTAATACGGGTACTTGGACACTATTCTAAAGTGTTTTAGAATAGAAGACTCCCGGATGGTGGTGTGCCCGCAGGTAATGGAGTCACCCTCTTTAATGATATATCTTCTAAACTGGTGAGAAAAGGGATTTGCATAATAACATATCACTTGCTTAGGCAATTGAGTCAATCATGTCAAGTACCAGACCAGATATTTCTTTTATGCTAGATGCAATAAATAGAGAAACAATGGGAAGCAGTTATGAACATAAGAGAATGTTCTCAGTATGTGGTAACGATAGTCTCCTACAGGAGACTGTTACCAGTTCAGGCTTCCAAGGTGACCTGGATGACAAAGCGGATGTCAGAGTTATAAATTTACCCTCTTCTGAGGGACAGTATGTTGGACTGGGATCCAAGTGGATACTGAGGTGGGCATGGCACTGGCTGTTGATTATATCAGCGATGGATACAGTCTAAGAAGTTTGTTGGATAAAGGTGTTCATTTACGAACTTGGTCCTATCAGGTACCCAGACAAATTCTAAGGCACGTATCGCTCATTTCGAGAGATAGTCGTTCTCCGCAAAGTTGAGATATAGAGAGATAAAGATAGAAACGTTGTAGCGGATCCACTCACTGAGAATATTTCTCGAACGCGGTTGTTTCTCAAACTTGGTTTGCGAAGCTGATTAGCACAGAAGTTGGGTATTTGGTAGCACACGAGCTATGGGTATGCAATACCGCAATAATTAGCCTTAAGCACAAGTGGGAGATTATTGGATATAGTACCCTCAAGCCAATTATTGTAATTGCAGGTAGAAAATTATGATAATTGAAGGAGGACTCATATAGGTAGAACGGTTTTACTCGAGATGATAGTATGCTATCTTGTTTGACTTTATCAACATGTATAGGTATTATGTGGCATTACGGATCATTATTACATATTGATGAGCCCTTATGATTCTTGCTTGACTACCAGGGTTATGATGATGATCATACAAGTGAGACCTGGGTAGTACATAAGCAAATCCTTAAATGTCCCTAGTCATGGGAATATCGAGACTGGGCATCGATATTCCAGGGTAGACTAGTGTATACGTTTCTTAACCCCGATGAGGGGCGATGGCCGATCTCACAGCCATTGGTGTTCGTCAGTCACCAAATATTGTATACAGGTGATCATTGGGTTATGAGTTACACTAGACAGACTCGCCGGGAATATGCTAGATAGTATTATATCTATCGTCAGGTAGCAGTTCTTTGGTGACATGAGTACAGGTTAGTCTGTCGACTTGAGATCATCATTTGTCTTGTGTGAGTTCATACTTTGCTTTGAATACTACTCTACCACATGTTAGGGTTTCTTAGCACCACCACTAGGTTTTAGCAAGCATCAAGTATGCAATTTAAAAAATTCTAGAGTACTATGCTACACAAACCTAGAATCTAACTAGAGTATTAGGGTTTTAAAGCATGTAAAGAAGTTTTACACTAAGTGAACAAGGAATACAACCTTTGTAGACCGGTCCTTCACTTCAATAGCTCCAAGTAGTAGTCCCTAAGCTCCAAGTAGTGGTCCCTTGAACTTTTTTTAGGCTTAACTTGGTGAATGGAACGAACTTGCTTTGTGGTCTTCGAAGCCGAAGATGATCCACCTTGAAGAATCTCTAACTCAAGCTATCTCTTCACTAATTAAAGAATTAGTGAAGCAAACAACCTATACTGATAGGCTAGATGAGAGTTGGTGATGAAGAAAGAATTTTGCTCACTTTAGAATTATCTTTCTTTTTTTCTTTTTCACTCTAGAAAAATCAAGAGAAGAAAAATGAGATGAACTAAAAGAACTTGGGTGAAGAAAATATCACAAGTGATATTTGTAGAGAGTTAAACATGGTTAAAAATAAGAGTTAGGGTTATAAAATATCTAGAGTAAAACAAAAATTAGTGGAATGAGTCATGGCTTGTACATCCTTCCACAAGCATTTTAAGCCATGCTCATTTCCACTTCATTTTGTTTATTCTAAATAATTAATTACCCTAATTATCTTAATCCATGGTGTTAGTCTCATACACCCATGTACTTTATATCATCCATCATGACACAAAATAATATGTTTTATATATATATATATATATATATATATATATATATATACATATCACATAATTATATATATCATCATATACATAAATAAGATAAGAAATTCTTTAGTGAGCAAATACTAGTTGATATATATTAATATATCAAATATAAAAATATGCATCAAATTATTAAATCAACACTTGATTTGATAATCTGGCTATATCATATATAACCAACTAATTACTTTTATATCGCGAGATTAGAATACGGTATCACATACACGTATTTAAGCAAGGTCCCGCACATATCACATATGTGCTCTACTTCGTTTCGCTGAGATAGGAAACTTCTGTGTGGGACTCTAAAGACTCGTCAATACGCAATCAGTAGGTAATGATCATATCAGTCACCCATAAGCCGTCATAGGTACTAGCTGGACGTAACGGCTACCCAGGTATTGAATGAATAGAAGATCAAAAAGCAAGCTTTTCTAAACTCCCGCAAAGCCTATCAACAACACTTACCATACAGTCCGGTCTCTTCGTCTGATATATTGAATATTGGGTCTAGGGATGGAATCGTCGAGCCTCAATAACTCAATAAGTCATGCCGATATGTGGCATATAACTAGTCGAAAAACTACTGATAACACTTACCAGTAAATCTCATCAGCCCTGATCAGGGACTTCCTGTTATAACGAATCGCGCATAGTAAAACTTCAATTCCCAATACCGAGAGAGACGAAGCCCCACCTATCACTCATTTCCACCATGTGTCTCGTGACTATACCCAAAAGCCACCTTTTTGCACGCCTCAGTAGAGCTATGGTAGGGTGGAAATCAAAGCACGGTGGGAGAACACACAAGACTCTATGACGATCTCGGGTCTGCAGACTAACCTGTACAAGTGTCACCTGAGAACTGCTATTCGACGATAGATATAATACCATATAGAAGTTCTCGGCGAGTCCGTTCAGTGTACTTAGTCTCCAATGAGCACCCGTATATAATCTTTGATGCCAAACACCAATGGATGTGGGATCATCCATCGCCCCCTCAATTGGGTCAAGAAACGTATACGCTAGTCTACTCTGGAATATCGATGCCCCGTCTCGATACACCTACGACTAGGAACAATTAAGGATATGCTTATAGACTACACATGCCCCACCAGTATGATCTACATCTTAATCATTGTAGTCAAGCCAATATCCTAAAGGTTTTATCAACATGTATCAAATGAACAGTAAATACAATCAAATGAACATGTTTAGATAAAGAGCAACCAGATAGCATACTATCATGTCAAGCAAGAAAATCCTCTATATATACATGTACAAGCATCCACTATACAAATAATGGCATCTAGGACATACATATATCCAACAATCTCCCACTTGCACTAAGGCCAATTATTGGCGTATCTCATACCCAACATTTCAAAAAGTCGTTCATGTTGCGGCTGTGGAAAGGCCTTAGTGAGTGTATAGCGGTGTTATTCTTTATGTCTACTCTCCGAATCTGGATCTCGCGGTGATCAACTATCTCCCGAATCAAATGATATTGCCTCAGGATGTGTCTGGATCGTTGATGGGACCTGGGCTCTTTGGCCAATGCCATAGCCCTATTATTATCACCATACAATGGTATTGGATCAATAATGGTGGAAACTTCTCCTAGTTCCAAAATGAACTTCCGCATCCAGACGGTTTTCTTGGCAGCATCATTTGCAGCAATGTACTCAGCTTCCATCGTTGAGTCTGCAACGATGTCCTGTTTGGAACTCTTCCAACAAACCGTCCCTCCATTGAGGGTAAATGCAAACCCCGAGATAGATTTGCTGTCATCTTTATCACTCTGGAAGTTCGAATCGGTAAAAGCCTCCATCTGGAGATCCCCATTACCATATACCAAGAACATTTCTTCAGTCCTTCACAAGTACTTAAGAATGTTCTTTACAGCTGTCCAGTATTTCTCCCCTAGATTAGATTGATACTTTCTTACTACACTAAGTGCATAAGCAACATCAGGACGAGTACATAACATCACATACATTATAGATCCTACAACAGAAGCGTAGGGTATAATACTCATGCGAGCTCTCTCTTCATCAGACTTTGGACAAAAGTCTTTGGAGGGAGTGATTCCATGACAAGCAGGTAAAGAACCTGGCTTGGAATCTTCTATAATAAACCGCTTTAGGATGGTGTTAATGTACCTTGATTGGGACAATCCCAACAATCTCTTAGATCTATCACTATAGATCTTAATGCCCAAAGTATATTAGGCATCACCCAGGTCCTTTATGGAGAACCATTGTGATAAGAATAGTTTGACCGATTGCAGCATAGTAACGTCGTTTCCTATTAAGAGAATGTCATCGACGTACAATACGAGGAATGTGATAGTACTCCCTACAATTTTCTTATAAATACATGGTTCATCTACATTTTTGATAAAACAAAACTCTTTGATTTTATCATCAAAGCAGATGTTCCAACTCCGTGATGCCTGCTTTAATCTATAAATGGATTTAAGCAACCTACATACCTTCTCGCTGCTCCCACTATCAACGAAGCCTTCCGGCTGATCCATAAAAACGCACTCTTCTAAATCACCATTTAGAAATGCAGTTTTAACGTCCATCTGCTAGATTTCATAGTCGTAGTGAGCAGCAATAGCAAGTAGGATCCTAATGGATTTAAGCATTGATACTGGAGAGAATGTATCATCATAGTCCAATCCTGGTCTTTGACGAAATCCTTTCACTACAAGCCTTGCTTTATAGGTCTCCACCTGTACATCTACACCGATATTTTTCTTAACGATCCATTTGCACCCTACGGGTTTTACTCCAGATGGAGCAACTTCCAAAGTCTATACTTTGTTGGTGTGCATGGATTCTATTTCGGATCACATGGCATCCAGCCATTTCACTGAGTCACTACTCGTGATAGCTTGCTGAAAACTAGTAGGGTCATCATCATCCATGATGCAATCTTCTCTATCAGCATCAATGAGGAAACCATAGTATCTCTCCGGTGGGCAAGAAGTCCTACTAGATCTACGGAGTGACTGAGGCTCATAAGGTTCTATTGCAACATCAGGTTCAACCAAATCGTCAGTAGTTATTTGTGTTTCTAGAACTTCTTCTAGTTCTACCAAATTGCCATAAGTATTATTTACAAAAAATTCATTTTCTAAGAATGTGGCATATTGAGAAACAAACACCCTTTGTTCTTCCTTGTGGTAGAAAAGATATCCATATGAATGTTTTGGATATCCCACAAATGTACACAGAACGAATCGTGTCTCGAGTTTGTCTGGATTCTGTTTTTTAACAAAAGCAGGACAACCCCATATCCTAACTCTTTTAAGAGATGGTCTCTTTCCATACCATATCTCATATGGAGTGGTAAGCACGGCTTTGGTTGGAACCCTGTTCAATAGATATACTGTTGTCTCCAATGCATATCCCCATAAAGAATATGGTAACTCGGCATCACTCATCATCGAACGTACCATATCTAATAAGGTACGATTCCTCCGTTCCGACACACCATTCTATTGTGGCGTGTAAGGAGGAGTGAGCTGAGAGAGAATCTCATTCTCTTTTAGAAAGTCTAGAAACTCTGTACTTAAATACTCTCCTTCTCGATCTGATCGAAGTTTCTTGATGCTCAAACCAGTTTGTTTTTCTACTTCAATTTTATACTCCTTGAATTTTTCGAAAGCTTCAAACTTGTGTTTCAACAAGAACACGCGTCTGAACCTCGAGAAATCATCAGTAAAAGTTATGAAGTAAAAATAACCGCCTGTAACATGTGTAGACATTGGCCCACATACATCACTATGTATGAGGCCTAAGAGTTCAGTAGCTCTCTCTCGGTGTCTAATAAACAGAGTTTTGGTCATTTTACCTTTAATGCAAAACTGACAAGTCGTATAAGATTTATATTCAAATGGATTTAAATACCCATCTTTATGTAGCTTGGTTAGTCTTGATTCGTTAATATGACCAAGTCTGCAATGCCAAATGAAAGCTTCATTTATATCTGAAATTTTCCTTTTGTGTGTGTGATGTATGTTGAAAACTGTGTGTTGATTTAGGATGTAAATCCCGTTATTTAGTGTACCATGCCAAATCAACTATTGATTCAGGTTAATGTTCATAACATTATTTTGCAATATAAAATGATATCCTTCATTGTCTAACAAGGAAACAGATATTATATTACATAGCATGTTTGGTACAAAATAACACGGGTTCAAAACCAATATACATCCTGAAGGCAACCCTAGATAATACTCTCCCACTGATACTGCAAGTATATTGGAACCATTTCCAACCAGGAGAGTGTGATCACCTGTCTTCAAACATTGCTATTTCTCAGTCCCTGCATACAATTGCAGATGTGAGAACCCGAACCGGTATCTAATACCCAGGAAGCAGAGTTTATAGAAAAATTGTTTTCAGTCACGAACACACCTGAAGTGGAAGCATCACCATACTTCTTCTTCTTGAGATCGGCGAGGTACTCAGTACAATCACTCTTCCAGTGTCCCGACTTGTGGCAGAAGAAACATTCCCCTTTTCCAGATCCCGCAGCCCCGGATTTGTCTTTCTCCTTTGTCTTTTTAACTCCACCTTTCGGTTTAGTGGGTTTCTTCTTCTTCTTTCCCTTAGCCTTGGTTTTTCGGATGAAAAGAAGAATGGGCCCATTAATCAGAGAGGGAGTTTTCACTATCTTAAGTGTGCTCTCTGTACTTCTCAACATATTGAGAAGTTCAGGTAGTGACTTCTCTATGTTGTGCATATTGAAGTTTACTACAAACTGAGCATAGGCAGGGGGGAGACTGTAGAACTATATCAACATATTGTTCATTCTCCATGGTCCATCCCAGGTCCTCATGTTCTTCAATAAGTCCTATCATCTTCAAGATATGATCTCCTACCGATGTACCGGTAGCCATTTTTATCTGAAACAACTTTCTCAATGCCTCGTAGCGAAGATCACGAGATTGCTCCCCATACAACTCCTTTATATGGAGAAAGATAGATTGTACATCCATCTTCTCATGTTGCTTTTGATGTTCATTGTCCATCGAAGCTAACGTGAGGCATTTGGCTGTGGCACAATCGATATCCCATGTCTTACGGATCTCCTTATCTGCAATAGAAGAATCAGGGCCTGGGATGGGAGGGGCTGGGGCAGTGAGGACATATGCAACCTTATCATATGTAAGGGCAATGTTTGCGTTCCTCAACTATTCTTTATAATTGGGTCCTGTCAGTTTATTTTTCTCTAATAGAAGCTTAAGTCCGGTCATTGATATCTGTCGTTAAGAGAGAGAAAAGAATACATTCAGCAAAAGCTCTTGCAAAGATTAGATTGGTTATTTATCTTATCTAATCGATATCCCCCACTTCTTTTATCAAATTTTCCTTCAAATCTCAAAAAGAAAATTAGCCAGGATTAATTATATTCTACAAGTTCGCTAACCGGTCAGCCAGGCCAGTGTCGGTACTCCGAGGGAGGTTCCCCATGCTTTTGCCAGGACCTAATTAAAATAAACCTTGTTTCCTTAGAGGCATTACCCCATTGACACCTTTCTAGATACCTACTAGATTAGCTAATTGTAAAGTGCAAAACTCTCCCGAGAGTAACTTTTACTCACAGTGGGATCAGGATCCAACTATCAATATAGAAAGTATGCAATCTCATTGCAAATTTCAACTCTTGAAATTCCCGATACGGTTTTTACCCCCGCCCCCAGCAGCTTATGACCTTAACTATAGTCAACAAATCATAAGCACTAGTCAAGTTCTACCCGCCATTTCGTGATTAATTAGACCCGCCCATATGACCCTTAACTATGGTCAACAAAGTCATATGAATGTCCTAATTAATCGCATCATATGCTGTGTAGGAAGACATCACTTAGCTACCGTACACTACGTCTTAACTATGGTCAACAAACGTTGCACGAATACTAAGTACTCTACTTCCTAAAATGACGAAGGGTTACGGATGGATTTTATGAAAACCTTTAATGTTTTGAACTTGATCTCGTTGTAGAACCAAATAATTTAAAAATGGGGTGGCTTAAGCTCCGCATTTAGAAACTTTGCTTTTTCGTAAAAAGGCCGAACGGTTTCAAATTCGATTCTACAACATCATTAAGTTTCTTTTTCTTTACATTAATCTCATTAATGTAGTCCCATCATTTAAGTTCCTAAGCATCACAGAAAGAAACGAAAATAGAACGTACGCTTATGCCATCCGCATTCGCCACGGGGTCCCGTCATGCACCGTTAGGTTACTTAACTAATGGCAGAGCGGGGGCAGGACTAGCGCGGATGCAAAACATAAGCAACTTTTAATATATATATATATATATATATATATATATATAGCATTCGCCTCACGCAGTTAAAAATGATCAAATCAACAGCAGCAGAAGCAGATATATGAAAATATAGGATATACTAGGAAGTCCGTATTTTAGATTAAGCCAATGATAAAAAATACGGATTCCACGGTCGTGATGAATAGCCAAGCCCACACCCCAAGACCCATATAAGAGTGGCAAGCAACCCTACCAATTTTAGAGTTAGGCGACTGGTCTCGACTCCTCGAGATGGCCTCCCACTGGACTCTAGAACCCGGTTACTTATGCTTCCCACCTTGAGTCTATCCTAATACGGAAAACTAAATAATATACATCAATGGTGACATCAACCTCAACCCGGAAGTGTCCCAATAAAAGAATATTACAAACAATGAATTTACATGAATGAAAAGAAAACCTCTCATCTCACATAAAAAAAACCCGGCTATTCAATCACGACGATCCTATACATCATATCAGAACAGCAAAAGAATAATCATCACAGATCATCAACGTAAGTAAATATGTGTATTTCTAATATCGTCGACGTATAGCAACGAGATTAGGGATATACATATTACACTTACGGTCGCAGAGAAGAAATGTAAAACTACAACAGTTGGAATCCGCACAAGCCTTACACATCACAAACCCGGATTATCTCATATTCCGGATTTCATGCCTAATATCTTAAATCTTACATTTAGGTCTCTAAATGAAAACACATTTTCAAAAAGAAGACGGGTAATTCAACAAGATTCCTGATTATCAATGAGACCGAAATGTTAGATTTACAAACAACCAATTAATTTTCTCAAAACTAATTAGTGTAGATTCCAAATATTGTATCACAAATAGTAATTGTCTAGATGATATTAAACATTTCGATCGATATCAAAAATTTCTTCAAACCATAGAGACCTCAACACCTTGAACCCCAAGAAAAATATCCAGAAAGTCACAAGTATCAAAATGGAGCAGCACAGAAAATTTGAAACCCTAATTCATTCAATATGCGGAGGAACCGCGGCCGAACCCTAGGTTCTGTCGCGGTTCTACGGCCATTAATGGGAATTGGGTGTTCTTATTTCTTGGGGTTCCATAAATTTACCTGCACGATTTTTTGAATATTTTTAATCTGCAAAATACCAACTTTTGGAAAAATATATAGAAACCATGAAAAATATCTGTATTTTGATTTCGATCGAACACTTTTAACGTCGTCTAAACTACCCTAATTCTCCAGCTTGGCTATGATACCATGTTATTTCTTAGCACCACCACTAGGTTTTAGCAAGTATCAAGTATGCAATTTAAAAAATTCTAGAGCGCTAAGCTACACAAACCTAGAATCTAACTAGAGTATTAGGGTTTTAAAGAATGTAAAGAAGTTTTACACTAAGTGAATAAGGAATACAACCTTTGTAGACTGGTCTTTCACTTCAATAGCTCCAAGTAGTAGTCCCTACACTCCAAGTAGTGGTCCCTTGAACTCTTCGTAGGCTCGACTTGGTGAATGGAACAAACTTGCTTTGTGGTCTTCGAAGCCGAAGATGATCCACCTTAAAGAATCTCTAACTCAATCTACCTCTTCACTAATTGATGAATTAGTGAAGCAAACAAGCTACACTAATGGGCTAGATGAGAGTAGGTTGATGAAGCAGGAATTTTTCTCACTTTAGAATTATCTTTCTTTTTTTTTCTTTTTCACTCTAGAAAAATAAAGAAAAGAAAAATGAGATGAACTAAAAGAACTTGGGTGAAGAAAATATCATAAGTGATATTTGTATAGAGTTAACCATGGTTAAAGATAAAAGTTAAGGTTATAAAATATCTAGAGTAAAACAAAAATTAGTAGAATGAGTCATGACTTCTACATGCTTCCACAAGCATCTTAAGACATGCTCATTTCCACTTCATTTTGTTTATTCTAAATAATTAATTACCCTAGTTATCTTAATCCATGGTGTTAGTCTCATACACCCATGTACTTTGTATCATCCACCATGACACAAAATAATATGTATAACACATACACACACACACACACACACACACACACACACACACACATCACATAATTATGTATATCATCATATATAAATAAGATAAGAAATTCTTTAGTAAGCAAATATTAGTTGATATATATTAATATATCAAATATAAAATTATACATCAAATTATTAAATCAACACTTGATTTAATAATCCGGCTATATCATATATAACAGACTAATTACTTTTATATCGCGAGATTAGAATACGGTATCACATATACGTATTTAATCAAGGCCCCGCACATATCACATATGTGCCCTACTTCGTTTCTCTTGAGCTAGGAAACTTCTGTGTAGGACTCTAAAGACTCGTCAATATGCCAGCAGTAGGTAATGATCATATCAGTCACCCGCAAGCCGTCAGCGGTACTAGCTGGACGTAACGGCTACCCAAGTATTGAGCGAATAGACGATCAACAAGAAAGCTTGTCCAAACTCTTGCAAAGCCTATCAGCAACACTTACCATACAGTCCGGTCTTTTTGTCTGATATGTTGCATATTGAGTCCGGCGATGGAATCGTCGAGCCCCAATAACTCAATAAATCATACCGATATGTGGCATATAACAAGTCGAGAAACTACTGATAACACTTATCAGTAAATCTCATCAGCCCTGGCAAGGGACTTCCAGTTATAGCCAATCGCGCATAGTACAATATCAACTCCCAATACCGGAAGAGATGAAACCCCTCCTATCACTCATTACCTCCATGTGTCACGCGACTGTACCCAAAAGCCACCTGTTTGCACGACTCAGTAGAGTAGTGGTAGAGTGGTGTAACAACCCTAATTTTCATATAGATTTTTCTGTACAAAATTTTTAAAATTTTTTTTAATTCATAAAGGGGTATTTTAGCCTGAGCACAAGATTTAGGTAATTATTTTTGTTTTTAATTACAAGCTACAAGAATGAAATAACTCCATTTTTAGTGTACAAGAAATTACTTTAAATTTAATGTATACTAGGAGTATTTATTCTTGCTGCTGTCAGTTTAAGTAATTAAAAAGCACAATAATTACAAGAAGGCGCTTGTAGCTTATTGGTAATACCTTGCACTGCTGAACCAAGCCACGGAGTTCAAATCCCATGCCCCACATTATTTTTGTATTTATTTTGTTTTATTTTTTTTTTTGAAGTCAACGGTAAAAAGGCCATAACTCCCAAAATATGTACTGGAACCCTGACTCGGCCCGACTCGGCACCGCCGGCCGGCGAATCGGCCGACTCGGTCCGGCGCCGCCGGCCGGACTTGGCCGGACGGCCGAGTCACCAACTGAGAAAAGTTGGCTCTTGACTTGGTCAACCCTCTTGCACACTTATTATATCTGGATCGGTTTTGATTTGGCAAATAAATCCATTTTACTCCTAGGTTTAATGATTTTTAATGAATTTTTAATGTTTTTTTTTATATTTTTTTAAATATTTTTTAATCCAAACCCTAACCCTAGCCTAGCCCTATATAAAGACCCCTATCCTCTACCTTTTCCCTTCACAACTCTAAGTCCACTCTCCCAAATTCTCGAGAACTCGATACGAAGAGCGAGAAGCGAAGCGCTGCCGAAATCGACGACGGATTCCGGCGACCGGATCAGAACCTTCGTGACGTTTTCGACGAATCGACAACCACCACATCCCTTAGCTTCCTTAGCTTGTCCAAACCGTAAGTCCCATCCCTTCTATCTCTCTTTTCTATAAATATAAAAATACGACTTTTTGGAACCCGACGGAAATCGGACAAACCGATTTCCGATTCGGTTTTTCTCTAAATTTCCACTTGTCACCTAATACATATTATCTACCCATATGCTTGTTGACTATTAATCACCCATAAACCAAGTTAATCAAACTTTTTCACATAAAATGATAACTTCTTTGCAAAACCGTATTCTTTTCATTAAATACCATGAAGTTCATTTTTCTTAGTTTAATTAATTCCCTCACTCCTAAATAGGTTTATCTTGATCACTAAACTTGTAGAACCCAATTTGAATGAAATTTCACACATAAAATGATAACATTTTTAAATACCGTATTCTTGCACTTTAATACCTTCAACTTTAACTTGTCATATTTTACCTTTAAATTTCACCAAAACTTAAAATAAGTCATGGGGTAATGACCTACCCCTACACACACTCAATATAACCCAAATTGATAAATATCAAAAAATACAGAATACGAAATTACAGGACTTTTCACTAAAATACCCTAATCTTTATTTAAAGCTTTAAGTTGTAACTTTTCTAGATTAAATATTTTAATAAAATGAAAACACGATTGGTCATGGATATCGATCGTTTATCCAAACTGTCTTGTGGTGCCTAGGCAAGTGTGTCTAAAGCTAGTGGTTTTTAATTAGGCCCACGACTGTGGTTCCTTCCCACTTACCTGGCACTTACCTGGCCGCAATTGACGGTGAAGAGGCGATTTGAGGCTTCTAATGACTCATTGTTTAGACCTTAGAAATAGGCTAGTTGGTTTAGGAAACCCTGATAACTATAATACGGAAAGCTGTACTCTTTTACAAATAAATACCCCCAATGTTTATAAAACCGTTTTCCCAAATGAAAAGTATTTATAAACCTAAGCAAAGCGCCGCTACAACCCACTTTTGGGGAACCTGTTAGGGATAGTACGGTTCATCGTGCACCCGCAGGCTAGTAGTGCGAGATTCAGACCTCCGCAAGGAGCATTCGGTCTCGAGGGGTTAAAATACGACATTTAAGGAAAATGAGATTTTTGAAAATAAAATATTTATTTAAAATTATCCATGTGTTAATATATATTTAAATTATCATTTAAACACTTATTTTATCATAATATAAAGTTTCCACATTTTTCTAAAAATTACAAGATTAAAAGTTACACTAAAATACCATGAATTTCAGATAAAACAATTAATATTTTTATTAGGATATATTCACTAGAATAACACAAATAAAATTCACATTCATTATAATATTAAAGACGAATATTAAATACTTGAGGTATATTTTGAAAAATATACAAAAGTACTTTTTACATAAAACCCCCTCAAGTTTTACAAATTACAATAAGGCCCCTAACTAATGTTGAACTTCAAATTATCTTTCTTTTAGTCTGACTCAGGTTAGAGTCTGACTATTTCTGACTTGAATATGATTCAAGTCAAATCGATATTCTTTTGTATTACAACACAATTTAAATACATGAATCCCTGAATCCAGTTAACAATATACTCATTTTGACTGAATCAAACTATGGATATTCATCCATTATCCTCATATTCCATTTACCTGATTATACAGTTACAACATGATTACTGATATCATGGTTTTGGTCAGTCACCCAACTTACATATTCCAATACTACAATACTGTTAAAACACTAGGGGTTTAAGGGGTAGATTGGTACGGAAGGTGTTAAAGGTGGCACGAGGTGGTCAGATTAAGACACATAACATAAATCCTATTGCTGTTGTACCGTGGCATAACGGTTACTTGTACTTTCTTTTTGCCCTGATCTCTAGCATATAGAGATCCCCCTCGTATACACTCGCATCCTTCTGTACCAAGCTACAAACAACAGCGTTAACTCAATATTCCATAATTTTCAACAATATAATACTTTAGAAAATACTGTTACGCTGTCATTCTCATTCTTCTTATTCTTTGGGACTTACCGAGCGATCTGTTCGCTGACGACATTCTATTTCCTTCTTCTTTGAATGTCGTCAGGTGAGTTGGACCAAGCTGAGATCGAGCCCACCAGTGAAGACTTGTAGCAGTTCCACGAAGATCCCGAGCTCTGAATATTGTATCTTGTTCTTTCCAGTATTTTCATTTTCTGTTATGCCACTGCTTAGGCATCGCTTTTCATTTCAGTTGTATTTTCTTTTCATGCATTGTACAAAGAATGTTATTAATAAAAGTTGCTGTTATTTCTATATCATTCGTCTCTTGTGATTTACTTTATATTGCTTAGTTACGCTTAGCGTATGTAATTCTGAGTACATACGTAGCGGGCCTCGTCGCGTCCACTTCACCGTACACTGGGAAGTGGGGAGTGGACACGACGAGGCCCGCTACGTATGTACTCAGAATTACATACGCTAAGCGTAACTAAGCAATATAAAGTAAATCACAAGAGACGAATGATATAGAAATAACAACAACTTTTATTAATAACATTCTTTGTACAATGCATGAAAAGAAAATACAACTTAAATGAAAAGCGATGCCTAAACAGTGGCATAACAGAAAATGAAAATACTGGAAAGAACAAGGTACAATATTCAGAGCTCGGGATCTTCGTGGAACTGCTACAACTCTTCACTGGTGGGCTCGATCTCAGCTTGGTCCAACTCACCTGACGACATTCAAAGAAGAAGGAAATAGAATGTCGTCAGCGAACAGATCGCTCGGTAAGTCCCAAAGAATAAGAAGAATGAGAATGACAGAGTAACAGTATTTTCTAAAGTATTATATTGTTGAAAATTATAGAATATTGAGTTAACGCTGTTGTTTGTAGCTTGGTACAGAAGGATGCGAGTGTATACGAGGGGGATCTCTATATGCTAGAGATCAGGGCAAAAGGAAAATACAAGGAACCGTTATGCCACGGTACAACAGCAATAGAATTCAGGTTAGGTGTCTTAATCTGACCACCTCGTACCACCTTTAACACATTCCGTACCAATCTACCCCTTAAACCGCGTAGTGTTTTAACAGTATTGTAGTATTGGAATATGTAAGTTGGGTGACTGACCAAAACCATGATATCAGTAATCATGTTGTAACTGTATAATCAGGTAAATGGAATATCAGGATAATGGATGAATATCCATGGTTTGATTCAGTCAAAATGAGTATATTGTTAACTGGATTCAGGGATTCATGTATTTAAATTGTGTTGTAATACAAAAGAATATCGATTTGACTTGAATCATATTCAAGTCAGAAATAGTCAGACTCTAACCTGAGTCAGACTAAAAGAAAGATAATTTGAAGTTCAACATTAGTTAGGGGCCTTATTGTAATTTGTAAAACTTGAGGGGGTTTTATGTAAAAAGTACTTTTGTATATTTTTCAAAATATACCTCAAGTATTTAATATTCGTCTTTAATATTATAATGAATGTGAATTTTATTTGTGTTATTCTAGTGAATATATCCTAATAAAAATATTAATTGTTTTATCTGAAATTCATGGTATTTTAGTGAAACTTTTAATCTTGTAATTTTTAGAAAAATGTGGAAACTTTATATTATGATAAAATAAGTGTTTAAATGATAATTTAAATATATATTAACACATGGATAATTTTAAATAAATATTTTATTTTCAAAAATCACATTTTCCTTAAATGTCGTATTTTAATCCTTCGAGACCGAATGCTCCTTGCGGAGGTCTGAATCTCGCACTACTAGCCTGCGGGTGCACGATGAACCGTACTATCCCTAACAGGTTCCCCAAAAGTGGGTTGTAGCGGCGCTTTTCTTAGGTTTATAAATACTTTTCATTTGGGAAAACGGTTTTATAAACATTAGGGTATTTATTTGTAAAAGAGTACAGCTTTCCGTATTATAGTTATCAGGGTTTCCTAAACCAACTAGCCTATTTCTAAGGTCTAAACGATGAGTCATTAGAAGCCTCAAATCGCCTCTTCACCGTCAATTGCGGCCAGGTAAGTGCCAGGTAAGTGGGAAGGAACCACAGTCGTGGGCCTAATTAAAAACCACTAGCCTTAGACACACTTGCCTAGGCTCCACAAGACAGTTTAGATAAACGATCGATGTCCATGACTAATCGTGTTTTCATTTTATTAAAATATTTAATCTAGAAAAGTTACAACTTAAAGCTTTAAATAAAGATTAGGGTATTTTAGTGAAAAGTCCTGTAATTTCGTATTCTGTATTTCAATTAGGGTTATATTGAGTGTGTGTAGGGGTAGGTCATTACCCCTTGACTTATTTTAAGTTTTGGTGAAATTTAAAGGTAAAATATGACAAGTTAAAGTTGAAGGTATTAAAGTGCAAGAATACGGTATTTAAAAACGTTATCATTTTATGTGTGAAATTTCATTCAAATTGGGTTCTACAAGTTTAGTGATCAAGATAAACCTATTTAGGAGTGAGGGAATTAATTAAACTAAGAAAAATGAACTTCATAGTATTTTAATGAAAAGAATACGGTTTTGCAAAGAAGTTATCATTTTATGTGAAAAAGTTTGATTAACTTGGTTTATGGATGATTAATAGTCAACAAGCATATGGGTAGATAATATGTATTAGGTGACAAGTGGAAATTTAGAGAAAAACCGAATCGGAAATCGGTTTGTCCGATTTCCATCGGGTTCCAAAAATTCATATTTTTACGTTTATAGAAAAGAGAGATAGAAGGGATGGGACTTACGGTTTGGACAAGCTAAGGAAGCTAAGGGATGTGGTGGTTGTCGATTCGTCGAAAACGTCACGAAGGTTCTGATCCGGTCGCCGGAATCCGTCGTCGATTTCGGCAGCGCTTCGCTTCTCGCTCTTCGTACCGAGTTCTCGAGAATTTGGAAGAGTGGACTTAGAGTTGTGAAGGGAAAAGGTAGAGGATAGGGGTCTTTATATAGGGCTAGGCTAGTGTTAGGGTTTGGATTAAAAAATATTTAAAAAAAATATTAAAAAAACATTAAAAATTCATTAAAAATCATTAAACCTAGGAGTAAAAGGGATTTATTGGCCAAATCAAAACCGATCCAGATATAATAAGTGTGCAAGAGGGTTGACCAAGTCAAGAGCCAACTTTTCTCAGTTGGTGACTCGGTCGTCCGGCCAAGTCCGGCCGGCGGCGCCGGACCGAGTCGGCCGATTCGCCGGTCGGCGGCGCCGAGTCGGGCCGAGTCAGAGTTTCAGTGGCCGGGGATTTTCTGGGGGTACAATTTGGTATATTTACTTTTTGTTGTCCAGTACATATTTTGGGAGTTATGGCCTTTTTACCGTTGACTTCCAAAAAAAAAATAAAACAAAATAAATACAAAAATAATGTGGGGCATGGGATTTGAACTCCGGTGGCTTGGTTCAGCAGTGCAAGGTATTACCATTGAGCTACAAGCTCCTTCTTGTAATTATTGTGGTTTTTAATTACTTAAACTGATAGCAGCAAGAATAAATACTCTTAGTATACATTAAATTTTAAGTAATTTCTTGTATACTAAAAATGGAGTTATTTCATTCTTGTAGCTTGTAATTAAAAACAAAAATAATTACCTAAATCTTGTGCTCAGGCTAAAATACCCCTTTATGAATTTAAAAAAAGAATAAAAATTTTGTACAAAAAAATGTATATGAAAATTAGGGTTGTTACAGGTGGAAATCAAAGCACAGTGGGAGAACACACAAGACTCTATGACAATCTCGGGTCTACAGACTAACCTTTACATGTGTAACCTGAGAACTACTATTCGACGATAGATAGAATACCATATATGAGTTCTCGGCTAGTCTTTTTAGTGTAATCAGTCTCCATGAGCACCCGTATACAATCTTTGATATCAAACACCAATGGATGTGGGATCATCCATCGCCCCCTCAACTGGGTCAAGAAACGTATACGCTAGTCTACACTGGAATATCGATGTCCTATCTCGATACACCCACTACTAAGAACAATTAAGGATATGCTTATAGACTACACATGCTCCACCAGTATGATATGCATCTTAATCATGGTAGTCAAGCTAATATCCTAAGGGCTTTATCAAAATGTATCAAATGAATAGTAAATACAATCAAATAAACATGTTAAGATAAAGAGCAGCCAGATAGCATACTATCATATCAAGCAAGAAAGTCCTTTATATATACATGTCCAAGCATCCACTATACAAATAATGTCCTCTAGGGCATGCATATATCCAACACCACGGCTCTACTGAGTCATGCAAACAGGTTTTAGTTAGGTACAGTCCCGAGCCACATGGAGGCAGTGAGCGGATTGTTGGCGATTCGTATCTTTTGGTATTGGGGGTAGATGTCATGCTGTTTTCGGTTGGCTATCACCATAAATCTCTGGCCAGAGTGGATAGGATATACTGATTGAAAAATCGGTAGTTTCTCCGATGGTGATGAGCTTGACACCGACATGACTTATCGGGTTATCAGGGGTCAGATGTTTACCAACCCCCTAAACTCGGTATGCGATACTCTTTGACGAATAGACCGAGCTATACGGAGACTGTCAGTTATAGGTGTAAGTCCACGTTACCCGTCCCGGTTCTTTCGGGGATGCGGAAACGGTAAAAACCAATTTTTTAGGTGAAGGTAACATGGAATTTAGAATAGGATCTTTGCTAAACGAACACCTAGCAAACTAACAACTAGTTTAACTACTATGTTAGGGGGTTATACCTAGGTCTTGAACTCCTTCTCTTCTTGCTCCTTGGAGTGGTTGGATCGGCTCAACCTCGTCGTCTCCTTGTTTTCGAAGAAGGATCCACCCGAAAGCTTCTACCTTGAGCTCCTACCTTAATCGAGAGGAAACTAAAGTGCTTGGCTTGCTAGACCTTGTACTCTAGAGTGAGTAGAGAAGTATTTTTAGGCTTTTATCTCAATGGCTCATGTTTCTCAACTCATGAGACATGAGAGCCTTGAGAAAGAGGAAGAGGGAGAGCTTGGATGAGAGAGAATGAGAATGATAGAATGAGCTCAATTATTTGCAACCATGCTCACAAAAAAGAAAATAATCATGATAATAATAATAATTAAGTATTGTGATGGTTACTTTCAATGGCCATTATTATTTAATGCATTTAATGCATTTTGTAAAGAACAACAAGTAAACAAAAGTCATAGCCATGAAATGATGATGGTCAACAAGTCCAAAATAGTCAACCGGTCAACAAAGTCAACAAGTCAACAAAAGTCAGACTTTCAACTCAACCATGGCACAATAATGCTTAATTAATATTATTATTAATCATATTTCTTATTCTTATTAGGGTTTAGAAAAGGTCAACAGTCAACAACCCTAATGAGAATCCTCTGCCTCTGTCTCTGTCAACCGTGCATACATACCCGCATCCGTGTTCCGAGGAACATGAATATAATGAGATAAAACCAATCCCAAAACATATACTAGGATCTGGCTTAAACCAAAGCCCGCTAGTAATAACTGCCTGGACACCAAACGTACACAAGTGCGCGGATGTGAACGAACCCTGTCGCAAAACCATGCGACCTCTACTCTGTTTTGCCCAAAGGCGAATAGCTCTCTGTGTGGGACTCTAAAGACTCGACACTACGCTAGCAGTGGGTTTAACCACAGGCCACAAGCGGTACTAGCTGTACGTAACGGTCCCCAGGTAGATACTGATAAGAAGACTGATGAGGTGAACCCATCCGAACTCCTACTGAGCCTGAATGTGACAATCTCCATACAGTCCGGTCTGTTCGTCTGAGAGTATCGCATGTCGGGCCTAGGGGCGGTAAACATCAGTCCCCTAATAGTGGTACAAGTCGTGTTGGAGTGTAGCCCAGAACACCCTAAGATAACACTGGAAACGCTACCAGTATATCTCACTTGCCCTGGCCAGGGACGACTATGTGTAATGGCTCTCCTAGACATAGCGCGATATCAACCCCAATACCGAGAGAAACGAATCCTGTCTAACCGTCACTGCCTCCAAGTGCTTCGGGACTGCACCCAACTACTACCTGTTTGCACGACTTATTTGAGCCGTGGTAGGGTAGTAATCTAAGAACAGTGGGAACACACTCAAGGCGAAGTGACAGTGTCAAGTCAGTGGACTAATGTAACGCTTCGAAAATCGTTTAGGCGGTTTTTCGGTAATCGGCAAAATTAGCAGTCTTTTCCGTAAAAAGTCAAAATAGGTATTTTTCATTATAGACCTAATTATACAAAATTTAGAGAAGATATTACTATAAATTGGTCACTAAAATGTCACTTAAAATTTTCTAGTAATTAAAAAAAATTCCTTAATTAATTATTTTTTTATATTACTTTAAGCTTTTAAAAATACATTTAATTAGTGATAAATACAAATTTAATTGGGTAAATTACATAATTAGGAATCATTTTAAACTAAAATTTAGTGTAACAAATATTTTGACAAACCATTTCATGTTTGGTTGTTTATGGAAAAAGGGGTTGGAAAAAAATGAAAAGAAAAAGGGTTTTTTGGAAAAGCTTTGATGTAACATGCATTAATTGTTCTTAGATGATTTTTTTTATGGAAATTTGCACACATTCTCTCATTCTCCTCTCCCTTTTGCTTCTGGCCGAGCCACCCTCCAACAGCCCTCATTTTTTCCCCCATTTTCTTTCTTCAAAAATTCATGAAAAAGTGCACAAAATCCACCGAAATCAACATATTTCTTCACAAATTCAAACCATAATCCTATTCCACCTCTTTCCAACCCTAATTTGTTTTAAAACAAGGTGAAAGGAGGCATCTTTCAAGGTCAAGTGCAAGTTAGGGTTCACTTGTAAGGTGCCCCTCACGTGGACTTCGGACGAGGAAGAAGAGGAGGGCGACATCGTTTTCGGCAGACAAGGACCAGGTGAGTAGATGTATATCTACAGGGGAAGTTGTAATGTTTTGAAAATCGTTTCGGTGAAATTTCGAAAAAACGGTAAAATAAGGGGGTTTTCTGTAAAAAGTCAAAATACAAATATCTTTATTTTAAAATTAAATATACATATTCTAGCTATGTAATTGCTAGTATTTGGTGTTTATTAAGCCACTGGGGAAATTTTAAATTTTCTGAAAAATTTTCCGAAAATAATTATTTTAATATTATTTTAGCCGTCACTAATATATTTAATTAGGGAAAATTACAAATTGGAATGAGTTGAAATAAATTTTGTGCATCATAATACATTAAATAAAATTTTATCATGTAGTTTTTGAAACGAAATCGTTTGCCAAAACGGTTTAGAAAATATCGAAGAAAAAGGCTTTTTTTTTAGTGTAAATGGATGTTGGGGTATTGTATTTGTCATTTTCCATCATCCCACACCCATACCCACACTCACACACACCCATTTATCTTTTTTTCTTGGCTGAATTCAGCAGCCCCTCTCTCAATCTTTTCCCCACTTGTGTTGCAAAAGAAAAGAAAAGAAAAGAAAAAGGAAATGTAGAAATGAGAGTGGACTTTGACTAGGTTGACTAGATGTTATCTTTCCCCACATCACTCTCTCTCCTCTTCCCTCAATTTCAGTCGAGCCCTCCCATTTCCTGCACCAACAACAGCCCCTCTCTCCCCCTCTCTCATTTTGCATCAAAAATTCATCAAAATACCTCAAAAATCAAGCTAAAATCCAAATCCGACTCCTACCCATTTTCTCTCATCTCCTTTAGCATGGATCTTGGTGCAAGGATTTCAAATTGGAGGTCTAGATCTCAAGTTTCATCCATGGTTCATGAGGTATAAATCTT
Source organism: Agapanthus africanus (assembly GCA_030015575.1). Classification (NCBI taxonomy): domain Eukaryota; kingdom Viridiplantae; phylum Streptophyta; class Magnoliopsida; order Asparagales; family Amaryllidaceae; genus Agapanthus; species Agapanthus africanus. Next base: position 230,012,434 of record JASDDO010000006.1, on the reverse strand, counting down.
GGCCTTTTGTTTAAATTGTTGCTAAATACTTTAGTCTAGCCTAATTATACGTTTAATTATGGGTCAATTTAAAGATGTGGGTTTTCAAAAGAAGGTTTAGATTAGGGTTTTGTTGTGAATTTGTGTTGTGATATATTGTGCATGGTTTAGTGATGTGGATTAACATCTTAAGTTTTGTAGAAAGCTAATCTAGTTGTTAATTACAAACCATTACTTATAAAATGTCCTAATTAAGCTATTTTGCTAACTGGGGTTTTTGGAAAATTGTTAAATGCTTTAGATTAAAATATAATTTTGGTTTCATGTCATTATTAATATTATAATGAGTAGTTTAATGACTTTGGATCATGCAAAACCAAGCTTAATTGTTAAATTGTGAATTTTGCTTAAAAAAGAGTTAAAATCGGTATTTTTGCAAACTAGTTTTTTTTTGAACATATATGGTTTGGTGAAATTAAATTATGGAAATGATTTATATGACTTATTTAAGATATTTAATAACTATATTGGCCGCTACATTCATTTAAACGTCAAGTTTTGTACTAAAACGGGTAATTTTTGCTTGCTAGATTTTCGGAAAAATGGCTTCTAAAGTGAATTTGGGGTTTTTTTGAATTTTAAGCTATTCTATATTTAAATTAGTATTCGTGAATGTGCAAATGAGTGTACTTGGGTTTTTCTCGATGGTCGGGCGTTTGCACGCCGACGTCGAGGGTTTTTGGGTTGGTTTGTGAGAGCAACCATAGGTTTTGACCTATGTGGGATTCGTGCGTCGTTTTGGTCATGAGTCGGATTTTAATGCGATATGGTGTGTTTTGATATGTAGGTACCCCATGTGGACTTCGAGACGACAAGCAAGCGCGTGGCGACGTCGTCACCGGCGAGCGAGGACCAGGTGAGTAGATTTATATCTACGGGGAGAAGTCGGGTGGATGGCGTATAGCACCCCCACAGTCCGTGGTGGTGTATACGAATGCGTGTACACACCAACAATTATTATGTTATCTGGGATTAATAACGATGGTTAGGATGGATATTGGTGTGTTGGATTATTTTAGTGTTGCGAACCCTAGGGTAGTGCTGCACTACACATACACACATACATACTTGCATACATTCCTATTTATATATGCTCATGGGATTCTTTATAGTTATGTGTTCACTTGGGTATGGGACTATGTGTTCACATACGGATTTGAGGATGATACTTGGGATTGAGCTGAGTCGATGAGATTTGTTGTGTGGTTGTGATATCGGTGATATGGCAGGATTCGTACTTGAGGTATGTCCTGGTGTTATAGCGGATCGTGGGGCGGCGATACGGGTGAATAGTGTTATAAATAAAATGGTCGACATGTGATCGTGATATGAGGCATGATATGCTAGGATATTGATATTAGGCCGTATCGGGCGATGTATACCCCATGATGATGATATGTGCTGATGATATCGGTTTGTACGAGACTGTTGATCGGTAGTCAGATCATGACTATATTGATGATTTTAGTATTGTACTAGACATAGGTCAGTACCCTGGACTATGATCTTGGATAAAGAGGATACCAGATTAATAGTGTGATGAATATGATATTAACCCGTACCCAGATTTGGGGATGCCGTACGACGGATTTACGTACGAGCTATATTTTGATGATTGATCCGCACTCTTGACTTGGGATGTCTGATTATAGATATGGTATCGGATATGATATTATTGAGGCGGGATCACCGACTAATATATATACATGTGTGTATATCTATCGACTCAGATGTTAGGCGGTTTCCATACCTGTAGTCCAGCTTGTTAGCTTAGCCCTTTAGTTTAGTTTAGTTGTTAGATTAGATTCGATTCTTACCTATTTCAAAAACTAACGAATCGTGGGTATTTTAAAAGACAGTCCAAGGGATCCTACGGATATTTCAAAAGACGTATCTTTTCATAAAAACACCGTAGCCCCTATTTTCAAAACCCCATGATTCGTGTTATTTCAAAAGGCACCATTTGTAGGACTTATATTAGATTAGTGCAGATTAGTTATAGTTGCGTCTAGTATTCAGCTCCCGCTCATCATTGTGGTTCGCTTCGTATCGCATACTTATGTTATAATTTCTTATTGCAATGTTGATATCATATTGTTAGGACACCAACACCATTACCGATGATGCGTATGTACCACGTACACTTAGTTCCCGGCTCACACATATCTTCATCGGTAATTGCCATGTCACGTACACCTTAGAAAATATTATTGCTTGACATAGCCTGTTAGCTAATAGTTTAGACATTGTACTTATTACCTGCTACTTCATGCATACTGTTATTCATTATTATGCCGCATTCATGGATTCTCATGCATATATTCACTATTTTACGTGTTATTGAGGTTTTGGATTCGGATTTCCATAAGATTTTCTGGATTTGGGGGAAAATCGCAAAAACATAAATAAACCCTTTTTCTATTTTAAAATAAAAAGTGTGGTTTTCCTATGATGTATGAGTCGTCCACCATGAGTTTGCTGATGGATTTCGAGACCCGATTCGAGGAGACGGATGAACCGTTTCAGGTACATGGTGGACCCGGTAAGGTACCCTGGGGCAAGAAGTGCGTGATGATGACGATGTGAGCCTGGCAGGGGAGCACTACCTACCGGTGATTTTACTCGACGCGTCGGATATCTGGAGAATACCGTCGTGGTCTTGAGATGGATGGTAGGGGCCGGTCTGGACTGACGGCGCCCTAGATATTGTGATTGAGACATTGAGATTTCGAGATATTGAGATACAGAGACTGTGATACAGAGATATTGAGATATTGGGATTACGTTTTGTGCCGATGCTAGGCACTGTTTTATGCTAATTTCATTATGATATCTCATTTTAAAAATACAAAGGAAATCTCACTAAATTATGAAAACAATTCTTCATTTACATGTATTCTGTTTTCATGCATTCATACCTCATTCATATGATATATTGCTACCTGAGGCACTGACACGGGCACATGAGATTACACTCGGGTTAGTTATTTACCCTAGCCTTGTTATAGGTTGTATGTTACATATATAATTGAGGATATATTATGATCTGTGACCTAGGTTGCGTTATTTATGCGATTTCTTTCCGTAGATGTTTTTCTATTCACGAGTTGGCAACTCACCCCCGTTGTGCCCCAGTTTCTTGCAGGTTTGCCGTACAGGTTTCATTACGTCTTGCGGGCATAGTTTCGTTCGGGTGATTTGCTAGTAGGTGGGTTTACTTGTATCGTACCCCCCATTATATAACTTGTATATTATTACTCTGTTGTATCTAGAAGTTCCATCAACCAAACATGTATTTATTTTGAGATAGAGACCAGTGATATTATTCCTTCGACCTTAGAGTCACGCGTTATATTTCTGTGGTTTTCTTGCGGTTTTGAGTTTCCTTTTGAGTTTTGATCCTCGCCCTTGGCGTTGTATATTATATTGCTTGTATGGTTATGACCGTCGATTGACGAAGATCTAGCTCCCGCTTGGGGATGCCTTTTTATTGATTTCGTATACTATTCATGTTGTATCCCGTTTGGGGGCCAGTATTTACAAAGGAGACTCTGCCGAAATTTTCAGGAAATTTTTGATGTTTTTAGAAACCCGCATAATTCGGCTTATGCTATTAAAACTACTTATTTAAATTGGTTTTCCTTCACTCTACTACTTTTCTTAGTTTGCATTTCTGGGTTTTCGGCTTACTTGGATTACGTACGCCTCGAGACGTTTCGTAGTTTAAGTGCCGGTCATGTTCCGTACTTTCGGGACGTGACAAAGTTGGTATCAGAGCGTTAGGTTTTACCTTCGGAGCGTAAGATGACCCTTGGTTGATGGAATAGGTGACTAAAGTAGAGTGACGTACCTTTGGTATGTTCCGCGGCATATTTACGACACGCCACTCCACTTAAGAAGCCTTAGGATGTACATTTCATTGTTCAGTATTATATTCCTTCCTGATCTAGCTTCATCGGTACCAGTTTGGTTTTGCTACCACGATTACGGGTAGGGAGAGCTACAGCTAGAGTTGCGGTCAGCACAAGCTCGTCACGAACGAGGACTGACCAGGACGGAATTCTGGCGACACACGATTGCGGAGATGTGTCTTTTTACCGTGTTTCTGCGCCATGAGCGTTTGGCGGATCGCCTTTATGAGGTTACTCAGATGTGCTGATCGACACTAGAGGATTGAGCCAATGATAGAGGCCAGCCAGATTTTGATGATCGTTGGTGTGTTGCTTATTCATGATGATCGAGGCACTGTTCAGTGTGCAGACGAGTGTTCATATCAGATTTTTGCATTTTCATACCGCCCAATTTTTATCACATTGCTTATCGGTAGGTACTCTTGAGCCGTGTTTGCTAGTCAATTGCAGGATACAGGTTCTCGGCTCTAAATGGTGAAATCCATGGAAAAACACGACAAAATCCGGGTTCCTGCCAACCACTGATAAAACACGGGTCTCCGCTCTTTATCCGTCTGTTGCCACACACCAGTTTTGGAGACAAAATGGCAAATCGATTGTCACCTTCATGCACAAGGCTCAATGGCAACAACAAGTTCCAAGAAATCTACGCGGAGCTCAAGAAAATCTTGACAAAAGTCCACCTTTCCCTCAACAGAAATTCTGGAACAAATATGGAAGTATTTTCAGAAAATACATGTACCAGACAAGAGGGGACAGAAGACCAGGAAAGTACCAAGAAGCCCACACCCTAACTTATCTATATGGCCGCGGAACCGCGGCTAAAGGGGGGTATAGGCCGCGGTTCCGCGGCCGTTCTGGCGCCACAGAAAAAGTTGTTTGGGGGGTATTTTGGTCTTTGTATGTACATACAGAATTTTGCCCTAGGTTTTCATTTCTCAGCCTATAAATAGCCCAGAACTTTGTGAAGGAAAAGGGTCCATAATCTTGTATTTTCTTTTCTAGGTTTAGTGTTGTTTCTTCTTCCTCTTCTCATCTCTTCTCCATTAAAACTTGTAGTGAGCTTGTGAGTGAAGAATGATGAATAAAGAAGAACCGTTTATTATTTTGCTTGTCTTATTATCTTGTTAATTGTTGTAATTTTCATTTGTTAACTAGTTGTTGTTATTTCTTGTTGTTTCTTTCTTCTCTCTTTTTCTTTATCCTTAAAACGACCATGATGCTTACGCTCGATCCTCGCCAAGGTGAGGTCGCAAATAGCTAGTCGTTATCTTCTAATCTCTTTCTTTCTATCTTCCTCTTTTGTTTTGTTTTATTTTTTCCGTATCATGATGTGTGAGTAGTTTCATACTTGTTAGGGTAGGATAAGGGAAGTTTGAGAGAAGGAAATCTCTCTCACTCTTTCCTTGCCCAACAGCTTAATTCGACTCCCGTTAATTGAACCACAATCCGCTCCTTACGGCACCCTATCCTACATGATAGCGGTGATTCCGTAGTGAGACCGGTTGTGGTTGAATTAACCGGAGGTTATGGCTAAGAGCCAAGAACGGACGGACAAGCACCAAAAGGAAGAACTTATGCGTTGGAAAGCCTAGCTTATACTCGCAAGTTCCTTCCTAGTCGTGCTAAACCCGTTGTTGCCGATTACCGTAACACAGATTTTAAGAGGGGCAACGAAAGATGTGGGAGACTCCTAACTCAAACTAACCTAATCCTAACCCTAACAAGCTCTCTTTACATATCATTTTAACACTTAGATAATCACAAACAAATCTGAACTCTCAGACTTAACTCGTTAAAGTACATAGAAAAAGATTCCCATCTCCCTGCGGACGACCCGTACTCAACCGGCTAGCTACAAGCGAAACCGTCTTGATTGCGGTATTTAAACTAAAACTTGAACACGCAGAATCACTAAAAATCAAATGGCGCCGTTGCCGGGGAGACGGTAGTTTATTTCCTTGTGTAATTTCGGGTTAACTTGTAAATATAACCGAAAAACAAAACAAAAAAATATACTTTGTAAAAAAAAATCATCTTGTTATTTTTGATTAGCTTTTGTGCAAGTGTGCAGGAAAATACGCAGTTCAAGATCGGCGCCAAAGACGTCGGATAATACGGAGTTCAAGTACAGTGCCAAAGACGTGGGAAGATAAACCCACATCTCGCGGTTACACCGCGACGGATTGAAACGAAGCAAAAGGTCTACTGTAAGATTCTGGAGAAGTTACAGTGAGCAAATCCAATTTTAGGACATCCAGATAACCAGAGGAGACACAGACCAGCATCTCCACAAAATTTCAAGGCCCAAGCCCACCATCTTGCCGCGGAACCGCGGCCTAAGCACATGTTTGGCCGCGGAACCGCGGCCATTTAGTGGCTTCAGGGTCCTATTTTCTCTGTAAGTGTTCCTCTCCTCTCTCCTACTCCTCTGGACTCCAATAAACTGTGTTTTCTGCAGATTTCTTTGCGCAAACTCTTCTCCCCCTTCCAATAAACTGTTCTTGTGCAGGATTCTTTGCGCCGCAAATAAAAATTGTTTGCAGTTGATTTGTTACCGCTTTGCATTCTTTAATACGGACTTAAGGGGCTCGAAACCAATCCAGATTGGGTGGGGATTTCATCACCCTTCCCAGGACCCCAAAAATCACAAAAGCATATGCATTGTCCATTGTAAATTAAAAAATACTATACTTCAGCCCTAAGGACTTCGCGCTCATTAGGAGAAGATAAACCGTGTTTAGAACCTCGCTTAACGGTATATTGTTTACGGGGTGTCTAGGAAAGTGTTAACGGCGCAACCGCCAAAAGAGAAAGGGTTATTTAATTAAGGAACTTCGCGAAAGCGTTGGACAACCTCCCCTTATCTCTGCACTTACCTGGCCTCGTGATCAATGTATCTTAAGCCCGTTTCTCGACACTGTTTAACTTCGACAATCAAGTTCAGGAGCAGGTCTAGTAGACCTAGGTGACCCTAGATCTAGGTGTGATTGTGCATATCTTGTTTGTGATTACTTGAGCCGTATATCCGTACATATTTCTGTAAATCTCTTTCTAAAAACAAAACAAAAAAAAAGAAAAAATCAAAAACTTTTATAAAAACTTGCCCTTTGTCGCCAAAATCCATTTTTCACCCACCACCCATCGCCTTTCTCCATTGACGTTTTCTTACCCTCACCTTCTCCGCTTTGACTATACTAAACTCGTTTAGTGTATGTCCGCTTGGACTTTAAGTCTACGCTAGCGCCCCGGCAGTCTACAGACGCCAAATGCGGAATAAAAACTTTTTAACTGGCGCTATCGTATGCTTTAACCCGGATCTGCCATTATTGCTAAACTAACAAAATGTAAAGAGTGTAGAAAGGTTATACCGAACGATCCGAGTCGTTCGTTCTTTAACCATCATCCCACGCTCCGTTGCGGCTGCTCCGATCTCGTCGATCTCCGATTCCTGCGTCGAGGTGGCACCACATGATCGATTCTTTAAACGGGCTCCCGCCTCTGACTTGAGGCAACTCGATCGTCAAGTTTGCTAAAAGAGACGACCAAGAATGATGTAGAGAATGAGTAGATGACTTTGTCTCACTTCGTCCAAGTCCGTGGACGATCGGTAAATGAAGTTGCCGATGGAAATGAAATGGAACAAGAAATGAACTATGAAATTTCCATGCATCCAAAACTATACTCTTTTCTTTTTAGCAACCATAATTTCTCAAGTGAGAGAGTGAATGGGAGAGAGAGAGGGCCGGCCACCTTTATCAAGGAGGGAGGTGAGTGTAGGAGGATGGAGGTGACCATATCCTAAAGCATATCATGAAGGAAAGATCTTAAGCAAAACAAAAAGCTTTTATGTAAACCATGACTCATTAACACCTAGTCACCATTTAATAAATGCTATGAAAGATGCATGAATCTAGTCACCAATCTAGAAGTTTCTAGAAGCACGACTCACCTCATCCAAAAAAAGATAAATCCGTCTTTAACCAAATGTTAAAAGACGGCTGATAGAAAACTAGAAACTGGCAACTTCCAAAAGTGATCCTGAAACGACTTTCAGGATAACCCCGAAACTGTATAAATATACCCGCATTTGTATTACGACCGAATACAAATGCAACTGAGACAAACATATTATACCTACTCAATATAATACTCGGATCCGGCTTAAACCAAAGCCGGCCAGTATCATCTGCCCGAAAAATAACACGTGCGTAAACGCACGTGCATTTTCCGAACCCTGCCATAAAACCATACGGCCTCTACAACGTTTCGCCCGAACTTGGGAAACTGTCTGGGGGGGACTCTAATGACTCGTCAGTACCCTGGCAGTGGGTTTAACCACAAACCGTCAGCGGCACTAGCAATGCGTAACGGCTGCCCACGGACTGACCTCAAGGAAGGCCGATGAGCACACTCAAGGGAGGCCGATGAGCGAACTCATCCAGAAACCCTACTGAGCCTAACAGTGACAATGTATATACAGTCCGGTCCGTTCGTTTATGAGTATCGCATATCTGCCTAGGGGGCTAGTAACGTCAGACCCCCAATAGCAGTATAAGTCGTGTCGGAGTGAAGCCCAATAACACCCTGAGATACTACTGGAGTACCTACCAGTAAATCTCTTGCCATGGCCATGGACTTTGTGTAATGGCTCTCCTAGACACAGCACGACCTCGCCCCCAATATCGGGAGAGACGAATCCCCTGCCGATCCGCTCACGTGCCTCCATATGGCTCGGGACTGTACCCAAAAGCTACCTGTTTGCACGACTCCTTTGAGCCGTGGTAGGGTAGAAATCAAAGCACAGTGGGAACTCACACGAGACAAATGACGACCTCAGGTCGATGAACTAACCTGTACACATGTCACCAGGGAACTGCTATCCGACGGTAGATATAATACTAACTAGCAGATTCCCGGCGAGTCCTGTCCGGTGTACTCATAACCCAATGAGCACCTGTATATGTTAGTGTTTATGCCCTAGAAGGCCATTACTGTATCATACTAGCTTGTATATTACTTAATGGAAGCTTGGGATATTCACATGTATATAACAGTCTTGCTAAACATGGTAGTATGCTACTTGGTTTTTCTATCTTAATATGTGAGTGTACGTATTGATAGAGCTCTTAGGATCTTGCTTGTCTACCAGCGTTGTGATGGCAGTCACACTAGTGGGGGCTGGGTAGTCTACAAGCACATCCTTATTCAGGTCCCTGGTCGTTGGATTATCGAGACAGAGCATCGATACTCCGGAGTAGACTGGTGTGTACGCTTCTCATCCCAGTTGGGGAGATGGTCTGTCCCACAGCCGTCAGTACGTCATACTGGAGATAGTATACAGGTGCTCGTTGGGTTACGGGTACACCGGACAGGACTCACAGGGAACTGTTGGTTGGTTTGATACCAGTCGTCAGTGAACAGTTCCCAGGTGACATGAGTACAGCGTAGTCCGCAGACTTGACACTGCTACTTCGCCTCGAGTGTGTCCCACTGTTCTTAGATTGCTACCCTACCACGGCTCAAAGGAGTCGTGCAAACAGGTAGCAGTTGGGTGCAGTCCCGAGCACTTGGAGGCAGTGGCGGTTAGACAGGATTCGTCCCTCCCGGTATTGGGAGTAGATATCGTGCTGTGTCAGAGAGCCATTACGCAAAGTCCCTGGCCAGGGCAAGCGAGATTTGCTGGTAGGTTCCAGTAGTTTCTCAAGGTGTAATGGGCTTCCCTCCGACACGACTTATACCGCTATTAGGGGACTGACGCTTGCCGCCCCCCTAGGCCCGATATGCGATAGTCTTGGACGAACGGACCGGACTGTATGGAGATTGTCACATCAGACTCAGTAGGAGTTCGGATGGGTTTTCTCATCGGCCTTCTTATCGACAACTACCTGGGGACCGATACGTACAGCTACTGCCGCTTGCGGTCTGTGGTTAAACCCACTGCCAGCGTAGTAGTCGAGTCTCTAGAGTCCCACACAGAGAGTTTCCTACTCCAGGCGAAACGATATAGAGGTTGCATGGTTTTGCGACAAAGGGTTCGGACGCATACGTGCGTTTACGCGCGTACGACTTTCGGACAGTTTTTACCAGTCGGCTTTGGTTTAAGCCAGTTACTGGTATCCGGTTATTGGATTTTTACAGTCTAAAGTTTTTCCGTATTTTTACGGATCGGAGGGCGTTCTCGTAATTGTTCGAGAAGCTTCTAGAAGATGGTGACTAAGGAGGGTTATGTGTCATATTCATTAAATGAGGTTATGAGTCATGGTGGTGATTCATTCATTTCATTAATGCACATTTATTGCTTAATGACTCATGCTAATGAATCACCACTAGATATTTTATGAAGCATGATTTATCATCACTCTTTATTCTTTTCTCATTATTAGAAAATGCTTCATAATATATTATGATACACACTCTCTCATCTCATTATCTCATCTCGCATTCTCTCTCCTCAAGCTCTCATCTTCAAACCCTAATCCTTACACCTCATGAGTTGAGATCAAAGGATTAGTTAGACTAAACAATCCATAACCATCACTCTATCTCATCCTAACTTCTTTGATTAGCAATCCAAGAAGGTTAGTTGCCTCAAGTTTAGAGGTTTAGCTTGGAGTTTCGCTCTCGGGTGGATCGTCTACTACCTAGAGAAGGCCGAGGAGAACAAGGAGATCGTAAAGACGAAGGACAAGTTTCGATAGGTATAATCCCTTAACACTATAGTTTAGTATAGCTATGTGTTCGGTTATTATTTGTTTAGCTTCGATTCAAGCGGTTAGTCGATGTTCGTTCTTTAAACTTGATCGTTTTTGAAAATTCCGCCTCCCCATAAGTACTGGGGTGTACTACATCGACTTACAGTGGTATCAGAGCCTCGCTAAACAATAAATAACTTAATCGCAAATTTGTACGAATTTCGAACGGAAAAACGAAGCCCGAAAACCCTAAAAAATGTAATTTTCTGTCGAATTTAAAACGATGTCAGAAAATTTTTCAGGTGAGCTCAGAGTGCTTGACATGACACCAGTAGAACACCCAAGAAAAACAGTCGACTGAATCGACCAACTCGCCGCGGAACCGCGGCCTCAGCCACTGAGTCGCCGCGCTTCCGCCGCCGAGTTGGCGAGTCAGCGGCCGATTTTTCTTCTGTTGCTTCTCTGTGATATTTGGGGTTTTCTGGAATATTTAATATTTGCTCAGGTTACTGTTTAACAGAGCAGATTTTGGAGCAATATTGATTTGTTTAGTCGATCGAAATTTTACAGTATTTGCATATTGGATTATATCTGTGATTGTTTAATGTGTTCGTAAACCTCCCCCAACTGCTAGTATGTCGGTTGGCAGGGGGTTGCACATTTCTGAAATGGTTATATCTGTTTGTGCATATAAACTGTATAGGACTGTTGCGGTGTATAGCCGGGGTTTGCAATGGGTTATTGTTTAATTCATTTGTTGTAAATGTAATTTGTTGTAATATTATTTTTGCGGGGCACTTCCAGGTTGCGGTCGTAGCCACCGTTGTATTATTTCATTTTACTGTTTATGCTCCTAGGACTGACCCAAGGTGGGGTACACAGACTGCCGGGTGGGTAGTTTGCCGTACCCGTAGGGGTCGAGGGTGGGGTAACGGCTATTCATCACAACTGTGTAATCTGTCTTTTCTTGCAGGCTCAAAAGAAATACAGATTGCTTGTAAATCCAATATTGTTTATCTGTGTTCTGGAATGAATATCATTGCGTCAGACGAATGTAAAATATCTATATTTATTGTAGCTATTTAGACGCCACTTATGTTTTACACCCGCGCTAGCCCAGCCCCCGCTCTGTCGTTAGTTAAGTAACCTAACGGGTGATGACGGGACCCCGTGGCGAATGCGGATGGCATAAGAGGACGTTGTATTTTCGTTGTTTTCTGCAATGATAGGTTAATGATGGGACGCATTATCTATAATGCAAAGTAAAACAAACCAAAGTTTAAATCGTTGGAACAATTTAAAAGAAACTACTCGGTTATTTTTAAAACAGATATTTTTAAAACAGATATTTTTAAATGCGGAGATTTAACCACTCCTTTTTTAAAAAGCTATCAGGTTCCTTCGGTTATATCAAGTTCACTACGTTCACGGTTTCGCCAAAACCAGTCGTAGCCCTCCGTCATTTCTTATGAATGGTCAGTAGTATTCAAGCTATGTTTGTTTGGCCCTTAGTCAAGACATAGTGATTGGTAGCTGCTGGGGTATTCATTTGTTGCATAGATAGATGAGTTGGTTTGGGACAGTCGTATTACTTTGTTGGCCCTTAGTCAAGAGTATACGGATGGGTTCAAATCAACAGGATAATGATGGGCAGAACTTGACATGTGACTTATGATTTGTTGGCCCTTAGTCAAGATCATAAGAGCATGGGGCAAAAATCCATATCGGGAATTTCTATAGAAACTGAAATTTGCAAAGAGATGCATACCATTTTGAGTTTGATGAATGTTGGTAGCATTCCTACAACATTATCAGACGATGATATTTGGATCCCGATCCTACTGTGAGTATATGATACTTATCAGGATATTCGTCACTTAACGATCAATGCTATAAACCTAGTAGGTGTCCAGAAAAGTGTCAGCGGGGTTACGCCCCCAGAGAAAAGAGGTTATTTAATTAAGGAACTTCGCGAAAGCGTTGGAAAACCTCCCTCGAAGTATCGACACCGGCCTGGCTGAACGGTTAAGCAAGTATTGTACGGTGAGAATAGTCTTGACTGATTCTTCTTTTATGGTTTGAGGAAGGATTCGAGAAACAGTGGGAGCCATCCAGTTTAGATAAACTAAAAACCACTCTAAACTTGCAAGAGCATCTTGCTAAAGAGTTTTCTTCTCTCTCTCCTAATTGCAGCGACCCTGAAAATGACTGGACTTAAGTTACTTTTAGAGAAAAATATACTGACGGGGCCAAACTATAAAGATTGGCTGCGGAATGTCAAAATGGCTTTGACCTATGACAAACTGGGGTACGTCCTCACCACTACGGCACCTGCTGTCCCTGGTCCCAAATCCAGCAATGCGGATAAGGAAATCCGCAAAACCTGGGAATTAGATTGCGCGAGAGCCAAGTGCATCGTGCTTGCCTCGATGAACAATGAACATCAGAGGAGGCACGAGGATATGTCCTTAGATGGCATATTTCTCCATACAAAGGAACTTTATGGAGGGCAATCTCGTATAGCAAGATACGAGACCTCTAAGAAATTGTTTCGAGCGAGGTTGGCTGTCGGGTCATCGGTAGGTGAACATGTCCTACAGATGATTGGCTACATAGAAGAGCTCGCAGACCTTGGGACGACTTTGGATAATGAGCTCTATACAGACCTTGTTCTCCAGTCCCTTCCTCCCACCTACGCCCAGTTTATCCTCAACTTCAATCTTCAAGGAAAAGAAGTTGAACTTGCGGAACTCCTGAACATGTTAAGGAGTGCGGAGGGCACCTTGCAGAAGGCAAGGGAAACACCCGCTATGTTTGTTGGCGGTTCATCTTCTTCCGGGTCCAAGGCTAGGGCCAAAGGAAGGAAGAAGAAGGCCGCACCCAGACCTAGAGGAGGTGTTAGTAAGGTGGGAGGGAAGGGAAAGAAAAAGAAACCAGTACCGATAGTTGGCCAGGATGAGTGCTTCCATTGTCACAGGAAAGGGCACTGGAAGAAGGATTGCAAGGCGTGGAACGCCAAGAACCAGGAACCGAAGCAAGCTGTGGCTTCGACTTCAGGTGTGTTTGTAATTGAGAATTGTCTGTCGATCAACTCTACTTCCTGGGTATTGGATACCGGATCAGGATCTCATATTTGCAATTCATTGCAGGCACTGAGAAACCGTAGAGTGCTGAAGGAAGGTGATATGATCCTCAGGGTTGCTAACGGAGCTAGCGTGGGAGCTGCGTCCGTCGGGGATTATCACCTAGGATTGACGAGTGGACACATTTTGGTTTTACATAACTGTTATTTTGTACCCAGCTTAACGTGTAATATCATATCAGTTTCCTTGTTATCAAATAAAGGTTATGATTTCACGTTTGTAAGAGATGTTGTCAACATCCACCTTAATCATGGTTTGATTGGGTCCGGTACTCTAAATAACGGCATATATGTTTTAAACCAACTCCAAATTTTCAATGTCCAGAACACACTAAAAAGAAAGTCTCCAGATTTGAATAAAGCTTTCTTATGGCATTGTAGACTGGGTCACATCAATGAGAGAAGGTTGACTAAGTTGCATAGAGAAGGATATTTGGACTCGTTCGAATATCAATCTTATGACACTTGTCAATCCTGTCTCAAAGGAAAGATGACAAAGACTCCATTTACTGGACAAGGAGTAAGAGCGAGCGAGCTCTTAGGACTCATACACAGCGATGTATGTGGTCCAATGTCTACACATGCGAGAGGTGGTTATTCCTACTTCATTACTTTTACAGATGATTTCTCTAGGTTTGGACATGTCTTCTTGATGAAGCATAAATCCGAAGCCTTTGAGAAATTCCTGGAATACAAGAGTGAAGCGGAAAACCAAACAGGCAAAAGTATTAAGACACTGAGATCTGATCGAGGTGGAGAATACTTAAGTGCCGAGTTCCTAGGTTACCTAAAAGAGAAAGGAATTCTCTCTTAGCTTACTCCTCCGTACACTCCACAGCATAACGGTGTATCGGAGAGACGGAATCGAACCCTATTGGATATGGTACGATCCATGATGAGTAATGCTGAGTTACCGCGATCTTTCTGGGGTTATGCGCTAGAGTCAGCGGCATATCTTTTGAACCAGGTTCCAACCAAGACTGTGCCTACCACACCATATCAGATGTGGAGTGGGAAGAAACCCTGTCTAAAACATTTTAGGACATGGGGGTGTCCAGCTTTTGTAAAAAAGCAGCATGTGGACAAGCTCGAGGCACGATCAGTACTGTGCAAACTTGTGGGGTATCCAAAGAACTCCAAGGGATATTATTTCTATTACGCAGAGGAACAAAAGGTTTTTGTTTCTCGTCATGCCCACTTCTTAGAAACTGAATTTTTAGAAAATCAGAAGAGTGGGAGCGAAATAGAACTGGAAGAAATTCCAGAACCACAAACTGCTACTGAAAGTTTGGAGAACCAGAGGTTCAAGAAGAACAGAACATTCCCGCACCCCTCCGCAGGAGTAGTAGGCCGTCTCATCTGCCTGAGAGATACTACGGTTTTCTCATAAATGGGGATAGAGAGGATTGCATCATAGATGATGATGAACCTACTAGCTTCCAGCAGGCCATCCAGAGCGGCGACTCGGTACGATGGCTAGATGCAATGCGAAGCGAAATGGAGTCCATGTACACCAATAAAGTATGGACTTTGGACTTTGCTCCAGGTGGGGTAAAACCCATAGGATGCAAATGGATCTTCAAGAAAAAGATTGGTGTAGATGGGCAGGTGGAAACCTATAAAGCTAGACTTGTTGCAAAGGGTTTTCGTCAAAGACCTGGTTTGGACTATGACGAAACTTTTTCTCCAGTGGCTATGCTCAAATCCATTCGTATCCTTCTTGCAATTGCTGCCTTCCATGATTATGAAATCTGGCAGATGGAGGTAAAGACGGCTTTTCTGAATGGAAATTTAGAAGAGAGCGTCTATATGGATCAGCCAGAGGGTTTCAATCAGAGTGGGAGCAGCGGGAAAGTATGCAAGCTGCTTAAGTCTATTTATGGACTAAAGCAGGCATCGCGGAGTTGGAACATCTGTTTTGATGAGACAGTCAAAGAATATGACTTTATCAAAAATCCAGATGAACCGTGCATATATAGTAAAGTTGTGGCCAGAAGTGTCGTATTCCTCGTCTTGTACGTGGATGACATTCTATTGATAGGAAATGACATTCCTATGCTACAATCTGTCAAAGGATTCTTGTCACACAGGTTCTCCATGAAAGACCTGGGTGATGCCTCTTACATTCTGGGGATCCGGATCTATCGTGATAGATCCAAGAGGATGTTGGGACTTTCGCAGTCCAGGTATATCGACACTATACTGAAAAGATTCAGTATGGAAGATTCTAAGCGCGGTAATCTACCGGCTTGTCACGGAATCACCCTCTCCAAAGAGATGTCTCCCAAGACTGATTTGGAAAGGGAACGCATGTCTATTATACCCTACGCTTCTGCGGTAGGCTCTATAATGTATGCGATGTTGTGTACCAGACCAGATGTAGCTTACGCACTGAGCGTGGTAAGCCGGTATCAGTCAGACCCAGGGGAGAAATACTGGATAGCAGTAAAGAACATTCTCAAGTACCTGAGGAGGACTAAGGAGATGTTCTTGGTTTACGGCGGAAAAGACCTCAGGTTGGAGGCCTTTGCTGATTCCGGCTTCCAAAGTGATAAGGACGATTCCAAGTCCATGTCGGGTTATGTCTTTACCTTCAATGGAGGGGCGGTGTGCTGGAGGAGCTCCAAGCAGGACACCGTTGCTGACTCGACGATGGAAGCGGAGTATATAGCTGCTTGCGATGCCGTAAAAGAAGCAGTCTGGATGAAGAAGTTCCTAACAGAACTTCAGGTTGTTCCTACCATAGTTGATCCAATACCTCTGTATTGCGACAACAACGGAGCTATAGCTTTAGCGAAGGAACCAAGTTCCCATCAGAAGTCCAGACACATCTTGAGGCGGTATCACCTGATCAGGGAGATCATTGATCGTCAGGAGATCGAGGTTCGGAGAGTTGCTTCAGAAGAGAACATTGCTGATCCATTCACGAAGGCCCTTCCTCAGATTCAGTTCGAGAGGCTACTCGAGATCATTGGTCTACGATATGCCAGTACATGGCCCTAGTGCAAGTGGGAGATTGTTAGTGTTTATGCCCTAGAAGGCCATTACTGTATCATACTAGCTTGTATATTACTTAATGGAAGCTTGGGATATTCACATGTATATAACAGTCTTGCTAAACATGGTAGTATGCTACTTGGTTTTTCTATCTTAATATGTGAGTGTACGTATTGATAGAGCTCTTAGGATCTTGCTTGTCTACCAGCGTTGTGATGGCAGTCACACTAGTGGGGGCTGGGTAGTCTACAAGCACATCCTTATTCAGGTCCCTGGTCGTTGGATTATCGAGACAGAGCATCGATACTCCGGAGTAGACTGGTGTGTACGCTTCTCATCCCAGTTGGGGAGATGGTCTGTCCCACAGCCGTCAGTACGTCGTACTGGAGATAGTATACAGGTGCTCGTTGGGTTACGGGTACACCGGACAGGACTCACAGGGAACTGTTGGTTGGTTTGATACCAGTCGTCAGTGAACAGTTCCCAGGTGACATGAGTACAGCGTAGTCCGCAGACTTGACACTGCTACTTCGCCTCGAGTGTGTCCCACTGTTCTTAGATTGCTACCCTACCACGGCTCAAAGGAGTCGTGCAAACAGGTAGCAGTTGGGTGCAGTCCCGAGCACTTGGAGGCAGTGGCGGTTAGACAGGATTCTTCCCTCCCGGTATTGGGAGTAGATATCGTGCTGTGTCAAAGAGCCATTACGCAAATTCCCTGGCCAGGGCAAGCGAGATTTGCTGGTAGGTTCCAGTAGTTTCTCAGGGTGTAATGGGCTTCCCTCCGACACGACTTATACCGCTATTAGGGGACTGACGCTTGCCGCCCCCCTAGGCCCGATATGCGATAGTCTTGGACGAACGGACCGGACTGTATGGAGATTGTCAAATCAGACTCAGTAGGAGTTCGGATGGGTTTTCTCATCGGCCTTCTTATCGACAACTACCTGGGGACCGTTACGTACAGCTAGTGCCGCTTGCGGTCTGTGGTTAAACCCACTGCCAGCGTAGTAATCGAGTCTCTAGAGTCCCACACAGAGAGTTTCCTACTCCAGGCGAAACGATATAGAGGTTGCATGGTTTTGCGACAAAGGGTTCGGACGCATACGTGCGTTTACGCGCGTACGACTTTCGGACAGTTTTTACCAGTCGGCTTTGGTTTAAGCCAGTTACTGGTATCCGGTTATTGGATTTTTACAGTCTAAAGTTTTTCCGTATTTTTACGGATCGGAGGGCGTTCTCGTAATTGTTCGAGAAGCTTCTAGAAGATGGTGACTAAGGAGGGTTATGTGTCATATTCATTAAATGAGGTTATGAGTCATGGTGGTGATTCATTCATTTCATTAATGCACATTTATTGCTTAATGAATCATGCTAATGAATCACCACTAGATATTTTATGAAGAATGATTTATCATCACTCTTTATTCTTTTCTCATTATTAGAAAATGCTTCATAATATATTATGATACACTCTCTCTCATCTCATTATCTCATCTCACATTCTCTCTCCTCAAGCTCTCATCTTCAAACCCTAATCCTTACACCTCATGAGTTGAGATCAAAGAATTAGTTAGACTAAACAATCCATAACCATCACTCTATCTCATCCTAACTTCTTTGATTAGCAATCCAAGAAGGTTAGTTGCCTCAAGTTTAGAGGTTTAGCTTGGAGTTTCGCTCTCGGGTGGATCGTCTACTACCTAGAGAAGGCCGAGGAGAACAAGGAGATCGTAAAGACGAAGGACAAGTTTCGATAGGTATAATCCCTTAACACTATAGTTTAGTATAGCTATGTGTTCGGTTATTATTTGTTTAGCTTCGATTCAAGCGGTTAGTCGATGTTCGTTCTTTAAACTTGATCGTTTTTGAAAATTCCGCCTCCCCATAAGTACTGGGGTGTACTACATCGACTTACAGTATACATCTTAGGTGATCCAACTGACACCAGTGGCTTGTGAGACCGGCCACCGCCCCTCGTCGGGGTCTCGACTGTACATACTAGTCTACTCTGGAGTATCGATGCCCTGTCTCGAAACTCCCACGACTAGGGACCACAATTAAGGATATGCGTATAAACCACCCAACTCTCACGTATATGATCGCCATCATACTGTTGGTGGAAAAGCAAGATCCTAAGGGCTCTATCAAAGTGTAACATGTAATCAGTCACCTGATCATGCACATGACTGATAAAGGCAAACCAGATAGCATACTATTATCTCGAGTAAGACTGTCCTACCGGTATAGGTCCTCCGCAATCATTGCAATCACGTACCTGTGATCCAATAATTGACTATGAGGGCACTATCTCCAACAATCTCCCACTTGCACTCAAGGCTAATTATTACGACGTCGACTACTCACAGCCCGTGTGAAACCGAACATCCAACTCCTCTACTAATCAGTATCACAAAGCCCGTTTGTAAAACTATTGTGTTCGAGAAATAGCCTTAGTGAATGGATCCGCCTAGAAGTTTCTTTCTATATCTCTTTTAATCTCAAGTTCGCGGAGAAAGCCATCTCCCGAATCGAGTAATACCTGTCTTAGAATATGTCCGGATATCTGATGGGACCTAGTTCATAAATGAACTCCAAATCCAAACTTCTTAGACTGTATCGATCACTGAACCTAATCAGTATCCTGCACCATGCCACCCACAGTATCCTCTTGGACCACCTGTCCACAATACTGTCCCTCTTCGTCAGAGGGAAAACTATAACTCTGACAATCATTCTGTCAACCATGTCACCTTTGAAGCTTGGAATGATAACCGTCTCCCGAAGGAGGCTGCCGTCATCAAATCCGTAGAACATGTACTTATGTTCTAAAACTGCTTCCTTATGTTTCTCCAGGATTGGATTAATACAAACTTATTGCATCTAGTACAAAAACAACATTTGGTGTGGTACTTGACATCTCATGATTGACTCAATTGCCTAAGCAAGTGATCTGCCAATCATGCACATCCCTCTCCCCTTTAGTCTATACGACACCTTTAGAGAGGGTGACTCCATCACCTGCAGGTACACCACCATGCTAGGAGTCATCTATTCTAAAAACCATCAGAATACTGTCAAAGTACCTACATTGGGAAACTACCCAAATCCAGATCTAAAACCATAGATCTAGAAACCAGAATGTCAAATATTATATCCATATCCTGTCTGGAGAAACAACTGTGTGACGACCACAGTACAACCGATCGTAGTATAGGAATTTTACTTCCTACTCTGTGTATGTCTTCCAGATACCATGACATCACACCCTACTACCTTCTTAACAGATCCATCCCTTATTCTGATTGAAGTCAAACCCATGACTGTCACATCAAAATTAGATGATCTATCTCCGCTATAACTGCTCAAGTCTATAAATAGATATAAGCATCTTGCCCACCATGCTTCCGCTGCTCCCACTGACTACGACAACCCTCCTGCCGGGTCTCATATCCTGGAACAACAGTAGTGTCAAGTCTGGGTAGATAAGAACCTCCCTTGTCACCGTCCTTGAGCCTACCGAAGTACCTCTCGGGTGTCTGAGGTTACCCACCAAATCTGCGGAGTGGCTATTGGAATGTCAAACCTGATTGAATGTATAGGTCATATTAAATTTTCCGTAATCGTTCGCGGTTCTGGAATCACTTCCAGTTCTACCATACTCCCACTACTGTTTTCTGAAAAAGATCCATTTTTACTAAAACTGTGGCAAGTCAAGAACAATATCACTATTGATCTTCCAAATGGTAGAATATCAACCCTCGTCATAGCCAGGGTCAACCCACAAACAGCCACTACAGAAACGTGCCCTGAGTTATCCAGAGTCTGGTTTTAAGCATAAGCTGGACAACTCCCCGTACCTTAATATCTTTTAAGGTACGATCCATTCTATATCCAATACAGAAACTTTGGCACTTATTTAATTGGAACCAGATTCAAATCATGCAGCTGTCTCCAGTGCATATCAACTTAATGGAAAAAGGCTAATCAGCATTACTCAACTTAGGAATCCATCCAATTATGAGTAACCTGAAAGAGAAAACTCGTTTCTCAAAACCATCACTATCATCTGAATACCAATCACAAGAATCTACATCTTCGATCTCTTTGAAGAATCCCGATACTTATGATACCTGGTTCTCTACTTTATTCTTATACCCACAACTTCTCAAAACTTAGACCTTGTATTTCTACGAAACACTTGTCTAAATACTAGAGAAGTTATAAGTAAACAGAACATAGTATGAGGACCTACCCCTTTGTCCTGATGGACACTTGGACAACATACAATACTCTGTATAAGTCCGCTGAGTTAAACAACTCAAAACCTGTGCGTTGTAGGTGGAAAACTGTACCCTGGCGATTTCCTCAAATATCACCAATTACAACGAATTCCGATATAATGAAGATGATCACCTAATTCCCAATATCTTACTCCCACTCATCATCTGTAAAACCATACAGATATGAGAATGAAAGCTGGTAAATACATACCCTTGGAGTAAGTGTCTAATCGGGAAAACAGTTTTTCCTTTAACAATGCACTGAAACATGAAAAATGTTTCGTAGGGGTATCCTGGTATTCATAGCAATGCCTCTTCCATAATCCAATTCATGACTTCAACCGTATATTTTATTGCCATCTCTCCAAATCCCTTTATTTGTCTTTAGTCGTTACCTTCTGTACACCTTCGTTAGGCTAAATGGTTTTCTTCCTTCCCTACCGTTCGGCACCAGCCTATGGTTTGGAAGAAGACTATCCAGTAAGCATAATAGGTGTACCCTCCTAAACCAAGGAGTACTCGCATCTCGAGAGAAGGTGATGATAAAAGACAACTGAATAATACCTTATTCTTTTAAAGGTGAAATAGGAGTGGCGATGAAGTACGCTGTTTTGGTCGTGAATGATATCAGTCGCAATTTACTTTGCCCTCTTTCTAATCCCTTTATTTTGTCTTTACATATTACCTTCTGCACACCCTACTTAGGCTAATTGGTTTTCTTCATTCCCTACCTTTCGGCACCAGCCTATGGTTTGGAATAAGACTATCCAATAAGCGTAATAGGTGTACTCTCCTAAACCAAGGAGCTCTCGCAACCTGAGAGAAGGTGATAATAAAAGACAACTGAATAAACCAATTCTATTTCTCCTGAACCTGGATCCATCCTCGAAGAAGTCCCTTCGAGTTCGTATATAACCATACGATGGATCTATCCAATGGAAGTGGATATCCGTAGTAATACGGGTGTTCTGAGAAATGCAAAGGGTAAAAGAAGGAGTGGCAATGACTTATGCAACACAGACAATCCAAAAGCCAGTATTTTAAGAAGGTTCGGTCAACCTGGTCACTGAGTCATAGTCTAGGGTCGGTCAAAGGTCGCTGCCAAAGAGAGAGAGAAAAGAAACACTCTGCGTGCACTCTAACCTAAATCAGAATGGTCATCATTTTATCTAATCCGGAAACCTCCCACTGTCCTGTCAAATTCTCCTCCAAACCTAAAGAAGAATCAATCGGGATCACCCAAAGAGTAAACCAACTCATCAGTGGGAATCGGGATCCAACTCTCATCGCATGATAACGTGATGGAATGCATCCACGTTACTCATACTCCAGATGGTATGCGCATACTTGGCAAGTTTCAGTTTCTTTAGAAACTCCCGATATAGTTTTTGCCCCATGCTCTTATAACCTTGGCGTTGGTCAAAATGTCATAAGTCACATGCCAAGTTCTACCCGTCACTATCTTGTTAAATTTGAACCCACCCGCACATGCCCTTGACGTTGGCCAAAATGGCAGAACGACTGTCCCAAACTAACTCATCTATCTATGCAACAATTGAATACCCAGCAGCTACCAAACACTATGCCTTGGCGTTGGTCAAAATACATAGCTTGAATACTACTGAATACCCAAAAGAAGTGACGGAGGGCTACGGCTGGTTTTTGGCGAAAAACCTTTAGCGTAGTGAACTTGATATCACTGAAGGAACCTGATAGCTTTTCTAAAATATAGTGGCGAAAACCTTTTGCTAAAGAGATCACTCCCGGTAAAGGGATCTCGGCTCTTTCCTCGTGGAATGAGGTGCAGGATATTCCACTGAATACCGCTATGCAAAGCAACATGTAATCGACTATAGTGAAGTTATTACGCTGATGCAAACTTCTGCCCAAGGGGTCAGTCCCGGTGAAGGGATATCGGCCCTTGCCCCGTCGTATGAGATGCAGGATATTCCACTGAATACCGCTATCCATAACAAAAGAAAACGTCTTTGCAATAACACATTTTAAATTTGTTCCAACAACTGTAAACAGGTTTGTTTTACTTTGCGTTGATCAGAATCAACGCAGTCCCACCATTTAATCACAACAGAAAAGAACGAAAATAAAATGTACGTATATGCCATCCGCATTCGTCACTGGGTCCCGTCATCACTCGTTAGGTTACTTAACTAACGACAGAGCGGGGACTGGACTAGCGCGGGTGTAAAACATATACAACATCTAATAGTATATAAACCAATATACAATAATCGCTCCAGGCGTGATAGTATGCAACATTACAGAAAAGTAATAAGCATCACAGAACAATACAGATAATCTGGGATCCCCGGGTTTCACAGAGCCGCTGCTAAAACCCGACGTTCCCCTGTCGTGTGGATAGCCTGTGCAATGAAACCTAGACCCCAACGGGTGCGGCAAGTTACCCACCAAAACCTGAAGCGAGGCAGTCCCCCACAGCATAGTGAATGGAACACCCGGCACTCCACGGAATCCGGTAAGCTTGGGCACCCCTCCTTGGGTCAACCTGTACCCCCTACGAGTGCGGCGAATAGTCTGCCAATTCTAGAGTAGGACCCCTCTACCTCTCAAAGCCATGAGATGCGGACCCGTTGCCCCCCAGAACCCGGCTATCCGTGCACTCCGTCGCGGGGCAAAACCTAGTACAGTAATGAAAAATAGTACAATAGGTACATCGACCGCAACCTGGTCGTGCCCCAAAAGAATATTATACAACAGGCAGTGACGGCTGTCCACAAGTTGGACGCTCGCCCCGTAATATCAAATGTACAAATAAACTCAAACTGTACTACCATTGCACACTGCTATCCACCATGACAAATCCGCAACATCACATCACAACACAGAACATCAACGCGAATGTCACGTTCGCAAACCCGTCTAAAAGAACTATAGCGATCAGACGCGGTTTACCGATCAAATGACATTCCCGGTCGGAGATATAATGTAAGCACTGTAAACTAACATGTTTAAATTTCGATCGACCAAATATCAAGAAGTGGGCCCCACGACTTACTGGTGAACAGTAACAAAACCTGGGCCAAAACAATATTTACCAAAAACCACAAAATCCATCAGAGAACCCACTGTGAAAATTTGGAGACACGACTTCACTGTATGGCCGCGGATGCGCGGTCAAACCATAGGTTTGACCGCGTTTCCGCGGCTACATCATCGAATTGCGTGCCCAAATTTCTACGTGGTTCTTAGAAAAGCCTGCACAGATTTTTAAGACATGTAGAATTAATTTTTGAGACCGTTTAAAAACAACAGAAACTGTCAGGCTAGAAAATTGTGTTTTTCGATTTTCGGTTCAATCGACGTTTTGAACGCGTTAGCACAAGTTAGCATAGCAAAATAGTGAGGCTCTGATACCACTTTAAGTCTACGCTAGCGCCCCGGCAGTCTACAGACGCCAAATGCGGAACAAAAACTTTTTAACTGGCGCTATCGTATGCTTTAACCCGGATCTGCCATTATTGCTAAACCAACAAACTGTAAAGAGTGTAGAAAGGTTATACCGAACGATCCGAGTCCTTCGTTCTTTAACCATCATCCCACGCTCCATTGCGGCTGCTCCGATCTCGTTGATCTCCGATTCCTGCGTCGAGGTGGCACCACATGATCGATTCTTTAAACGGGCTCCCGCCTCTGACTTGAGGCAACTCGATCGTCAAGTTTGCTAAAAGAGACGACCAAGAATGATGTAGAGAATGAGTAGATGACTTTGTCTCACTTCGTCCAAGTCCGTGGACGATCGGTAAATGAAGTTGCCGATGGAAATGAAATGGAACAAGAAATGAACTATGAAATTTCCATGCATCCAAAACTATACTCTTTTCTTTTTAGCAACCATAATTTCTCAAGTGAGAGAGTGAATGGGAGAGAGAGAGGGCCGGCCACCTTTATCAAGGAGGGAAGTGAGTGTAGGAGGAGGGAGGTGACCATATCCTAAAGCATATCATGAAGGAAAGATCTTAAGCAAAACAAAAAGCTTTTATGTAAACCATGACTCATTAACACCTAGTCACCATTTAATAAATGCTATGAAATATGCATGAATCTAGTCACCAATCTAGAAGTTTCTAGAAGCACGACTCACCTCATCCAAGAAAAGATAAATCCGTCTTTAACCAAATGTTAAAAGACGGCTGATAGAAACCTAGAAACTGGCAACTTCCAAAAGTGATCCTGAAACGACTTTCAGGATAACCCCGAAACTGTATAAATATACCCGCATTTGTATTACGACCGAATACAAATGCAACTGAGACAAAGATATTATACCTACTCAATATAATACTCGGATCCGGCTTAAACCAAAGCCGACCAGTATCATCTGCCCGAAAAATAACACGTGCGTAAACGCACGTGCATTTTCCGAACCCTGCCATAAAACCATACGGCCTCTACAACGTTTCGCCCGAACTTGGGAAACTGTCTGTGGGGGACTCTAATGACTCGTCAGTACCCTGGCAGTGGGTTTAACCACAAACCGTCAGCGGCACTAGCAATGCGTAACGGCTGCCCACGGACTGACCTCAAGGGAGGCCGATGAGCACACTCAAGGGAGGCCGATGAGCGAACTCATCCAGAAACCCTACTGAGCCTAACAGTGACAATGTATATACAGTCCGGTCCGTTCGTCTATGAGTATCGCATATCTGCCTAGGGGGCTAGTAACGTCAGACCCCCAATAGCAGTATAAGTCGTGTCGGAGTGAAGCCCAATAACACCCTGAGATACTACTGGAGTACCTACCAGTAAATCTCTTGCCATGGCCATGGACTTTGTGTAATGGCTCTCCTAGACACAGCACGACCTCGCCCCCAATACCGGGAGAGACGAATCCCCTGCCGATCCGCTCACGTGCCTCCATATGGCTCGGGACTGTACCCAAAAGCTACCTGTTTGCACGACTCCTTTGAGCCGTGGTAGGGTAGAAATCAAAGCACAGTGGGAACTCACACGAGACAAATGACGACCTCAGGTCGATGAACTAACCTGTACACATGTCACCAGGGAACTGCTATCTGACGGTAGATATAATACTAACTAGCAGATTCCCGGCGAGTCCTGTCCGGTGTACTCATAACCCAATGAGCACCTGTATACATCTTAGGTGATCCAACTGACACCAGTGGCTTGTGAGACCGGCCACCGCCCCTCGTCGGGGTCTGGACTGTACATACTAGTCTACTCCGGAGTATCGATGCCCTGTCTCGAAACTCCCACGACTAGGGACCACAATTAAGGATATGCGTATAAACCACCCAACTCTCACGTATATGATCGCCATCATACTGTTGGTGGTAAAACAAGATCCTAAGGGCTCTATCAAAGTGTAACATGTAATCAGTCACCTGATCATGCACACGACTGATAAAGGCAAACCAGATAGCATACTATCATCTCGAGTAAGACTGTCCTACCGGTATAGGTCCTCCGCAATCATTGCAATCACGTACCTGTGATCCAATAATTGACTATGAGGGCACTATCTCCAACACTCGGGACACTAGCGCCCGTCTAGTCCGGGTTACGTTAGTCGCTACCGACTACGCGATCGACTCAGACGTCGATACTCCGTCCACTCCTCTTTCACCCCTTCCTTTGCCGGCCAACTCCGACGTTGACCGGAATTCTGTTCATACATCTTCACCTTCACCTTCACCAACCTCTTCTTCCGCGATGTCAGGATTTAATCCGAACATCTCTTTGACTACCGCTGGATTGGCTCCACCTCCTACGGAGACCAATATCCCACCACCACCGCCTGTTGTAGCGCCGCAGCGAATCGCGCTCCAGGATCATTTCTATCCCACCCGTTCTGCACTTCCCACCTGCCTTTCTCTTCCTCCGGCCAATGGGGACAACTTTGAAATTAAGCCCCACTTCATCAACATGCTTCCACGTTTTCATGGGCTTGAATCTGAAGATGCCTATATCTTCATCAACAAATTTCAAAACGTCTGTGTCATGATGAAAACCACCCAGCTGTCGGAGATGCTATACGTCTACGGGTCATTCCGTTCACTTTATGCGATCTTGCTGAAAAATGGCTGTATAGCACCGCTTCCCACTCAATCACCAGCTGGGACGAGTTTGTTAAAGCGTTTCTAAAAAAATTCTATCCGAATCATAAGACCGCAAGGATTCGAAATGAAATCAACCAATTCTCTCAGCTTCCTTCTGAACCCTTCTGGAAGTGCTTTGACCGATACAAAGACCTTCTTGTTCAGTTTCCTCACCACGGTATAGAGAAATGGCAACTTTGCCAAACCTTATACGAGGGACTGAACCCAGCAACGAAGCAGTTGTTGGAAACCATCTGTCAGGGCCACTTCCTATCGAAATCTGACGAGGAAGCGTGGCAGTTCTTTGACGATCTTGCGGAGCAAACGCTACAATGGGAGAGCACCAGACCGACGTCTTCTTCTTCTACCTCCACTTCTACCGGTCAGTCACCAACTTGATGTCTCTATTGCGATGGAAGCTGAAATTGCTGCGATAACAAGAAAGCTTGAAGCGATAGAGAGCAAATTTTCTGCTCCTGCTCCTGCCCCTGTTCTCCCACTTCGTACCATTTGCTCTTGTTGTTCCGATCCTTCCCACTTGACCGAAGATTGTCCTTACAATCCACCCTCGCAAGGACAGGATCAGGTTAATGCTGCATTCCAGCAAAGACCGAGGAATGATCGATACTCTTCCACGTACAATCCCGGTTGGCGGAACCACCCCAATTTCGCCTGGAATCAGAATCAATTCCAGGGCAACAATTTCCAAAGGGCCCCTCCACCGCAACAACAAGCGCAACAACAAACTCAGTATCAGCAGCCCTTCCAACCCCAGCCTTTCCAAAATCAGACGAACAACTTTGCACCCAACAATTCTTTTCCACCAAACAATTTTGTTCCGTCAAACAACGATAAGGTTTCCTCGCTCGAACGAAGTCTGGAGGCGTTCGTTAAACAATCGACCCAATCCACCACCAACATCCAGTCTTCCATTCAATCCTTAGTGCAACACACTGCCGCATACGGGCAAAGCATCAAGACCATCGAGGCCCAGATTGCACAGCTGAACGCGGCCTTAAGCGAGCGAGAAAAAGGGAAGCTCCCGTCCCAGCCACTCCCAAATCCCGGTCACCCACATAACGCACATGTTGCTCTTGAACAACAGAACCATAATGTGAGTGCCGTGACCACACTGAGATCAGGAAGGATGCTGCAAAACAACATTGGCAAACGAATCAACGATAATACCCCGGCCGCTTCTTCTTCTTCTTCTTCTTCGTCTTCTGAGCCTATTCTCCGTTCTTCACAAGGCTCTCCTTCCTCTTCTTCTGCTCTGAACGGACCCACTTCTCACTCCATGAAAACACCTATTCTGGGATCCATTCCAACTCCACAATCTCCTCCTCCAGCATTAGACTCAACCAATTTTCAAAATGTTCCATTTCCAAACCGGTTGAGGTCTAACATATAAAATCCACAAATG
Organism: Agapanthus africanus; assembly: GCA_030015575.1. Lineage (NCBI taxonomy): Eukaryota > Viridiplantae > Streptophyta > Magnoliopsida > Asparagales > Amaryllidaceae > Agapanthus > Agapanthus africanus. The sequence continues at coordinate 229,983,852 of JASDDO010000006.1, read as the reverse complement.
GAGAAGATTCTGGAGTTATTTAAGCAAGTTAACATTAACATTCCTCTTTTAGATGTTGTCCAACAAGTCCCGTCTTACGCGAAAATCTTAAAGGACTTGTGCACGAAAAAGAGGAAGTCTCAGGTACCCAAGAAAGTTTTCTTGGCTAGTGCTGTGAGTGATGCCCTTACCCAATCTTTACCACAAAAACGAAAGGACCCTGGCTGTCCTACGATTTCAATTACCATTGGGGATAAGAACATCAACCGCGCACTATTAGATCTTGGTGCCAGTGTTAACCTGCTTCCGTATTCAGTATACGAGCAATTAGGCGTCGGAGAGCTGAAACCCACACACTGCACTCTCCAAATGGCCGACCGATCGATCACCCATCCTAGGGGTGAGCTAGAGGATGTGTTAATAAAAGTCGGGGACTTCATATTCCCCGTTGACTTCATTGTATTAGACACACGGCCTGTAGCTAACCCCCGGAATCAAATTCGGGTGATACTCGGTCGCCCATTTCTTGCAACCTCAAATGCTGTGATCAATTGTCGCAATGGTTCGATGAACCTCTCTTTTGGAAACATGACGATTGAACTCAACATTTTTAGGTTGGGGAATCAGCCCGCCGAACCTAATGCTCATATACTGGACGTCTGCTCGATCCAGGAGATCACCCCAGAAGAGTGTGAATTCGAGGAGTTTCTGTTTGATCACGATAATCTTGACGCCACTAGTGCGTTTCTCTTCGAACCTGCTGCTGTTTCTGCGCCCGAAAACGACTACGAGTGTTTCATGTTCTCGAACGATCTTAGCTGTGCACAACCCGAGTTTGAATCCTTCGACTTTCCGGATGAGTTACCTGAACCATCCAACTCGGTTGCCTACACTCGCTTTGAACCTTTGCTGGAGTCCTTTGAGTTCGAGACCTTTGCACCAATCTTGCCTTCCATCGTTTCACCTCCAACGCTCGAACTCAAGCCTTTGCCGTCTCACCTTAAGTACGCTTACTTAGGTGAGAACGAGACCCTCCCTGTCATCATCTCGGGTTCTCTAGCTCCCGAGCAAGAGAAAGCCCTTCTCGCGGTCTTACACAGCAACAGGCAAGCTTTTGGCTGGTCCATGGCGGACATCAAGGGGATTAGTCCCCTGATCGTTGAGCATCACATTCATCTGATGGATGATGCCAAACCAGCCCGGGATCCACAAAGACGTCTCAATCCAGTCATGAAAGAGGCTGTGAAGAAGGAGATCGTAAAATGTCTAGATAGTGGTATCATTTACCCTATCTCTGATAGCCAGTGGGTTAGCCCCATTCACGTTGTCCCCAAGAAGTCAGGCATCACGGTCATCACACTAACGAGGCGAACGAGTTAATCCCTACTCGCACCCAAACTGGGTGGCGAGTATGCATTGATTACAGAAAACTCAACGCCGCAACGTTGAAAGACCACTTTCCGCTACCCTTCATTGACCAGATGCTTGAACGATTGGCCGGACATGAGTACTACTGCTTTCTTGATGGCTACTCCGGTTATAATCAAATTCCCATCGCCGAAAAAGACCAGGACAAGACCACTTTCACTTGTCCTTTCGGCACGTTTGCATATCGACGCATGCCCTTTGGGTTATGCAATGTGCCCGCTACCTTTCAGCGGTGTATGATGGGTATCTTCTCAGACATGGTGGAAAAATTTCTGGAGATTTTCATGGATGACTTCTCCATCTTCGGCGATTCCTTCAACGAGTGTTTGCTGCATCTTGACGCTGTCCTTACCCGATGTAAGGACAAGAATCTCACTTTGAACTGGGAGAAATGCCACTTCATGGTGCGCGAAGGTATTGTCTTAGGACATATCATCTCACAAAATGGCATAGAGGTTGACAAAGCAAAGATTGAGGTCATTTCCAATCTGCCTCCTCCCCGATGCGTCAGAGATATCCGAGCCTTCCTTGGCCATGCCGGTTTCTATAGACGGTTCATCAAGGACTTTAGCAAGATTGCTAGGCCCTTGACTCTTTTGCTGGCCAAGGATACGCCATTCGACTTCAACTCGAGCTGTGTGACTGCATTCGAGTCACTAAAACGCTCACTCACTTCTGCTCCCGTTCTTTCTTCACCTGACTGGACGCACCCATTTGAGATTATGTGCGATGCATCCGACTTTGCCATCGGTGTTGTCCTTGGACAACACATCAACAAGATGCCGCACGTAATCTATTATGCGAGCCGAACCCTGAACGACGCCCAACTCAACTATACAACAACTGAGAAGGAATTCTTAGCTGTTGTATTTGCTTTAGAAAAGTTCAGGCCCTACCTCATCAGCTCTCCAGTCATTATCTACACTGACCATTCTGCTCTGCGCCATCTTTTTGCGAAGAAAGATGCAAAATCTCGGTTAATACGTTGGATCCTCTTGCTTCAAGAGTTTGACCTTATCATTAAGGACAAACGAGGATGTGAAAACGTGGTTACCGACCATCTCTCACGACTTCCTTCTTCGCCTTCGCTTCCAATTCCGATCAACGACGTTTTTCCGGATGAACAGCTCTTGACAGTATCGTGCGAACCCTGGTTCGCAGATATTGTGAACTATTTGGCCACGGGATTACTACCGACCGAATGGTCAAGTCAGGACAGACTTCGCTTCTTATCCCAAGTAAAACACTTTTACTGGGACGGACCCTACTTGTTCAAGTACTGTCCCGACCAGATTATTCGTCGGTGTGTCCCTGATGAGGAATTCAAGAGTGTGCTGTCATTTTGCCACGATCAAGCGTGTGGCGGGCATTTTGGGCCCAGAAAGACAGCTGAGAAGATCTTGCAATGTGGTTTCTACTGGCCACAACTCTTCAAAGATGCTCATGACTATTGCAAGACTTGCTCCCGGTGCCAACACATGGGCCGGATATCCCGGAGGAACGAGATGCCGCTCCAACCGATCTTGGTTGTGGAGATTTTTGATGTTTGGGGGATAGATTTCATGGGGCCGTTTCCCAGCTCTTTCGGGAACTTGTACATTCTTCTCGCTGTTGATTACGTCTCTAAATGGGTCGAGGCTGTGCCCAGGCGGACTAACGACAACTAGGCTCCTTAAAGAAAACATTTTCTCCCGGTTTGGGCACCCCCGAGCGATCATTAGAGACAATGGAAGTCATTTCTGCAATAAGACTTTCGAGGCCTTGATGCGGAAATACTCCATTAATCATAAGCTCTCTACGCCCTACCACCCCCAAACCTGCGGGCAGGCCGAAGTTTCAAATAGGCAAATCAAGCAGATACTGGAGAAGACGGTTTCCAAGAACCGTAAGGATTGGTCGCTGAAACTCACTGATGCCCTTTGAGCTTTTCGAACCGCTTATAAGACCGACCTTGGCATGTCTCCCTATCGGCTTGTGTACGGAAAAGCCTGCCACCTACCTGTTGAAATAGAGCATCGCGCATTTTGGGCGATAAAAGAGCTGAATCTATCTCTCGAAGATGCGGGCAGCCATCGGAAGCTGCAGTTGAACGAACTAAGCGAGCTTAGGGATGAGGCTTACGATAACGCGGTTGTTGTTAAGAACCGAACGAAGGTGTTTCACGATAAACACCTTTTGCGCAAAACCTTCGTACCTGGTCAGCAGGTACTTCTTTACGACACCCGACTTCACTTCCATCCAGGAAAGCTCAGATCTCGCTGGAAAGGGCCGTATTTTGTGCGGAATGTATATCCGCAGGGCGCTGTGGATTTGGAAAATCCGAAGGACGGTTCATTTTTCAAAGTGAACGGACACCGACTAAAACCGTACCTTAGCGCCGAACCAACAGAGGAGCTCCTGTTCTTACAGGAGCCGGTTTACCCTGCCTGATCTTCCTCTGCCTACCTCCAAACTTCGGTTATCCAGCCAAGAACAGTGAACACTGTTCCAAATAAGTTTGGGGGTATGTATAAACCATTTTGTATATACTTGTGTATATTCTTCTTCTTTTTCTTTTCTTTTAAAAACAAAAACAAAAAAAATTGTATATCGCTAACCGACAATTTTGACCCTTCAAATGTTCTCTTCATGCAATGACAGTGAGGACACTGTCCAGTTTAAGTTTGGGGGTACGCTCAGTACGCATTTCTTACCTTCGCATTCATATGTATATTTTGCATCTGCATATTAATCCATAAAATCCATAAAAATTTGAAAATTTTCTAAAAATATAAAAACTTTTTTGTCAAGTTAGCTTGTGGAAGAACACTGATTCAACATTTCGACGGTTTTGTTTGAAAAAATAGGAATAACTAAATCTTATGTTTAGATTTTGAAAACCTGAAAGATAACTCTCCTTTGAAGTTAACTATAGCTGATATACGTCTTTACATCACACTACACGTGTCGTGAGTTTTTGGGAATTAGATGACAAGTCTTTTATGTTTAAAAACTTTTAAACAGATAAATGATTTTCTGAGGATCAAATAGGTTTGTTCTGAAATAAGTAATGTCAAGAATAGTTTATGAAGTAAAGAGAATATGAAGGAATGTTATTGATGCCGTAATTGGAACTAAGTCTGAAAAATTACCCATCTGAAACTTGATTGGAATGATTACACACCGAACCCACTAAACACGTCTTTTATCCAAAAAAATAATTGAACTACCGGTTATATCTCCGTTCGTATTAAATCATCTGATTTTCACGCCAAACTGTCTTTTGTTTTTGGACCTAGGTAACTTGAGTAATTAAGTCCGCTGGGGTGTTTCTACACCTAATGCCCTAAAATCAACTGGTTTGGGTGCATTGGCCCAAAGCTCGCTAAGAAGCCTAGAAAGTCCAGATTAAAACAAAGTCAAGCAAGTGTTCTCTCCGATTTAAAATTCCTAACGGTTCTTTGTGTGAGAATAATCTTGATAAAAGACAGGCTTTTATAAAAAAAATTTAACGGAAATATGAAGGTTTTACTCTATGATAAAGACTATTGCACGTTCACAGAGGTGTGTATGAAATGAAAACAAGAAAAAGGTGGAGTGAAAAATACGACTTAGTTTCCTGTTAAGGAAGATAGAAATTCTGAAGTTGAAACCTTACTGGAAAACGAAACTTGAAAAATGCTTAACTCTTTATAAAACTTATGTGATCCTTTTAAAATTGTTATCTGGGCTTTATTATGCTACATAATGACTTTAATCGATCCTTCTGGAACTTAACGACACTATTTGCACTGCACGTAAAGACATATAAAATCTGTAGCTAAATAAGAAGCGAGGTGTGAAAAATAAAGGTTCGATAGTCTAGACTTAAGATTATAGAATTGTTATTTTCTGAAACAAAACTTTAGGGTTTGAATCTTAGTTATTTTACAAAACCAACTTGACCGGATTTTGTGGGTAGTATCCGCTGAAAACCCTCAGGAGACAACACTCCTCCTACTAGGGACACCTAGAGGTTTAACGGCTTATTGCACATGCTCAGTGCAATCGCGTTCCCTGCGAAAGTGAGGTTAGGAAATTTTTTGTGAATAAATTGGCTTTGCTCGGGATGGGCAAATGATAAGTTTGGGTGTATTTGTTCATATCAGATTTTTGCATTTTCATACCGCCCAATTTTTATCACATTGCTTATCGGTAGGTACTCTTGAGCCGTGTTTGCTAGTCAATTGCAGGATACAGGTTCTCGGCTCTAAACGGTGAAATCCATGGAAAAACACGACAAAATCCGGGTTCCTGCCAACCATTGATAAAACACGGTTCTCCGCTCTTTATCCGTCTGTTGCCACACACCAGTTTTGGAGACAAAATGGCAAATCGATTGTCACCTTCATGCACAAGGCTCAATGGCAACAACAAGTTCCAAGAAATCTACGCGGGGCTCAAGAAAATCTTGACAAAAGTCCACCTTTCCCACAACAGAAATTCTGGAAGAAATGTGGAAGAATTTTCAGAAAATACATGTACCAGACAAGAGGGGACAGAAGACCAGGAAAGTACCAAGAAGCCCACACCCTAACTCATCTATATGGCCGCGGAACCGCGGCCAAAGGGGGGTATAGGCCGCGGTTCCATGGCTTTCTGGCGCCACAGAAAAAGTTGTTTGGGGGATATTTTGGTCTTTGTATGTACATACAGAATTTTGCCCTAGGTTTTCATTTCTCAGCCTATAAATAGCCCAGAACTTTGTGAAGGAAAAGGGTCCATAATCTTGTATTTTCTTTTCTAGGTTTAGTGTTGTTTCTTCTTCCTCTTCTCATCTCTTCTCCATTAAAACTTGTAGTGAGCTTGTGAGTGAAGAATGATGAATAAAGAAGAACCGTTTATTATTTTGCTTGTCTTATTATCTTGTTAATTGTTGTAATTTTCATTTGTTAACTAGTTGTTGTTATTTCTTATTGTTTCTTTCTTCTCTCTTTTTCTTTATCCTTAAAACGACCATGATGCTTACGCTCAATTCTCGCCAAGGTGAGGTCGCAAATAGCTAGTCGTTATCTTCTAATCTCTTTCTTTCTATCTTCCTCTTTTGTTTTGTTTTATTTTTTCCGTATCATGATGTGTGAGTAGTTTCATACTTGTTAAGGTAGGATAAGGGAAGTTTGAGAGCAGAAAATCTCTCTCACTCTTTCCTTGCCCAACAGCTTAATTCGACTCCCGTTAATTGAACCACAATCCGCTCCTTACGGCACCCTATCCTACATGATAGCGGTGATTCCGTAGTGAGACCGGTTGTGGTTGAATTAACCGGAGGTTATGGCTAAGAGCCAAGAACGGACGGACAAGCACCAAAAGGAAGAACTTATGCGTTGGAAAGCCTAGCTTATACTCGCAAGTTCCTTCCTAGTCGTGCTAATCCCCGTTGTTGCCGATTACCGTAACACCGATATTAAGAGGGGCAACGAAAGATGTGGGAGACTCCTAACTCAAACTAACCTAATCCTAACCCTAACAAGCTCTCTTTACATATCATTTTAACACTTAGATAATCACAAACAAATCTGAACTCTCGGACTTAACTCGTTAAAGCACATAGAAAAAGATTCCCATCTCCCTGCGGACGACCCGTACTCAACCGGCTAGCTACAAGCGAAACCGTCTTGATTGCGGTATTTAAACTAAAACTTGAACACGCAGAATCACTAACAATCAACGAGCGAGCCAGTTATTACTGCGAACGACGAGATATTGCCCCAGATGCTGGAATTAGGGCAGAACGAGTTGTACTAAGAGATGATAGAAGGTCGCTAGTCATCGAGGATCAATGACTAGGACATGTGGATCGTTCGCCTACCCCGATGCGAGGTCATCAGATAGATTGATTCCAGCTAGAGACGACTTCATGCGGAGACGTTGGGAGTCGACAGAGACGATCGAATGTCAGAAACCTATTATTCCAAGTTTAAAGTAGTCGGAAAGACATGCAGGCAATTCTATGGTCCCTCTAGAAGAATGAAACCCTAACTCGACTTAATGACCGTGTGAAAGCCTTTGAACCTTCGGGTTTGCAGCAGTTCTACGGCGCCATTAGTGAGGCTTGGTTTTGCCCTTCTACGGCTGGACTACCGATGCTGTGGTATGTACTTGATACTATTAAACTGTGCCCAAGAGGTTGAGCCCTTGGGGGATTATGAGGTTTTGATGACTTGATCGGATGGCTCGACTTAATTCGGATGCTAGGTGGTGAGATGCATTTCTTGGGAGACTCCCGATACGAGGATAGCCATTGGAGCTCAGTCCATGCAGCCACGATGAGACGAGTCCGAAACAGTTGACATTGGGGAAAAGTGGAGTAAGATTCGTACCAGATCTAGATGAAACGAAGTTCCACTCCGCCGACATCAGAGATGCGATACGTATGCCGAGGCATTATACTTAGATATACCTTCCAGAAGGAGTCGCGATGAGTATGCAGCCGTTCCGGAATAAGAAACAGATATAGTAAAGGACGATAACTTCCGGACAGTTCGGCAGAGACGTGATTTGGGAGAGCCTCGACAGGACCTTTCTGGAATGAATTACGAGAAGACTAGGACCAGGAGTGGTCATGTTACGCATGCCAGCAGACCAGAGTTCTTGATCATTGACGAGACATGCTATGAGTGACTACGACAGTTGGCCAGAGATTCTTAGAGGATGCACTTGAGAGGTACTATTCCGCCATTATTGATTTCGATGTTTTGGGTGATCTATTCGCATGATTTGGTTTTGATGGTTGAGTTTCATGATATCATTTTCATGCGCCATGGTTGCACCTACTGAGTATTTATGATTTTTGCACAGTTGCACTTGAAATAGTTTTCGTGCCTTGGATTTTCGCACATGTTGGGCGTATGTTTTGAAGTGTGATTTTGGTACACACCAGATGCACTAAATCGAGATTTTTCGTGTATGTCAGATGCACCTGATTTTGCTGTCAGGCACACATGTTACCTACGACAGATGTTTCGTGCACACCCGATGCACTTAGATGTTGTTTCTATGCATATGTATGGCACATATTTGGATTTGATTTCCGTGCGCACAAGACGCACGTAGTATTCATACGCGTAATTTGGGATTGATTTTTCTTATAGAGCAATACGTTTTTATGATATTGCTATGTGTTTTCATACTGAGCAGGACTAGTCAGAGAACAGTACCTGAATATATTTTACATGTATAGTTTCGATTTATATCATATTGGTTTTGCTTTGGATTTGGTATTGATGTCTTCCCCATGACTCCGATGATTGCGGGATGCTTGACGGAGTTCTGATTTGAGTGATATGCTCATTTTTCATGCGCATGCGTTGCGCTACGATTTGTTTTATGTATTTATGATTTCGGAGCCCCGGTGATTTGATGGTTTTGGCTGAAATATTTTAGTATTTGGGGGAAGTTTTAATTTAAATTCAGGGACTGAATTTCTTTAAGGGGGGAAGATTGTAACGTTTTGAAAATCGTTTCGGTGAAATTTCGAAAAAACGGTAAAATAAGGGGGTTTTCTGTAAAAAGTCAAAATACAAATATCTTTATTTTAAAATTAAATATACATATTCTAGATATGTAATTGCTAGTATTTAGTGTTTATTGAGCCACTGGGGAAATTTCAAATTTTCTGAAAAATTTTCCGAAAATAATTATTTTAATATTATTTTAAGCCGTCACTAATATATTTAATTAGGGGAAATTACAAATTGGAATGAGTTGAAATAAATTTTGTGCATCATAATACATTAAATAAAATTTTATCATGTAGTTTTTGAAACGAAATCGTTTGCCAAAACGGTTTAGAAAATATCGAAGAAAAAGGCTTTTTTTTTAGTTTAAATGGATGTTGGGGTATTGTATTTGTCATTTTCCATCACCCCACACCCATACCCACACTCACACACACCCATTTATCTTTTTTTCTTGGCTGAATTCAGCAGCCCCTCCCTCAATCTTTTCCCCACTTGTGTTGCAAAAGAAAAGAAAAGAAAAGAAAAAGGAAATGTAGAAATGAGAGTGGACTTTGACTAGGTTGACTAGATGTTATCTTTCCCCACCTCACTCTCTCTCCTCTTCTCTCAATTTCAGCCGAGCCCTCCCATTTCCTGCACCAACAACAGCCCCTCTCTCTCCCTCTCTCATTTTGCATCAAAAATTCATCAAAATACCTCAAAAATCAAGCTAAAATCCAAATCCGACTCCTACCCATTTTCTCTCATCTCCTTTAGCATGGATATTGGTGCAAGGATTTCAAATTGGAGGTCTAGATTTCAAGTTTCATCCATGGTTCATGAGGTATAAATCTTGGCCTTTTGTTTAAATTGTTGCTAAATACTTTAGTCTAGCCTAATTATACGTTTAATTATGGGTTAATTTAAATATGTGGGTTTTCAAGAGAAGGTTTAGATTAGGGTTTTGTTGTGAATTTGTGTTGTGATATATTGTGCATGGTTTAGTGATGTGGATTAACATCTTAAGTTTTGTAGAAAACTAATCTAGTTGTTAATTACAAACCATTACTTATAAAATGTCCTAATTAAGTTATTTTGCTAACTAGGGTTTTTGGAAAATTGTTAAATGCTTTAGATTAAAATATAATTTTGGTTTCATGTCATTATTAATACTATAATGAGTGGTTTAATGACTTTGGATCATGTAAAACCAAGCTTAATTGTTAAATTATGAATTTTGCTCTAAAAAGAGTTAAAATCGGTATTTTTGCAAACTAGTTTTTTTTGAATATATATGGTTTGGTGAAATTAAATTATGGAAATGATTTATATGACTTATTTAAGATACTTAATAAGTATATTGGCCACTACATTCAATTAAACGTCGAGTTTTGTACTAAAACGGGTAATTTTTGCTTGCTAGATTTTCGGAAAAATGGCTTCTAAAGTGAATTTGGGGTTTTTGTGAATTTTAAGCTATTCTATATTTAAATTAGTATTCGTGAATGTGCAAATGAGTGTACTTGGGTTTTTCTCGATGGTCGGGCGTTTGCACGCCAACGTCGAGGGTTTTTGGGTTGGTTTATGAGAGCAACCATAGGTTTTGACCTGTGTGGGATTCGTGCGTCGTTTTGGTCAGGAGTCGGATTTTAATATGATATGGTGCGTTTTGATATGTAGGTACCCCATGTGGACTTCGAGACGACAAGCAAGCGTGTGGCGACGTCAGCACCGGCGAGCGAGGACCAGGTGAGTAGATTTATATCTACGGGGAGAAGTCGGGTGGATGGCGTATAGCACCCCCGCAGTCCGTGGTGGTGTATACGGATGCATGTACACACCAACAATTATTATGTTATTTGGGATTAATAACGATGGTTAGGATGGATATTGGTGTGTTGGATTATTTTAGTGTTGCGAACCCTAGGGTAGTGTTGCACTACACATACACACATACATACTTGCATACATTCCTATTTATATGTGCTCATGGGATTCTTTATAGTTATGTGTTCACTTGGGTATGGGACTATGTGTTCACATACGGATTTGAGGATGATACTTGGGATTGAGCTGAGTCGATGAGATTTGTTGTGTGGTTGTGATATCGGTGATATGGCAGGATTCGTACTTGAGGTACGTCCTGGTGTTATAGCGGATCTTGGGGCGGCGATACGGGTGAATAGTGTTATAAATAAAATGGTCGACATGTGATCGTGATATGAGGCATGATATGTTAGGATATTAATATTAGGCCGTATCGGGCGATGTATACCCCTTGATGATGATATGTGCTGATGATATCGGTTTGTACGAGACTGTTGATCAGTAGTCAGATCATGACTATATTGATGATTTTAGTATTGTACTAGACATAGGTCAGTACCCTGGACTATGATCTTGGATAAAGAGGATACCAGATGAATAGTGTGATGAATATGATATTAACCCGTACCCAGATTTGGGGATGCCGTACGACGGATTTACGTACGAGCTATATTTTGATGATTGATCCGCACTCTTGACTTGGGATGTCTGATTATAGATATGGTATCGGATATGATATTATTGAGACGGGATCACCGACTAATATATATACAGATGTATATGTATCGACTCAGATGTTAGGCGGTTTCCTTACCTGTAGTCCAGCTTGTTAGCTTAGCCCTTTAGTTTAGTTTAGTTGTTAGATTAGATTCGATTCTTACCTATTTCAAAAACTAACGAATCGTGGGTATTTTAAAAGACAGTCCAAGGGATCCTACGGATATTTCAAAAGACGTATCTTTTCATAAAAACACCGTAGCCCCTATTTTCAAAACCCCATGATTCGTGTTATTTCAAAAGGCACCATTTGTAGGACTTATATTAGATTAGTGCAGATTAGTTATAGTTGCGTCTAGTATTCAGCTCCCGCTCATCATTGTGGTTCGCTTCATATCGCATACTTATGTTATAATTTCTTATTCCAATGTTGATATCATATTGTTAGGACACCAGCACCATTACCGATGATGCGTATGTACCACGTACACTTACTTCCCGGCTCACACACATCTTCATCGGTAATTGCCATGTCACGTACACCTTAGAAAATATTATTGCTTGACATAGCCTGTTAGCTAATAGTTTAGACATTGTAGTTATTACCTGATACTTCATGCATACTGTTATTCATTATTATGCCGCATTCATGGATTCTCATGCATATATTCACTATTTTACGTGTTATTGAGGTTTTGGATTCGGATTTCCATGAGATTTTCTGGATTTGGAGGAAAACCGCAAAACATAAATAAACCTTTTCTCTATTTTAAAATAAAAAGTACGGTTTTCCCATGATGTATGAGTCGTCCACCATAAGTTTGCTGATGGATTTCGAGACCCGATTCGAGGAGACGGATGAACCGTTTCGGGTACATGGTGGACCCGGTAAGGTACCCCAGGGCAAGAAGCGCGTGATGATGACGATGTGAGCCTGGCAGGGGAGCACTACCTATCGGTGATTTTACCCGACGCGTCGGATATCCGGAGGATACCGTCGTGGTCTTGAGATAGATGGTAGGGGACGGTCTGGACTGACAGCGCCCTAGATATTGTGATTGAGACATTGAGATTTCGAGATATTGAGGTACAGAGACCGTGATACAGAGATATTGAGATATTGGGATTACGTTTTGTGCCGATGCTAGGCACTGTTTTATGCTGATTTCATTATGATATCTCATTTTAAAAATACAAAGGAAATCTCACTAAATTATGAAAACAATTCTTCATTTACATGTATTCTGTTTTCATGCATTCATACCTTATTCATATGATATATTGCTACCTGAGGCACTGACACGGGCACATGAGATTACACTCGGGTTAGATATTTACCCTAGCCTTGTTATAGGTTGCATGTTACATATATAATTGAGGATATATTATGATCAGTGACCTAGGTTGCGTTATTTATGCGATTTCTTTCCATAGATGTTTTTCTATTCACGATTTGGCAACTCAGCCCCGTTGTGCCCCAGTTTCTTGCTGGTTTGCCGTACAGGTTTCATTACGGCTTGCGGGCATAGTTTCGTTCGGGTGATTTGCTAGTAGGTGGGTTTACTTGTATCGTACCCCCCATTATATAACTTGTATATTATTACTCTGTTGTATCTAGAAGTTCCATCAACCAATGTATTTATTTTGAGATAGAGACCAGTGATGTTATTCCTTCGACCTTAGAGTCACGCGTTATATTTCTGTGGTTTTCTTGCGGTTTTGAGTTTCCTTTTGAGTTTTGATCCTCGCCCTTGGCGTTGTATATTATATTGCTTGTGTGGTTGTGACCGTCGATTGACGAAGAGCTAGCTCCCGCTTGGGGATGCCTTTTTATTGATTTCGTATACTATTCATGTTGTATCCCGTTTGGGGGCCAGTATTTACAAAGGAGACTGCCGAAATTTTCAGGAAATTTTTGATGTTTTTAGAAACCCGCATAATTCGGCTTATGCTATTAAAACTACTTATTTAAATTGGTTTTCCTTCACTCTACTACTTTTCTTGGTTTGCATTTCTGGGTTTTCGGATTACTTGGATTACGTACGCCTCGAGACGTTTCGTAGTTTAAGTGCCGGTCATGTTCCGTACTTTCGGGACGTGACAGAAGTCGGGTGGATGGCGTTTAGCACCCCTGCAAACGTAGAATTGGAATATTACTTATTGTCATTAGGAAGTCAGACGTGACCTTAGAATCTTGGTGAGTAAGACCCTAGTAATGACCTTAGGTTGGACTAGATTGATTTAGAAAGACCTTACCTGAGGATGAATATCTTGGAGGAGATTCGTAGGTTTCAGGTAGATACACACTCACGCACACACAGAAACTCGACATGGTGTATACGTGTATGTGTATATATATAGGACTAGGTGTAGGTATATATATACACAACATGTATATGTGATACAAGGATGTGATATGATACATGGGGATGAAACAATATAACTGGGCTTGATGCCGTGATTCTTGGCTATACAGTCGTGTTATGATGTAAGCAAATCATTAGAAAATGAGATAATGAATAGGCCTACATAAACAATAATAGGTGGTGATGATATTGAGGTACATGAGACTCTAAAATAGAACCCGGACTGTAACCTGTGACTGAAATCACGATATGATATATACGTGACTTGATTACGATATCATATAGGTGTGACTTGATTATGATATGATATAAGTGTGACCTAATCATGATATAATATGTGTGACATGATATTTCTGAGGATAAATTGACGATGTATGTGATTACAGTACAGTACCTTTAATCATGACATTATTTGATAATGATATTAAACGATTGATGAGATACATAGGTGATACTTGACCCGTACCCCGCTATTAGGATGTCGTACGATGGATTTTACCGTATGAGGCATAGATGTGATGATTGATCCACACTCTTGATTCGAGGAAGTCGTACTACGTACGTGACGCTATTGAGGCTGGATCACCGACTATTAGAGATATGGACTCAGACCTTAGGTGGACTCTTATTTCTTATCGATTAGTTTCTTTAGTTTAGTTATTAGGGGGTTAAATAGATACCAGTTTGGGCTCGAGTCATATAGATGTAGTTAGATATGTATATTCCAAATGAGTGATTAGTATACATATGACCTTTATTTTCAGTTCGTAATCATCACGTTGCATGTTCATACATATGTTTCCTTCATCGGTATAAAACTCTGCCTGTTAGGACACCAACACCATTACCGATGATGCGCATATTCCACGCACACTTATTTGCCAGCTCACACACATCATCATCGGTAATTGCTATGTCACGTACACTTTAGAACATATTATCTTTTATGGATAGAATCAGCTAAAGGCTAGATCAATATGGTATTGTGATAACTTTCAGGTGTTAGTCTAGACATGGCATTTATTACTTAGACATTTTATGCATTCACATTTTCATGTTATCATGCAGTATTGTGGGGCTTATGCCGACACTTATCATTTACTTACTCATGATTTTAGGATTTTTTATTTCTATGAGATTTCTGGATTTTGGAAAAAACCGCAATAATATATATAAAAAAACTTCTCTCTTTCCTCCTCTCTTTTTAAAATATAAGTTGCGGTTTTCTCATGATGTATGTGTCGTCCACCATGAGATTTCATGTTTTCTGTTGGATTTCGAGACCCGATTCGAGGAGTGGATGAACCGTCTCGGGTACATGGTGGGCCCGGTATGGTATCCCGGGGCAAGAAGATCGAGTTGTAGATGATGAGCCTGGCAGGGGAAGACTACCTACCGGTAATGTCTGGCGCGGCGGATATCCAGAGGATACCGACCGTTGTCGTGGGATTTGATGATATGGGCCGATCCGGACTGACGGAGTCCGAGATATTGAGACTATGAGATATTTGTAAGTCGATGTACAACACCCCATGAGTTGCGGGGAGGCGGAAATATGAAAAACGATCTTGTTTTGTATGTAAATATCGACTAACCGAAGATCTTTTCTAAACGATAATTAACAACAACCATAGAGTTCTTAGCTACTATGTAAAGAGATTATACCTAATGATTCTAGTCCTTCGATCTTTACGATCTCTTCATCCTCCTCGGCCTCCTCCAAGTGATAGATGATCCACCCGAGAACCCTAATCCAAGCTTCACCTCAAAACTTGAGGTAACTTAGTTTCTCTAGTTGCTAATCAAAGTAACTAAGATGATATAGAGGTAGGTTATGGAGTGTTTAGTCTATTCTAATCCTTGGTCTAAACTCATGAGTGGTAGGATTAGGGTTTGAAGAGAGAGTGAGCTTGAGGAGAGAGAAGGTGGAAATGATAATGAGAATGAAAAATGCTTCTCACTTGAATATATGAAACATAATGAATTATCAAGTAAAATGAATTTAAATGATTATTCACCATGCTTCATTTATTCAACAAGAGTGATTCACCATATGAGTCATTAAGTAATAAATGATGCATTAATGACATAGTGAATCACACTAATGAGTCACAATTTGCATTTAATGAAAATGCCACCTTAACATCCTTAGTCACCATCCTTCTAGAAGCTTCCCGGAAAATTACGAGAACGCCCCTCACATCCGTGAAAACACAGAAAAACTTTAGACTGTATAAATCCAATAACCCGATACTAGAATCTGGCTTAAACCAAAACCGGCTAGTAAAAACTGTCCGAATGTCGTACGTGCGTTTAAACACGTATGGGTCCGAACCCTTTGTCGTAAAACCGTACGACCTCTATATCATTTCGCCTGGAGTTGGGAAAACTCTGTGTGGGACTCTAAAGACTCGACTACTATGCTGGCAGTGGGTTTAACCACAGACCGCAAGCGGCACTAGCTGTACGTAACGGTCCCCGGGTAGATGTCGATAAGAAGGCCGATGAGGATACCCATCTGAACTCTTACTGAGCCTGTGCGTGACAATATCCGTGCAGTCCGGTCTGTTCGTCTAAGAGTATCGCATGTATGATCTAGAGAGGTGGTAAACGTCAAACCCCTAATAACCGTACAAGTCGTGTCGGTATGGCTCTATCACCATCCGAGAATCTACTGATCAATCTATCAGTAATTCTCAATCAGCCCTGGCCAGGGACTTATGGTAATGACCAACCGATCACCGTGCGATATCAACTCCCTATACCGGGAGAGACGAATCCCTAACAGTCACTCACTGCCTCCACGTGGCTCGGGACTGTGCCCAACTAAAACCTGTTTGCACGACTCCTTTGAACCGTGGTAGGGTAGTAATCAAAGCACAGTAGGAACTCACACGAGACAAATTATGACTTTAAGTCAACAGACTATCTGCACACATGTCACCTGAGAACTGCTATCTGACGTTAGGTATAAATACCATCCAGTCAGTTCTTGGCGAGTCATGTCCGGTATACTCACACCCAGTGAGCATCTGTATACAATTTTATGTGCACTCCACCAATGGCTGCGGGACCAATCCATCGCCTCTCCTCAGGGTCTAGATATGTATACACCAGTCTACTCCGGAGTATCGATGTCCAGTCTCGATACTCCTGCGACCAGGGACATCTAAGGATGTGCCTATTGACTATCCAGCTCCTACTAGTATGACTGCCATCATAATGCCGGTAGTCAGGCAAACACCCTATGGGCTTTATCAACATATATATATATATATGAATACTACGCAAAATATATCATATGTTAAGATAAAGACAAACCAAATAGCGTACTATCATATTAAGCAAGACTGTCATGTACATACATATCCCTAGCATCATATACAATGAAGGCCTCTAGGGCATATATATCCAACAATCTCCCACTTGCATTAGGGCCTATAATTGGCGCAATGAGTACCCACTGTCTTAACTAGATCCAGTTGCTGGAGTACCGCATGCCCAACATCTCAAACAGCCTTTCGAACTGAACTTGAGGGATGGCCTTTATGAATGGATATGCCGTGTTGTCTTTTGTGTCCACTCTCCGTACCTCGATCTCCCGACAATCAACGATCTCCCTGATCAGGTGAAAACGCCTTAAGATATGCCTAGATTTCTGATGGGCCCTGGGTTCTTTCGCCAATGCTACGGCCCTATTGTTATCACAATACAAAGGTATTAGATTGGCAATGGACGAAACCACCTGAAGTTCAGAGATGAACTTCCTCATCCAGACAGCCTCTTTTGCGGCTTCACTAGCAGCTATATACTCAGCCTCCATAGTTGAGTCTGCGACGGTATCCTGTTTGGAACTCTTCCAACATACCGCCCCTCCGTTTAGGGTAAACACAAAACCCGAAATGGATTTAGAATCATCTTTGTCACTTTGGAAGCCAGAGTCGGTAAAAGCCTCTACCTGGAGGTCCCCATTACCGTAAATCAAGAACATCTCCTTAGTCCTTCTTAGGTACTTGAGAATGTTCTTTACCGCTATCCAATGCTTCTCACCTGGGTCAGACTGATACCTTCTTACCACACCAAGTGCGTAAGCTACATCCGGTCTTATACATAACATCGCATACATTATATATCCTACCGCCGAAGCGTAGGGTATAATGCTCATGCGATCCCTCTCTTCATCAGTCTTTGGAGACATCTCTTTGGAGAGGGTGATCCCGTGACAAGCGGGCATATTACCGTGCTTGGAATCTTCCATACTAAATCTCTTTAGTATAGTGTCAATATACCTGACTGTGAAAGTCCCAATATTCTATTAGATCTATCACGATAGATCTTAATGCCCAAAATGTAGGTTGCATCACCCAAGTCTTTCATGGAGAATTTCTGTGACAAGAAAAGCTTTACTGATTGTAGAATTTTGAAGAATTTTGAAGAAGATGAAAAGAAAAGAGATGAAGGGGAGGGGGCTGTAGGTTTCGGCCAGAACAAGGGAAGGGGATGGTGTGGGGTGTGTGGGAAAAGTCTTGGTCAACTCCTACCAACCCACAAAAGACCATACCCAAATAAAAATTCAAACCTTTCTCAAAACAAACATCATTTCCACACAATAAAACAAGTCAAAGAGCATGGAATTTTTTCTGGACCTGATGATGGTGGGGCCGGCCTAGAGGTGAGGAATGAGTGAGAGAGTGTGCACAAAAAATTTTTATGCAAAAAGACCCCCTACAAGTCCAAAATTGCAAGTTTAAGCTTAAATTCGATAAACTTCGTTTTCTATAATAAAAATTAGTTAAAATCAAAATAAAATACTAAAAATTTATGTTACAACTAGATTTTAATTAACATAATTTTAAAGATTAAAATTAGCCCAGAAAAATTTGTATTTATCGCTAACTTAATGTATTTTCTTTCCGGCTTAAAATAATATTAAAAAATTGAAAAATAGGGAAAATTTTTTAAATGACTAAAAATTAATAATTAACTCATTAGCTACTAAAAACTAGCAATTACCTATCCAAATTAGGTATAACTAGTCCTAAACTGCAAAATAACAAAAAGACGGTTTACGGAAAAATACCGAATTTTCACCGATTTTCAGGAAAACTCCAAAATGACTTTTCAAGGCGTTACAATCTTCCCCCCTTAAAGAAATTCGGTCCCCAAATTTAAAAATACAACTACGCGTACCTTCAAAGAGATGGCGATATTTCTTCCTCATCTCGCCCTCGGTCTCCCAGGTGACCTCCTCGCTGCTCGGGCCACGCCAAAGGACCTTGACGGTCGGTATAACTTTCGATCTCAACTTCTTCACCTGCCGATCCAGGATGGCCACCAGCTGCTCTACAAAAGAAAGGTCACGCTCTAGCTGGACTGTCGGGTGCTGAATCGCATGCGAAGGGTCGTGAAGGTACTTGCGGAGCATTGAAACATGGAAGACGGGGTGAACATCGGGAAAGCTGGGTGGAAGGGCCAAACGATATGCAACAGCGCTAACACGCTCGAGGATCTCGAAGGGACCTACGAATCTAGGGCTAAGCTTCCCCTTTCACCCAAAACGCATCACGCCCTTCATCGGAGAGACCCTCAGAAAAACATGGTCGCCAACTGCGAACTCTAACCTGCGACGGCGCCTGTCTGCATATGATTTCTGCCTGCTCTGAGCCGCTCTCATCCGGTCTCGGATCAACTGTATCTTCGATGTCGTCTCCTTAACAAGCTGCGGCCCCAAAATACTGCTCTCATTGAGCTCTATCCAACAGACGGGCGATCTGCATCTCCTCCCATACAATGCCTCGAAAGGTGCCATCTGAATAGTATCCTGGAAGCTGTTGTTGTAGGAGAACTCCACTAGAGGTAAATGACGATCCCAGCTACCGCCGAAGTCTAAAACGCACGCTCTGAGCATGTCCTCGAGAGTCTGAATGGTCTGCTCTGACTGTCCGTCGGTCTGCGGATGAAACGCTGTGCTGAAGCTCAAACGAGTGCCCAAAGCCTCCTGAAGTCTCTGCCAAAGTCGGCTGGTGAACTGGGTGCCTCGATCTGACACGATACAAGTCGGTACACCATGCAACCGTACGATCTCGTCGATGTAAAGCTGGGCATACTGAGCGAAGCTGAAAGTCGTCTTCACTGGCAGGAAGTGAGCCGCTTTCGTCAATCGATCTACGATCACCCAGATGGAGTCATACCCTCGACTGGTCCTGGGTAGACCCACAACGAAATCCATCGAAGTCTGCTCCCATTTCTACTCAGGAATGGGTAACGGCTGTAGCTCTCCTGCGGGACTCTGGTGCTCGGCCTTGACTTGCTGACAACTCAGGCATCTCGATACGAACTCCGCAATCTCCCTCTTCATCCCGTCCCACCAGTAGGTCTCTCTCATATCATGGTACATCTTGGTGGAACCGGGGTGGACACTATACACTGATCGGTGTGCCTCCTCAAGAATGTCGCGTCGTAATCCATCAGCATCTGGTACGCACAGTCTAGATCCATATCGTAAAATCCTCTGATCGTCAATCATGAACTCAGAAAATCTGCCCTGTCCCATCTGTGCCATGATCTCTGAGAAACGGTCATCGCTGCGCTGTGCCTCATATATACGGTCAAGCAACTGTGGGCGTGCACGAATATGCGCGAGCTGTCCCCCTGTCTGAGTGAACTCGAACTCAACTCGGCTGTCGCATAACATCTGCCAATCTGCTGACGACTTCCTCTGCACTGCGCGCAAAAAGGATAGACTACCCCCGGGCCTCCTACTCAACGCATCTGCCACCACATTCGCCTTGCCTGGGTGATATAAGATCTCGCAGTCGTCGTCTTTCACCAACTCCATCCAACGACGCTGTCTGAGGTTCAGGTCTCGCTGCTGAAATATGTATTTTAAGCTCTTGTGATCTGTGAATATTTGGCACGACTCGCCATATAGGTAATGTTGCCAAATCTTCAATGCAAAGACCACTGCAGCCATCTCCAAATCATGAGTGGGGTAGTTTTGTTCATGCTTCTTCAACTGCCGAGAAGCATATGCGATTACCCGGCCATGCTGTATCAATACGCATCCTAACCCTATACGCGAAGCATCACAGTAGACCACAAATCCGCCTGATCCCGAAGGCAAAGATAATACCGGCGCCATAGTCAAACAAGTCCGTAGCTGCTGAAAACTGCGCTCGCACTCCTCTGTCCAAACGAAAGGAACTCCCTTCCGGGTCAAACCGGTCAAAGGTGCAGCTATACGGGAGAAGTCCTGAACAAAACGCCTGTAGTAGCCCGCCATGCCTAGAAAACTACGGATCTCAGTAACCGATGTAGGTCGGGGCCACTGCTGAACAGCCTCAATCTTCTTCGGGTCCACGCAAATGCCGTCTCTCGTAACCACGTGACCCAAGAATCCGACGTTGTCCAGCCAGAATGCACACTTGGAGAACTTTGCGAACAGCTGGTGCTCCCTCAGAGTCTGTAACGTAATCTGCAAGTGCTGCTCGTGCTCCTCTCTGCTCCGGGAGTACACCAAGATATCGTCGATAAACACGATGATGAATAAGTCAAGATACGGCCTGAATGTACGGTTCATCAAATCCATGAATACTGCTGGGGCGTTGGTGAGTCCGAACGACATCACCAAAAACTCATAGTGGCTGTAGCGCGTGCGGAAAGCTGTCCTCGGTATATCCTCCTGTCGAACTCGCAGCTGATGGTATCCTGATCGCAAGTCGATCCTCGAAAAATATCTCGCACCCTGAAGCTGGTCGACCAAATCATCAATGCGTGGCAGCGGATATCTGTTCCGAACGGTAACTTTGTTCAGCTGGCGGTAGTCGATACATAAGCGCAAACTTCCATTCTTCTTCTTAACAAACAGGACCGGAGCACCCCACGGAGAAACACTAGGTCGAATAAGCCCCTTATCTAACAATTCCTGCAACTGATCCTTCAGCTCTCGAAGCTCTGCCCGGGCCATCCGATAAGGCGGTATAGAAATAGGCCCCGAGCCGGGAATCAAATCGATGCAGAACTCAACGTCGCGCTCAGGTGGTAGCCCAGGTAGCTCATCAGGGAAAACATCAGGGAACTCACAAACAACCGGGACCCGGTCCAACGGAACCTCTGCAGCTCGAGTATCATAAATATACGCTAAGAATCCCTGACATCCCTTCCGCAAGAGCTGACCAGCGCGAAGAGACGAAATCAAGCTGGGAAGGGTGACGCTGCGGTCTCCCAGAATAACAAGGACTGGCTCTCCCGGAAAGCTAAATCTGACTGCCTTCTCACGGCAGTCCACCGAAGCATAACAAGTGGCTAGCCAATCCATGCCCAGAAGCACATCAAAGTCCAACATATCGAGGAGAATCAAATCAACCGATGAATCCCTCTCCCCGATACGAACGGAACACAAACGAAATACAAAACGAGCGACAAACGACTCGCCTACCGGAGTACTAACAACAAGCGGATGATCTAACGACGACGACTCACGGCCCAACATCGGTGCAAAGTGTGTAGAGACGTACGAATGTATGGAACCTGGGTCGAATAATACCCGTGCGTCGAAAGAACAAACTGGCAGGGTACCTATCACAACGGCATTGGATGCCTGCGCATCCTGCGGTGTCAAAGCAAAAACTCGGGCCTGTCCTCCACCGATAGCGGGCTGACCTCGACCTTGGCCTCTGCCTCCTCGTCCTCTCTGAACAGGACCACCGCGTCCACGACCTCTGGGTGCACCTAACTGGCGTGGAGCATCGCCGGTGGTAGGAAGTAGGGCTCTCTGAGGAGGGGGTGGTGATGGTGGTAGGGTCACATACGGAACTGTCGCTGCTCCCTGTCGTCTCGCCGGACAGTCTCTAACAAGATGGTGTGGACTCCCGCACCCAAAACACCCTGGCGACGGCTGCTGTCCCTGGGGATATGAACCATATAACTGTCCTCTGCCAAATCCTCTGCCAGGACTATCTCTCGGAAAGAATCTGGCGCGCTGCCTCTGAGACAGTACATCGGTGCGAATCCTCTTCGGCCCAGAAACGGCCGAAGTCTATGATATACGTGCCTCCATCCGTAATGCCGTATCCATAGCAGCTGAATAAGTGTCGTAGTGCTGGGCGCCAATGGCAAGATATAGCTGGGCATCAAGTCCCTGTACGAACCTCTTCACCATCTTCTCTTCGGTATCCACCAAATACGGAGCATATCGGGATAACTGTGTAAACTGGATGTCATACTCAGACACCGTTATCCCAGGTGTCTTGACTAAGGCCTCGAAGCTACGAGCTCTGGCGTCACGAACGCTCTCTGGGAGGAAACGAGCTAGAAAGACCGCTGTAAACTCGGCCCAAGTCATAGGCGGTAGACCTGTAGCTCGACCTCTCAAGACTGACTCCCACCATGTCTGCGCGAGACCCTCTAGTCGGAAACTCGCAAGCTCTACCCATCGATCATCCAAACATCTCAGTGAACGGCAGATCCTGGCTAAACTGTCAAGGAACGTCTGTGGGTCCTCCGTTGCCTCGGTGCCGGTGAATACTGGAGGCCTCAGCCTCATGAAATCCTGTAGTGAAATCGGGATGGTCACGGCGGTAGTAGTAGAAGCAGGTATCATAGCAGTCTGGGAGGTAGTAGGTGCGTCATCCGGCCTCGGTGTACGACTGGCTGCAACTAGGGATCCTACCATCTGACGTAGCTCCTGCATGCCCCCCATCATCTGTCGCAACTCCTCCATACCAGTCTCGAGCCTATCCATACGGCCTGGGGAAGGTGGATCGGTCTTTCCCTGCGGCATAGGCATACCCCCCTGCTCAGTCCTAGTCTCGGACGAGCCAGCTCGAATCTCGTCTCGGGCGGCAGCCCTCTGTGCCCTCGTAGCCTTCGGCGGCATAGTGGTTGTTACAGGAAAACGGATAGTAAGAATAGTGCAATAGGATCATAGGATACACGGAATTGAAAAAGGAATTTTCAAGCAAGTATATCCTAAAGTCACTTAGGTGGAGTACCGTATCGCAAGTATGCCGCGGACATACACACGCTACGTTACCCTACTTAAGTCACTTACTCCATCTACCAAGGGTCATCCTACACTCAAAAAAGTAAAACCTATCGCTTTGATACCAACTTTGTCACGACCCGCAGGGTACGGAACGTGACTGGCACTTAAGTTTACGAAACGTCTCAAGACGTCCGTAAAATAAGTAAGCCAAAGCCCAGAAACCAAAACCAAATAAGAAAAAGAGTGAAGAGAACCCAATCAATTGAAAGCGAGTTTATCAAATAAGTCATATAAAACCTTTTTAAAAACAATATCAATTTTTCCGAAAATTTCGGCAGAGTCTCCTTTGTAAATACTGGCCCCCAAAATGGGTACAACAAAAAAAATTATATGAATCCAACAAATAAGGCATCCCCAAGCGGGAGCTAGCTCTTCGCCACAAGGCGGTCAAAAATCCCACGCAATATAAAGCAACAATATGAGAAATAATCATAATGAAGCATAAGAAAAACAGCATGTCGACTCAAGTGAGCTCGACCCCAAAATACAGCAAAAAGTCCACAAACCTCACAGTCTCATCTCTAGGTCAATATACAATAATACTGGTAGATACAGTAGATGGAGTACACTAGATACAAAGAATATACAAGGTGGTACAAAAATAGTAATATAACCCACCTAAGAGTAAAACCTCGAGTACAGGCAAAAGAGGCAAAAGAAGCAAGTGCGCCCGCCGCTACTATAATGACGGAGCGAACCTGCAAAAGGCTGTGGCACAACGGGGGTGAGTTGCCAACTCGTGAGTAATAAATAACATCTACACAGGCTATCGAATGCATGCACACAAGCATCCTAGCATCTAAAATACAGGTAAGGCAGGACATAATAGCAGGTATGTATGCAATATGAATATACTAGCAGGTATGAGTTCAATGCGAATCAACTCATGATCTGAATGTGTGAGTATAAGAATCATGTTTTTCCTTTAGGAATCTCTTTTAAAATACCAGCACAATACCAATAGAATCAACAAGAACCTGTGTCCAGCAACAACACCTCAAAACTATCACAAATCTCATATATCCATGTCATAGTATCTCTGGCCTCAGCCATCCGGCTGACCCATCTCAATATCAATATCTCATCATCTCGCGGCCACGGTCGGTATCCTCTGGATATCCGCCGTCCCAAACAGTCACCGGTAGGTAATCCATCCCCTGCCAGGCTCATCGTCAGCAACACGAGCTTCTTGCCCCGGGGTTCCTTACCGGGCCCACCATGTACCCGAGACGGTTCATCCAACTCCTCGAAACGGGTCTCGAAAACCACAGCAAACTCATGGTGGACGACACTTACATCACTAGAAAACCGCAATTTACATATTTTAAAAAAAGTAATAAGTTTAGGAATTTTTGCGGCTTTCCCCCGAAATCTAGAAATATCATAAAATCTCAAGAAATCCTCATAAGTGCATATGTCAATGATGATGAATGCATATGGTATCAATAATCAAGTCGCGATGTATGATTAATAGACTAGGCAGGAACAAATAATATGATGAGGTACATGCACATGAATAGCAATCCTACGATTTCATTTTAAGGAATTTAAGGCAATAGCACAGGTTTAAGCATCAATTATAGTAAAAGGTTTCAAACTGTAGGTTATCTAGTGTGGTGGCATGGCAATTACCAAGGCGTGTGTGTAAGCATGAATAGTGCTCGTGCTGCATATAAAAACCCTGGCAATGGTGCAAGTGTCCTATAGAATGGGTTCGCATATGTAGGTCAAATAAGATATGGATGTAGTTACTAACATCACTAAAATCTTAACTACTTAAACTATCGAGAGACTTGCGCCATCCAAACGATAGTCCCCCGTAGATGTTAAATCTACTCACTGGAATCCCTAGCTAGCTACGTCCAATCACCGCTTTCCCTTTTCGTGCCGCGTCTGACGTCTCTGCGACCGAGCCTGGAATTTACATCAATACAAACATAAGGTTATATATCAAGAACGACGCAAAACCCAAACGAAAATACAAACGTTCACAAGCTAGGTACAACGTGCACAAGGTGCGCGGAACACACGCGAAAATCGCAAAACTAACTAAAATCGTCGATTTGGTCGCCCGGCAAAGCTAAAACCTGACCACTCAAAAATCCGCACTCACACATCCTCAATGTCATAGGATATTCTAACAATATAATCTAGATATCGCAATTAATTCGTCACAATAATTTACATAAAAACCTAGTAAGCTAGAAACTTGCAATTTGGAACAAACATCGAAAATTAGCGACAAAGTTAACACAATCCAACACAACAATCCAAACTAACCTACTAGCTAGCCATTACACTAATTTTAAACCATTAACTATGCATCAAACCATAATTCCAACACAAACCCTTCTCTTGATTTTTTGGCAATTAGCAACAACAATGAAAATTTCACACAAGTTAACTTAGATTAGCATAACATAAGCCACTTAAGCAAAGTAGCCATATAGATTGGTTAAGTAAACAACTAGATTAATTAAAAAGATTTAATTAACTAAAACATGGTTTCAAGAAACCCTAGTTAACTCAATCATTAACTTTTAAAAAAACTAGATTAGGATTAATACTAAAATTAACACTAAACAACTAGATTAAAGAATTCTAACCATATCAACTTAAAAGAGTAGAAATTATACCTCAAATTTTTATAGATCTAGCAAGAAGAATTTGCTTCAATGATGGCCTCATAGCACCATGATTCCAAGCAAGAGAGGTGAAGGAAAAAGGGATGAAGGATGGGGTTTAAATTGTGAGGTTTAAGTTGCAAATTTTTTGAAGCAAACTTGAAGAATTTTGAAGAAGATGAAAAGAAAAGAGATGAAGGGGAGGGGGCTGTAGGTTTCGGCCAGAACAAGGGAAGGGGATGGTGTGGGGTGTGTGGGAAAAGTCTTGGTCAACTCCTACCAACCCACAAAAGACAATACCCAAATAAAAATTCAAACCTTTCTCAAAACAAACATCATTTCCACACAATAAAACAAGTCAAAAAGCATGGAATTTTTTCTGGACCTGATGATGGTGGGGCCGGCCTAGAGGTGAAGAATGAGTGAGAGAGAGTGCACAAAAGAAATTTATGCAAAAAGACCCCCTACAAGTCCAAAATTGCAAGTTTAAGCTTATATTCAATAAATTTCGTTTTCTATAATAAAAATTAGTTAAAATCAAAATAAAATACTAAAAATTTATGTTACAACTAGATTTTAATTAACATAATTTTAAAGATTAAAATTAGCCCAGAAAAATTTGTATTTATCGCTAACTTAATGTATTTTCTTACCGGCTTAAAATAATATTAAAAAATTGAAAAATAGGGAAAAATTTTTAAATGACCAAAAATTAATAATTAACTCATTAGCTACTAAAAACTAGCAATTACCTATCCAAATTAGGTATAACTAGTCCTAAACTGCAAAATAACAAAAAGACGGTTTACGGAAAAATACCGAATTTTCATCAATTTTCAGGAAAACTCCAAAACGACTTTTCAAGGCGTTACATAATCAAAGTAACTAAGATGATATAGAGTTAGGTTATGGAGTGTTTAGTCTATTCTAATCCTTGGTCTAAACTCATGAGTGGTAGGATTAGGGTTTGAAGAGAGAGTGAGCTTGAGGAGAGAGAAGGTGGAGATGATAATGAGAATGAAAAAAGCTTCTCACTTGAATATATGAAACATAATGAATTATCAAGTAAAATGAATTTAAATGATTATTCACCATGCTTCATTTATTCAACAAGAGTGATTCACCATATGAGTCATTAAGTAATAAATGATGCATTAATGACATAGTGAATCACACTAATGAGTCACAATTTGCATTTAATGAAAATGCCACCTTAACCTCCTTAGTCACCATCCTTCTAGAAGCTTCCCGGAAAATTACGAGTGTAGGGTTCCTAGGCACTCTTGTGATGGTTCATAAGGCATCAAACATGCCCGGATTAAATTTTAGACGTGCCGAACAACCCAAAGCCGGGATCTTTGCTAGATTATTAGGGTTTAACATGCAATAAGATAACTTTTATCTAAGTGTGAGGGATTACAACCTTTGTAGTCCGCTCCTTCACTTCACAAGCTCCGAGTAGAAGTCCCTTTGCCGCGATCCACGATCTCCCGGACTCATGAGAGGCTCCACGACTCGAACGATCCATTCTAGCTTGTCGTAATCCAAATCTCCGATGATCTACCTTGAAGTTGCTACGACTCAAGCTTTCTCACTCTTAAAGAAGAGAACACACTAATCCCATGGGCTAGATGAGATGAGTATGAGAGAGTAGTAATATTGCTTTCTTTTTAAATCATTTTCTCATTTTTATTCATCACTTCAAGAAAAACTAGCAAGCATTCTTGAAGAAGGAAGAAGAAGATAATGAAAAGATAATGATAATCTTTTTCTTTTGTGATGAATAGAAATATAAATCATATGATTGATATATAACCATGGTCAAGGATGAATGGATGAGAATGTGTAGAGAAACAACTAGGGTTAGGGTTTGGTTAGGTTAAAAGAATGTGTCATCCATAAAGATCTTAAGAATGACAAAAGAAAAAGCTTCTAGAAGGAACTTGAAGCTACTAACCCTAATCAAACCCTAACCTCAATTAATCATCCTTAAACATGTTTAACAATTAATCATATCATGTCACAATAATATATATCACATATATATTATATATTTGCAACAAAAGAAAATAATACAATTAACATATATCGCATATATATATCAATGTATCATCTCGCGAGAAAATGAAATAATAAAGTAAGCCAATATTAGTTAATATAATAATATATCATATATATTATTATATATTAAATCATCGAATTAACACTTGATCCGACGATCCGGCTATATCGAATATAACCGACTAATATATCATGTACCGATTCATCGAATCAACACTTGATCCGATGTCCCGGTTCATATCTAAATATCGCGAGAATATAATACGGTATCCCATATCGCATTATTCTCGGTCCTGCACATATCACATATGTGCCTCTACTCCGTTTCGCCTGAGCCAAGAAACCTCTGTGTAGGACTCTAAAGAATCGTCAATACGCCGGTAGCAGATGATGATCATATCAAACACCCATAAGCTGCAAGCGGTCAGCTAAACGTAACAGCCACCCAGGTATTGAGCGATCAGAAGATCAACAAGCTAGCCTGTGCGTTCTCCTGTGAATCCAACCAGTAACACTCCCGTACAGTCCGGTCTGTTCGTCTGATATGTCGCATATCAAGTCTAGGGGTGGTATACGTCAGACCCCAGTAACCGATAAGTCGTGTCGATGTATGGCTCATAACGGGTCGAGAAACTACTAGTAACACTTACCAGTAAATCTCCATATCAGCCCTGGCCAGGGACTTCCAGTTATAGCCAATCGAACACAGCACAACATCAATTCCCTATACCGGGAGAGACGAATCCCCTCCTATCGCTCATTGCCTCCATGTGATTCGGGACTGTACCCAAAAGCCACCGTTTTGCACGCCCTCTTGGACGTGGTAAGGTGGAAATCAAAGCACAGTGGGAATCACACAAGACTCCATGACGATCTCGGGTCAACAGACTACCCTGTACCTGTGTCACCGGAGAACTGCCATCTGACGTGTGGTATATCACCATCTGGGAGTTCTCGGCGAGTCCGTCCAGTGTACCCAGTTTCCACTGAGCACCCGTACACCATCTCTGATGTCAAACACCGATGGATATGGGATCATCCATCGCCCATCATATGGGTCAAGATGCGTATACGCTAGTCTACTCTGGTGTATCGATGCCCTGTCTCGATATACTCTCGACCAGGAACAGTAATAGGATGTACTCATCGACTACCGCGGCCCTACTAGTATGATCTCATCATAGTCCCAGTAGTCGAGTACAAGTCCTAAGGGCTTTATCAACATGTGAGAGTTAAACAGTAAACCAATACAAGTCAACATGTTAAGATAAAGTGAAACCAAATAGCATACTATCATGACGAGCAAGAAAGTCTTCTCTATATATAACCAAGCATCCATTATAATATACATCAAATGTACAACAATGGCCTCTAGGGCATATACATAACTAACAATCTCCCACTTGCACTAAGGCCAGCTGCTGTAGTATCGCATACCTAGCATCCCGAATAATCTCTCAAACTGTATCTGGGGAATAGCCTTCGTGAATGGATCCGCAGTGTTGTCCTTCGTATCTACTCTCCTGACCTCGATCTCCCGGCGATCAACTATCTCCCTAATCAGGTGATACCGCCTCAGAATATGTCTAGACTTCTGATGGGACCTGGGTTCCTTGGCTAACGCCACAGCTCCATTGTTATCGCAATACAGAGGTATTGGATGCTCAATGGATGGAACCAAACCAAGTTCACTAATGAACTTCTTGATCCAGACAGCCTCTTTGGCAGCATCGTTGGCAGCGATGTATTCAGCCTCCATCGTTGAGTCTGCAACGGTATCCTGTTTGGAACTCTTCCAACATACCGCCCCTCCATTGAGGGTGAAGACAAAACCCGAATGCGACTTAGAGTCGTCCTTATCACTTTGGAAGCTGGAATCGGTAAAGGACTCCACCTGGAGTTCTCCGTTACCATACACCAAGAACATCTCCTTAGTCCTTCGCAAGTACTTGAGAATGTTTTTCACTGCTGTCCAATGACTCTCTCCTGGATCTGCTTGATACCGACTCACTACACTTAGTGAGTATGCTACATCGGGTCTGGTACATAGCATCGCATACATGATAGAGCCTACTGCCGAAGCATAGGGTATCCCTTGCATGCGAGCTCTTTCCAAATCAGTCTTGGGAGACATCTCTTTGGAGAGAGTGAGTCCAGAGATCGTGGGCTGATTCCCACGCTTGGATTCTTCCATACTAAACCTCTTTAGTATGGTGTCAATGTACCTGGATTGGGACAATCCCAATATCCGTTTAGATCTATCTCTATAGATCATGATTCCCAATATGCAGGAGGCATCACCTAGATCTTTCATTGAGAATCTCTGTGATAAGAAGAGCTTGACTGATTGCAG
This sequence comes from Agapanthus africanus, assembly GCA_030015575.1. Taxonomy (NCBI): domain Eukaryota; kingdom Viridiplantae; phylum Streptophyta; class Magnoliopsida; order Asparagales; family Amaryllidaceae; genus Agapanthus; species Agapanthus africanus. The sequence continues at coordinate 229,952,995 of JASDDO010000006.1, read as the reverse complement.
CATAGGAATATCATTTCCTATCAAGAGTATGTCATCCACGTACAATACGAGGAAGACTACCTTACCCTCTGCTACCTTCTTATAGATACAAGGTTCATCTATATTTTTGATGAAGTCAAACTCTTTGACTACAACATTAAAACAGATGTTCCAACTCCGCGATGCTTGCTTTAACCCATAAATGGATTTAAGCAGCTTGCACACCTTTCCGCTGCTCCCACTATCTACGAAGCCCTCTGGCTGAGTCATGTACACGCACTCTTCTAAATCACCGTTTAGAAAGGCGGTCTTAACATCCATTTGCCAGATTTCGTAGTCATGGTATGCAGCAATGGCAAGTAAGATCCGGATGGACTTAAGCATAGCCACTGGGGAAAAGGTTTCGTCATAATCCACACCTGGTCGTTGACGAAATCCCTTTGCTACCAGTCTAGCTTTGAAAGTCTCAACTTTTCCATCTACACCAAATTTCTTTTTAAAGATCCACTTGCTCCCAATGGGTTTTACCCCTTCAGGAGCATTTTCCAAAGTCCATACTTTGTTGGTGTACATGGATTCCATCTCAGATCGCATTGCATCCAGCCATTTCACAGAGTCACCACTCGTGATGGCCTGCTCGAAACTAGTCGGGTCATCATTATCCATGATGCAATTCTCGCTTCCACCATCAATGAGAAAACCGTAGTATCTCTCAGGTGGACGAGAAACCCTACTAGATCGGCGGAGAGGCTGGGGTTCGTCGGGCACTACTGAATCCTCCGGTTCTACCAAATCTTCAGTTTCAGTTTGAGTTTGTGTAGCTAGAATTTCTTCCAGTTCTACCTCTTCGCCACTAATTTCTTTTGTAAGAAATTCCTTTTCTAAAAAGGTGGCATGTCGAGAAACAAACACCTTTTGTTCCTCGCGATGGTAGAAAAGATATCCATGTGAATGTTTGGGATATCCCACAAACTTGCATAGAACTGACCGTGCCTCGAGTTTGTCTGGATTTTGCCTTTTGACATAGGCCAGACAACCCCATATCTTAACTCGTTTAAGACATGGTCTCTTCCCACTCCATATCTCATATGGTGTGGTAGGTACAGATTTAGTTGGAACTTGATTCAACAGGTATGCTGCTGTCTCCAGTGCATGCCCCCAAAAGGAAATAGGTAACTCAGCTTCACTCATCATAGATCGCACCATATCTAATAGGGTGCGATTCCTCCGCTCCGATACACCGTTGTGCTGTGGTGTATAAGATGGAGTAAGCTGAGAGAGAATCCCATTCTCTTTTAGATAATCTAAAAACTCACCGCTTAAGTATTCACCTCCTCGATCAGATCGAAGAATCTTAATACTTTTGCCCGTTTGGTTCTCTACTTCGTGCTTATATTCTCTGAATTTCTCAAAGGCTTCAGACTTGTGTTTCATCAGAAATACATGTCCGTATCTAGAGAGATCGTCAGTGAATGTAATGAATTAGGAAGAACCGTTCCTGGCATGCGTAGACATGGGACCGCATACATCACTATGTATCAGTCCTAAGAGTTCGGTAACTCTTTCTCCGTGTCCACTAAACGGAGCTTTGGTCATTTTTCCTTTGAGACATGAATGGCAAGTATCATAAGATGATAATTCGAACGGATTCAAATAACCATCTTTATGTAACTTAGCTAGTCGTGTCGCATTGATATGACCAAGTCTACAATGCCATAAGTAGGATTCGTTCATATCTGAACTTTTCCTCTTGTGTGTGTTTTGTATATTCAGGACTGTATTCTGATTTAGAATGAATATGCCATTATGTAACGAGCCTGATGCAATCAACTTTTGATCTAGGAATATGTTCATAACATTATCCTTTACTACAAAATTATATCCCTCTTTACTCAATAAAGAAACTGATATAATGTTGCACATCATGTTCGGTATATAATAACACTCATTCAGAATCAGTGTATTACGACTTGGTAATACAAGGTGATATTCGCCAACTGCTTTGGCTACAATACTCGCACCGTTCCCTACTTGAACGGAATGATCACCTTTTCCCAGTTCTCTACCTTTACGTAGCCCATGTAACTGTTTACATATGTGGGATCCTGATCCGGTATCTAATACCCAGGACGTAGGGTGAACTGAGAAACAGTTCTCAATAACTAACACACCTGAAGAAGATGCATCAACATGCATGTTCTTTTGGGCAGCGTGAGAATCCAGATATTCTCCTGTTTCCTGTTCAGTCTTATAACTCTTATAAGAAAGAACGGGTCCAACGTTCCCTTGCTCAGTACAATAATCAGGTTCAGTCAATACATCCATATTATTATCTTGATTATGGCCTGAAATGGTCGCTACCTGGAGAGAAAGAGAAGAAAACACTTTAGCGTATGCTCTTGCAAGATTAGATTGGTTATTATCTTATCTAATCAGGATGTCTCCCACTGTTTTTATCAAATCTACCTTAAAACCCTAAAAGGTAAGATTAGCCGGGATTAATTACACCCTACAATTTCGTCAATCTTTCAGCCAGATCAGTGTCGGTACTTTGAGGGAGGTTCCCCGTGCTTTCGCACGGACCTAATTAAAGTAAACCTCGTTTTCCCAGAGGCGTAACCTCGTTAACACTTTTCTAGACACCTACTTGAATGACTAATTGTCCTGTGTAAAACTCTCACAGGAGTAACTCTTACTCGCAGTGGGTATCGGGATCCAACTATCTCATAGGAGGTATGCAATCTCATTGCAAATTTCAACATTTGAAATTCCCGATAATGCTTTTGCCCCTAACCCCTATGACCTTGACAAAGGCCAACAAACCATAGGAAGCTAGTCAAGTTCAACCCGTCATTTCTTGATTGAATTAAACCCACCCGCACGACCCTTGACAAAGGCCAACAAGGTCGTACGAATACCCTAATCCAATCACATCATATGTTTAAGCAGATAAGTACCAGTTAGCTACTGCACACTATGCCTTTACAAAGGCCAACAAACGCAGCACGAATACTAAATAGTCTTTATCTGAAATGACGGAGGGCTACGCAGGTTTTTAAGAAAACCCTGAGCGTAATGAACTTGATATCGTCGTAGAATCATGTGTTTTTGAAAAGGAGTGTTTTTGAGGCTTTTTCTTAGTTTCGCTAAAGGGGTCACTCCCGGTGAAGGGATCGTCGGCCCTTTCCTCATCGAATAAGGTGCAGGATATATCATATATACCTCTGTGCAAAGCAAAACACTAAAAGCAATCAAAAGACAAACCGCGTTTTGTAGCATCTGCCAGTTTTGCTAAAGGAGTCACTCCCGGTGAAGGGATCTCGGTCCTTTCCTCATCGAATAAGGTGCAGGATATATCGCATATATCACTGTGCAAAGCAAAACTGTAGCTACCCCTTTTATAAAGTTTTTGATTCTACAACATCTTTAGGTTTCTTTTCTTTTATTAATCTCATTAATAAAAATCCCATCAGCTTATGCTTCCTAAGCATCACAGAAGAAACGAAAGCAGTAATATTTATATATCAGCATATATATATAGTATAAGCATTCGTCTCAGGCAGTAATATGATCTCATCACAGAACATTGCAGCAGAAGAACATATATGAAATATTGGATATACTAGGACGTCCGTGTTTTCAATACGAGCCTGTATAAAACACGGATTCCACGGTCGCGACGAATAGCCAAACCCACATCCCAAGACCCCTACGAGAGCGGCAAGTAACACTGCCAATTCTAGGGTTAGAAGACCCGGTCTCGACTCCTCGAGATGGCCTCCCACTGGACCCTAGAACCCGGTTACTTGTGCTCCCTTCCTTGGGTCTACCTAATGCGGAAAAGTAAATAATATACACTGGTGACAGCAATCGCAACCTGGAAGTGCCCCAAATAAAAGAATATTACATTATAAATGAATTTTACATGAATGAAAATAAAAACCCTCATCTCACATAAAACCCCCGGCTATTCAGAACGCGACGATCCAATATAACATATCACAGCAACACATAATATCTCATATCATCAACGTAAGTAAATATACGCATCCCAATTGTCGTTGACATATAGCAACGAAACCGGCGATATCACATATTACACTTACGGTCACAGAAAAGAAAGTGTAAAACTACAATATTTGGAATCCACAATCACTTTAGACATCGTAAATCCGAAATATCACATACTTCGTATTTCATGCCTAACTCTATGAATTCCACATATTGTATCACATTCCAGATAAATAAACAGTATTAAACTTTTCGAACAGATAATCAAACACCCAAAATTTCCTAAACTGCTCAACACTTGAGCGGGGTTCAAATAATCCCAGAATATGTCACAGTACCGGTGATCCAGCCGTAGAAGGGTCAAGCCAACGCCTCACATGTGGCACGCCGTACTGCCCCAAACCCGAAGGTTCAAAAGGCAGTTCAAGACGGTCACATAATCGAGTTAAGGTTTGTTGTCTTCTAGAGGGTCCACCGCTTAACTTGTACAATTGTTCCGAACGATTTAAACCCAATAAAAATTCAACGCTTGAAAGTTTGCCGTGCCGGGAAAAAGTCGGTTAATGATATCCGTTCAACTAGTTTAACAATTTCTAAATATCCGGAAAGAAATACGAATTTAAAATTTCCGATCGAGTCTACTATTACAAAACAAACCCCAGAATTTTAAACACCTGGAACAGATTAAAAATACCCAGAATATTCAGCAAGTACCTACGGTTAAAACCATGAAGCCACGTGTCCCAATCCTACAGCGCCGCCGCGGAACCGCCGCGAGAACCCTCTTTCTGCCGCGCTTCCGTGCTACGTTGGTGGAATTGTGGGCACGTGTTTCATGGTAATTCTTAGAATTCCCTGCTGATTTTTTTACATATTTTTAATTCTGAAAAATCCCAAAATTTAAAAAATTTCCAGAGAGGGGTCCATTTTGTTCGTTTCGGGTTCGATCGGAGTTTTAACTTCGTAAACACATCGCCTAATGCTCTAGCTAGGCTCTGATACCACTGTAGGGTTCCTAGGCACTCTTGTGATGGTTCATAAGGCATCAAACATGCCCGGATTAAATTTTAGACGTGCCGAACAACCCAAAGCCGGGATCTTTGCTAGATTATTAGGGTTTAACATGCAATAAGATAACTTTTATCCAAGTGTGAGGGATTACAACCTTTGTAGTCCGCTCCTTCACTTCACAAGCTCCGAGTAGAAGTCCCTTTGCCGCGATCCACGATCTCCCGGACTCATGAGAGGCTCCACGACTCGAACGATCCATTCTAGCTTGTCGTAATCCAAATCTCCGATGATCTACCTTGAAGTTGCTATGACTCAAGCTTTCTCACTCTTAAAGAAGAGAACACACTAATCCCATAGGCTAGATGAGATGAGTATGAGAGAGTAGTAATATTGCTTTCTTTTTAAATCATTTTCTCATTTTTATTCATCACTTCAAGAAAAACTAGCAAGCATTCTTGAAGAAGAAGAAGAAGATAATGAAAAGATAATGATAATCTTTTTCTTTTGTGATGAATAGAAATATAAATCATATGATTGATATATAACCATGGTCAAGGATGAATGGATGAGAATGTGTAGAGAAACAACTAGGGTTAGGGTTTGGTTAGGTTAAAAGAATGTGTCATCCATAAAGATCTTAAGAATGACAAAAGAAAAAGCTTCTAGAAGGAACTTGAAGCTACTAACCCTAATCAAACCCTAACCTCAATTAATCATCCTTAAACATGTTTAACAATTAATCATATCATGTCACAATAATATATATCACATATATATTATATATTTGCAACAAAAGAAAATAATATAATTAACATATATCGCATATATATATCAATGTATCATCCCGCGAGAAAATGAAATAATAAAGTAAGCCAATATTAGTTAATATAATAATATATCATATATATTATTATAGATTAAATCATCGAATCAACACTTGATCCGACGATCCGGCTATATCGAATATAACCGACTAATATATCATGTACCGATTCATCGAATCAACACTTGATCCGATGTCCCGGTTCATATCTAAATATCGCGAGAATATAATACGGTATCCCATATCGCATTATTCTCGGTCCTGCACATATCACATATGTGCCTCTACTCCGTTTCGCCTGAGCCAAGAAACCTCTGTGTAGGACTCTAAAGAATCGTCAATACGCCGGTAGCAGATGATGATCATATCAAACACCCACAAGCTGCAAGCGGTCAGCTAAACGTAACAGCCACCCAGGTATTGAGCGATCAGAAGATCAACAAGCTAGCCTGTGCGTTCTCCTGTGAATCCAACCAGTAACACTCCCGTACAGTCCGGTCTATTCGTCTGATATGTCGCATATCAAGTCTAGGGGTGGTATACGTCAGACCCCAGTAACCGATAAGTCGTGTCGATGTATGGCTCATAACGGGTCGAGAAACTACTAGTAACACTTACCAGTAAATCTCCATATCAGCCCTGGCCAGGGACTTCCAGTTATAGCCAATCGAACACAGCACAACATCAATTCCCTATACTGGGAGAGGCGAATCCCCTCCTATCGCTCATTGCCTCCATGTGATTCGGGACTGTACCCAAAAGCCACCGTTTTGCACGCCCTCTTGGACGTGGTAAGGTGGAAATCAAAGCATAGTGGGAATCACACAAGACTCCATGACGATCTCGGGTCAACAGACTACCCTGTACCCGTGTCACCGGAGAACTGCCATCTGACGTGTGGTATATCACCATCTGGGAGTTCTCGGCGAGTCCGTCCAGTGTACCCAGTTTCCACTGAGCACCCGTACACCATCTCTGATGTCAAACACCGATAGATATAGGATCATCCATCGCCCATCATATGGGTCAAGATGCGTATACGCTAGTCTACTCTGGTGTATCGATGCCCTGTCTCGATATACCCTCGACCAGGAACAGTTATAGGATGTACTCATCGACTACCGCGGCCCCACTAGTATGATCTCATCATAGTCCTAGTAGTCGAGTACAAGTCCTAAGGGCTTTATCAACATGTGAGAGTTAAACAGTAAACCAATACAAGTCAACATGTTAAGATAAAGTGAAACCAAATAGCATACTATCATGACGAGCAAGAAAGTCTTCTCTATATATAACCAAGCATCCATTATAATATACATCAAATGTACAACAATGGCCTCTAGGGCATATACATAACTAACAACAAGAACGCCCCTCGCATCCGTGAAAACACGGAAAAACTTTAGACTGTATAAATCCAATAACCCGATACTAGAATCTGGCTTAAACCAAAGTCGGCTAGTAAAAACTGTCCGAATGTCGTACGTGCGTTTAAACACGTATGCGTCTGAACCCTTTGTCGTAAAACCGTACGACCTCTATATCATTTCGCCTGGAGTTAGGAAAACTCTGTGTGGGACTCTAAAGACTCGACTACTACGCTGGCAGTGGGTTTAACCACATACCGCAAGCGGCACTAGCTGTACGTAACGGTCCCCAGGTAGATGTCGATAAGAAGGCCGATGAGGATACCCATCCGAACTCCTACTGAGCCTGTACGTGACAATATCCGTGCAGTCCGGTCTGTTCGTATAAGAGTATCGCATGTATGTTCTAGGGAGGTAGTAAACATCAGACCCCTAATAACCGTACAAGTCGTGTCGGTATGGCTCTATCGCCATCCGAGAATCTACTGATCAATCTATCAGAAATTCTCAATCAGCCCTGGCCAGGGACTTATGGTAATGACCAACCGATCACCATGCGATATGAACTCCCTATACCGGGAGAGACGAATCCCTAACAGTCACTCACTGCCTCCACGTGGCTCGGGACTGTTCCCAACTAAAACCTGTTTGCACGACTCCTTTGAACCGTGGTAGGGTAGTAATCAAAACACAGTGGGAACTCACACGAGACAAATGACGACTTTAAGTCAACGGACTATCTGCACACATGTCACCTGAGAACTGCTATCTGACGTTAGGTATAAATACCATCCAGTCAGTTCTCGGCGAGTCCTGTCCGGTGTACTCACACCCAGTGAGCATCTGTATACAATCTTAAGTGCACTCCACCAATGGCTGCGGGACCAATCCATCGCCCCTCCTCAGGGTCTAGATATGTATACACCAATCTACTCCGGAGTATCGATGCCCAGTCTCGATACTCCTGCGACCAGGGACATCTAAGGATGTGCCTATTGACTATCCAGCTCCCACTAGTATGACTGCCATCACAACGCCGGTAGTCAGGCAAACACCCTATGGGTTTTATCAACATATATATATATATATATATATATATATATATGAATACTACGTAAAATATATCATATGTTAAGATAAAGACAAACCAAATAGCGTACTATCATATTAAGCAAGACTGTCATGTACATACATATCCCTAGCATCATATACAATGAAGGCCTCTAGGGCATATATATCCAACAATATTGAGACTTGAGATTTACATGTTTTGTGTCGATGCTTGACACGGATTTCCATGGATTTCATCGATAATATTTCAGATTTTTATACAATTTTATCATGATAAAAGTTAAAGATTTCTTATACAGATATGTCCAGATTTCAGGATTGATTATTTTACATTCATGGTGCATGCATACTCATTCACATGACATATTACTATTTGAGGCACTGACACGAGCACGGAGCATTTACACTTACACGTAGTTTATTACCCTGTCATTACTAGATGACTAGTAATATCTTAGTATATTATTATGACCTAGGACAGCGTCGTGCATTTGATTTCTTTTCGCAGATATCTTCTACTCACAAGTTGGCAACTCACCCCCGTTGTGCCAAATTTTATTACAGGTTCGATGTACAGGTTTCCCTGGCAGCTTGCTGGCACATCTTTTCATTCAGGGTGATTTGCACGGTAGGTTGTATTGGAGATAGTGCCCTCAGAGTCAATTATTGGATCACAGGCACGTGATTGCAATGATTGAGGGAGGACCTATCCCGGTAGGACAGTCTTACTCAAGATGATAGTATGCTATCTGGTTTATCTTTATCATCGTGTACTGCTTTAGGTGACCTTACAGGTCACTATTGCGCGTTGATAGAGCCCTTAGGATTCTTGCTTGACTGCCAGCAGTATGAGGGCGATCATATACGTGGGAGCTGGCAGTCTATAAGCACATCCTTAAAAGGTCCCTAGTCGTGGGAGTTTCGAGACAGGGCATCGATACTCCAGAGTAGACTAGTGTATACAGTCGAGACCCCGACGAGGGGCGGTGGCCAGTCTCACAAGCCACTGGTGTCAGTTGGTTCACCTAGGATGTATACAGGTGCTCATTGGGTTATGAGTACACCGGACAGGACTCGCCGGAAACATGCTAGTTGGTCTTATACCTGACGTCAGATAGCAGTTCCCTGGTGACATGTGTACAGGTTAGTTCATCGAACTGAGATCGTCATTTGTCTCGTGTGAGTTCCCACTGTGCTTTACTACCCTACCACGCTCAAAGGAGACGTGCAAACAGGTTTTAGTTGGGTACAGTCCCGAGCCACATGGAGGCAGTGAGCGGATCTGCAGGGGTTCGTCTCTCCCGGTATTGGGGGTGAGGTCGCGCTTTGTCTAGGAGAGCCCTTACACGAAGTCCTTGGCCAAGGCAGGAGATTTACTGGTAGGTATTCCAGTAGTATCTCAAGGTGTTCTGGGCTACACTCCGACATGACTTGTACCGCTTTTGGGGGTCTGACTTTTACCAACCCCCTAGGCCCGCCATGCGATGCTCATAGACTAACGGACCGGACTGTACGGATATTGTCACTGACAGGCTCAGTAGGGTGTCAGGATGTGTTTGCTCATCGACGTCCCTTTTGGTCAATACCTGGTAGCCCGTTACGTATTGGCTAATACCTCTGACGTGCTAGTGGTTAAATCCACAACCAAAGTGTTGACGAGTCTTTAGAGTCCCCCACAGACCGTTTTCTCAAGTTTCGGGCGAAACGCTGTAGAGGCCGTATGGAGATATGGCAGGGTTCGATCAGATAAGTGCGGTATTGCACGGATCATGATCGGACGGATAATACTAGCGGGTTTTAGTTTAAGCCGGATCCTAGTATTGGACAGTGTAGATTTTGTCTCATTGTATTTGTATTCGGTCGGAATACAAATGCGGGTATGTATGTACAGTAGTGGGGTTTTCCTATAATTTATTACGGGATCAGTTTTATGATGTTGCCAGTTTTTTTTCCGTTTCGGCCATTTTTCTTTGTATCTTTCATTGGCTAAAAATTGGTGGAGGAGGGCTTATTTGCAATTATGCAAATTAGCAATTTGGAGGGTTGTTTTTGCAAGTTGTAGTGTCATGATGGTTGCACCCTACCTTGACTTTCTTGACTTCATCATTTCTTGACTATGGGTGTGATGATTGGTTGTTGAAGTATTGGACTTTGATTGTGATCATGTTTCATGATGACCCTTTCCTCTCTCTTGCATTATGGGCACACTCTCATATTTTGATCTATACACACTCCTCTCTCTTCTCCTCCTCTTTAGATGGCCGGCCACATGAGGGTGAGGGGCTGCCCATTATTTTTGGTGGGGATTTTTGGTTCTCTTCTGCTTGCAAAAATCCCCAACTTCATCTCCAAAATGTTATCATATCAATCCTCCACCAAAGGCAACTTCTAGAAACCCCAAATGAGACATAGAGCTCTACACGTATTCTACAGCAATTCTTGGGCACGTCGGCTCGCCAACTTCGTGCCCAAGTTGCCTCGGTCCAGAGGTGGGAGCCCGTAAAAGAAGCCGGCGACGTGGTGCCCTTCCGGCGAGGAGGTGGAGACCGGACATTCCGCGGAAGATCGGGACGACGACGAGAAGACCGGAGGACACGGATCGCTCGGTATATCTCTCCACCCGTTCTTTAGTTAGCTATAACTAGTTCAATAGCCCGATCCGGGATTTTTGTGCGCAGTGGTGCCGGTTCAAAGTTTAAAGTAAATCATCGCTTCCGCATTTGGCCTCGGAAAGACGGCCGGGGCACCGCTGTGCACTTACACTGGTATCAGAGCCACGTCATTAACCTAGTCTAGCTTGGTCTAATGTGTTTACATTTTCGATCGAACAATTTTCTGAAAACCCGATTTCGTGAGCATCAGTTCTCTGTCGAAATTTTTTTGGCTCCAAAAATTTTCAGGTTGTTTCAGAATGATGTTCAGGAAATTCTAAGACATCTGTGAAAAAATAGTCGCGTGATACTGTAGATCCACCGCGGAACCGCGGCCAAAACCCCCTTGGCGCCGCGGTTCCGCCGCTCTACAGTGCCTTCACTGCACCATTTTTGCACAGTGATCTTTTTACAGGGAAATTGGGTTTTTGGAATATTCTTTTTGGGCCCAAAATTTCTTTATGTGCTACAGTAGTGCTTAGGGCCCACTTGGGTAAATTTGATCGATCGAATATTTTAAACATGTTAGTTCACAGTATTTACATTATATCTGCGACCGTGAATGTCACTTGATCGGTAAATCCTGTCTAACTGCTATAGCCTGGTTAGACGGATTTGCGAACGTGACATTCACGTTGATGTTCTGTGTTGTGCTGTGATATTGCTGATTGGTCATGGGGGATAGCCTGGATGCAATGGTAGTACAGTCTTGGTTGTATTATATACATTTGATATTGCGGGGCAAGCATCCGACATGTGGACTGCCGTCACTGCCTGTCTGTATATTATTCTTTTAGGGCACGACCAGGTTGAGGTCGATGTACCCGTTGTATGTATATTTTACTTTCTGTACTAGGATTACCCCGCGGAGGGGTGCACGGATAGCCGGGTTCTAGAGGGCAACGGGCCCGCATCTCATGGCATTGAGACGGAGGGGGCCTCACTCTAGAATTGGCGGGCTATTCGCCGCACTCGTAGGGGGTATAGGTTGACCCAGGAGGGGTGCCCAAGTTACCGGATTCCGTGAAGTGCTGGGTGGTCCATTCACGTTGCTGAAGGGGGCATCCTCGCTTCAGGTTTTGGCGGGTAACTTTCCGCGCCCGTAGGGGTCTAGGATTTCATTGCACAGGCTATCCACACGACCAGGGGAACGTCGGGTTTCAGTAGCGGCTCTGTGAAACCCGGGGATCCCAGATATCTGTATTGTTCTGTGATGCTTATTACATTTCTGTGATGTTGCATTTTATCACGCCTTGAATGAAATATTATATATTGATATATATACTAGTAGATGTTGTATATATTTTGCATCTGCACTAGTCCAGTCCCCGCTCTGTAGTTAGTTAACTAACCTAACGGGTAATGACGGGACCCAGTGGCGAATGCGGATGGCATATACGTACGTCATTATTTTCGTTCTTTGTGGTATGATCAATTGATGGGACTGCATTGATTCGGATTAATGCAAGTTAAACAAACTTATTCTGATGTTGTTGGAACATTTTTCAAAAAGCTGTTATTACAAAGGCGTTCTCTTTTGTTTTGCATAGTGGTATTCGGTTATGAATATCCAGCTCCTCGGTCGACGAGGCAAGGGCCGAGATTCCTTCACCGGGAGTGACCCCTTGGATAGAAGTTTGCGTCAGGGCAATAACTTCACTATAGCCGATTACTTTTGCTTTGCATCGTGGTATTCAGTTGGAATATCCTACACCTCATTCTACCGGGAAAGAGACGAGATCCCTTCACCGGGAGTGACCTGTTTAGCAAAGGTTTTCGTCACTATATTTTTAAAAGCTATCCGGTTCTTTCAACGATATCAAGTTCATTACGTTAAAGGTTTTCGCCAGAAACCATTCATAGCCCTCTGTCGTTTCACATGGATAGTCAATAAGTATTCAAGCTATATTTGTTGGCCAAAGTCAAGGCATAGTGATTGGTAGCTATTGGGTATTCATGTGCAGCATAGATAGATGCGTTGGTTTGGGGCAGTCGTATAGCCTTGTTGGCCAAAATCAAGGGCTTGTACGGGTGGGCTCAAATTAAACTGGAGAATGACGGGTAGAACTTGACATGTGACTTATGATTTGTTGGCCAAAGTCAAGATCATAAGAGCATGGGGCAAAAATCACATCGGGGGTTTCTAAAGAAACTGAAACTTGCCAGATATGCGCATACCTTCTGCAGTGTGATAACGTGAGCGGATTCCGTTACGTTATCATGCGATGATAGTTGGATCCCGATTCCCACTGATGAGTTGGTTTACTCCTCGGGTGATCCCGACTAGTTCTTCTTTTAGGTTTGGAGGAGAATTTGACGGTACAGTGGGAGGTTTCCAGATTAGATAAATTGGTAACCATTCTGATCTAGGTTAGAGTGCACGCTGAGTGTTTCTTTTCTCTCTCACTTCGGCCGCGACCTTGACCCGACCCTGGACTGTGACTCAGTGACAAAAATTAACCGAACCTTCTTATAAGACTGGCTTTTGGATTGTCAGTGTTGCAAACCTCATTGCCACTCCTACTTTTACCCTTTTCTCCAGGACACCCTGTATTACTACGAACGTCCACTTCCATTGGACAAAACCATCGTATGGTTATATACGAACTCGAAGGAATTTATTCGAGGATGGTTTCCGGTTCTGGAGAAAACGAATAGGAATATTCAGTTGTCTTTTCCTTTTACCTTCTCTCAGGTTGCGAGTACTCCTTGGTTTAGGAGATAGTACACCTATTACGCAAATTGGATAGTCTTCTTCCAAACATTAGGCTGGTTCCGAACGGTGGGGAATGAAGAAAACCAATTAGCATAACGCTGGTGTACAGAAGGTATTAAGTAAAGACATATCAAGGGATTAGTAAGAGGACAATGTAAATTGCGACTGCTATTCACGACCAAACCAGGTATTTCTTTGCCAATCCTAAATCATCTTTGTATTTCTCCAGAACACTCCGTATCACTACGAAGATCCACAGTTTATTGGATACTCCATCGTATGTTTATATACGAACTCGAAAGGAACTTGTTCCAGTTCGGGGATGGATTCTGGTTCAGGAGAAATAGGAATAAGGTTTATTCGGTTGTCTTTTATCTTCACCTTCTCTCGCATTGCGAGTGCTCCTAAGATTAGGACAGTACACCCATTATGCTTATTGGATAGTATTCTTCCAAACCATATGCTGGTGCCGAACGGTAGGGAAGGAAGAAAACCGTTTGGCCTAAAGGGGTGTACAGAAGGTAATGACTAAAGACATATAAAGGGATTTGGAGAAATGGCAAAGAAATATACGGTTACAGTTGTGAATCTAGATAATGGAAGAGACATTACTAGGAATACCGAGATACCCCATCGAAACATTTCAATGTTTCAGTTTCACTGTGTACTGTCAAAAGAAAACTGATTTCCCGATTAGATACTTACTCCAGGGTATGTATTTACCATGTGTGATTCTCACATCTGTATGGTTTTACAGATGATAAGTGGAAGTAGGTTATTGGGAATTAGGTGATCATCCTTATTATATCTGGATTCGTTGTAATCGGTGATATTTGAGGAAGTCACCTGGGTAGTTTGCCGGACGACAAATATTTGGTTTTGAATATCCGCTGTTATGCGCCAATTTCAAATTGATATATCTGTATGTCTATTTTCATAGAGTGAGATATAACTTTTTGAAATTATGTCGATGACATTTACCTATATCAGTGGATGGTTAGGTAAGGAGCATTAAACAGCGGTGTAATTCTTCTTAACATAGGTACAGTTTTCAGCCTACGACACACAGGGATTGAGTTATCAGACTCAAGGGACTTATACAGAGTATTGTATGTTGTCCAGTGTCCATTAGGACAGAGGGGTTGGTACTCATACTAGATTCTGTTTACTTATGACTTCACTAGTCTTTAGACAGGTGTTTTGTAGAAACACAGGGTCCGAATTTTGAGAAGTTATAGGTATAAGAATAGAGTAGAGAACCAAGTGTTGCAAGTATAGAGATTCTTCAAGGTGATCGAAGATGTAGATACTTGTGTGTGGTATTCAGTTGATAGTAATGATTAAGAGAACTTGCTTCTCTTTTAGGTTGCTCATAATTGGAAGCATTCCTAAGTTGAGTAACACTGATCGGCCTTTTTCTATTTAGTTGACATGCACTGGAGACAGCTGCATGATTTGAATCCGGTTCAATTAAATCAGTGCCTCTGGTTCTATATTGGATATAGAACAGTTCATATCTTAACGATGTTAAGGTACGGGGAGTTGTCCGGTTTATGCTTAAAACCAGACTCTGGATGACTCAAGGCACGTTTCTGTAATGGTTGTTTGTGGGTTGACCCAGGCTATGACGAGGGTTGACTTTCTACCATCTGGAAGATCAATAGTGATATTGTTCTTGACTCGCCACAGTTTTAATAAAAATGGATTTTTTCAAAAAACAGTAGTGGGAGTATGGTAGAACTGGAAGTGATTCCAGAACCGCAAACGATTACTGAAAATTTGATAAGAACCTAAAGATTCAATCTGGTTTGACATTCCTTTGGCACTCCGCAGATACGGTGGGTAACCTCAGGCACCCGAGAGGTACTCCGGTAGCCTCAAGGACGGTGACAGGGAGGTTCTTGTTTACCCAGACTTGCCATTGCTGTTGCTCCAGACTGTGAGACCCGGCAGGAGGATGAGTATAGCGTCGTTCTAAACTGACTTTAGAAGTGTACGTCTATATGACTCTGCCAGAGGGTTGTCGTAGTCAGTGGGAGCAGCGGAAGCATAGTGGATAGGTGGCTTATGTCTATTTATAGACTAAAGCAGATATAGCGGAGATAGATCATCTATTTCTGATGTGACAGTCATGGGTTTGACTTCATCAGAATAGGGGATGGATCTGTTAAGAAGGTTGTAGGGTGTGATGTCCTGGTATTTGGATGAGATACACAGAGTAGGAAGTGAAGTTCCTATACTACGATCGGTTATACTTTGGTTGTCACACAGTAGTTTCTCTACACGGGACTTGGATATTATATCAAGACATACTGGGTACTGGATCTATGGTTTTAGATCTAGATTTGGGTAGTTTCCCAATCTGGTTACTTAGACAGCATTCTAAGAGTATTTAGAATGGACGACTCCTGGCACGGTAGCGTACCTGCAGGTGATGGAGTCACCCTCTCTAAAGGTGTCTTACAGAATAAAGGGGAGAGGGATATGCATGATTGGAAGATCACTTGCTTAGGCAATTGAGTCAATCATGAGATGTCAAGTACCACACCAGATGTTGTTTTTGCAGTAGGTGCAATAAGTTGATATTGATCCAATCCTAGAGGAACATTAAGAAGCAGTTTTAGAACATAAGTGGATGTTCTAGGGATATGATAACGACAGCCCCATTCGGGAGACAGTTATCATTCCAGGCTTCCAAGTTGATTGATTGTCTCAAAAACTATCTAATAACCGCAATCAAGAACGGCGTCGCATGAAGCTAGCCGGTGAGTACAGGTCGGTCCACAGGGATTTTGTGAATTTCCTAATCGCTCTTATGAGTTAATTCCGAAGGGTGTTCGGATTGGTTATTAAATCTAAAAACCTAAATTATTCTATATCTAAGTCTTGCTAGGGTTAGGTCTAGGTTAAGTTTGGAAAGTCAATAAATCTCACCGCTTTCTATACCCATATGAAGATCTAATTAGGTGTTATGGTAAATATTAATAAAAGGGATTAGGATGATTGGGAAGATTGTTCTTCCTCTAGATCCTTGTCCTTCCTTTCTTAATCTTTACCCTAATCTCCATGGAAAACCTTAAATCCGGGCCTTTAGACTACGGTATCACCGCTACCTCGTGGGTAGAGTGCCGTAGGGAGCGGGATAAGAAGGTATGCATGGAGTTCTATGAAAATATATGACGGGCAAGAAAGGGGATGAGAGATATTCGTCTCTCAAACCTTCCCCAGATCTAACCCTAACAAGCGAGGAGACTACTCACTCATTAGGGAATTAAAATACATTTATCTAAGGCAGAGAATAAAAGATTAACTAGGGCAAGGAATTAAATTTATCTAGGGCAAGAATAGAAAATTAACCTAGAGCAGAAAATAAAGAACTTACAAAAAATGATGCTCTCCAAAAGAATGCTGAAATTTATTAATGAAGGGAGGCATAAAGAGTTACAATGATTAGAGTTCCTATTTATAGAGAATAGGAAACCCTAGGTTACATCTTGAACCGCATGTCTAAAATTACAAATATAGCCCTAAGTTGACTAGTCAAAGCCGTCCCAAAGTTATGGTAAAATTTTCAACTCAAGATTGCGCATTACGGCCGCGAAACCGCGGCCCGAGGCCTGGTTTGGCCGCAGTTCCGCGGCCAAAAGGAAGAGTTGGCTGCTGAAACTTCTGGGCTGGGTTTTTGTCATCTTGGGCTACTTAGTTCTATATATTTTTTCTCAATTCAGCTTCTGGTTCTCTTCCAGATTGCCAGTGAACATTGTTGTGGACTTTAACCGTGGCTTTGTGTCGACGTCTTGAATCTTGCTTTGTGAATTGTTCCTTATGTAGGCCTGATCAAGATTCTCTGTTTGTTGGTTAAAGTCCACATTTTCATCGTCTTTATATCCGTTGCACTGTTTTCTGTCTAAGAACCTGTAACCTGTAACATGTAGCAGACATGGGTCAAAAGCACCTGTTTTTATTCTTAAATGCATAAGAATGGGGAATACAAAATGCAATATTATATTATGAACAAATACCCCCAAACTTATCTTTTGCTCGTCCTCGAGCAAACTTATTATTTTATTCTCGACAAAAAACCTAACCGCACTTTCGCAGGGAAACGCGATTGCACTGATCTCGTGCAACAAGCCGTTAAACCTCTAGGTGTCCCTAGTAGGAGGAGTGTTGTCTCCTGAGGGTTTTCAGCGGATACTATCCACAAAATCCTATCAACTCGGCCCATTGACTTTTGTTCTCCAATTAAGTTTTCCCAACAAGGAATTCTATTATCTTCTACTTGTAAATTATCCACCCACATTCTTCACACTTCCTCATTATTTAACTTAAGATTATATATGTTCTATAGACTTACTTAGCTTTCGGTATTTCCTAAGTTTTCCTTCTAAGGTTCCATCTCCACTTAGGAATTTCTTTCAACTCTACTAAAGATACAAGTTCTATTTTTCATTCCTTTCTCTTATCTAAACTCCAATCACATACCCCTACGTGTGTGTATAGATCACCCCTACACTTGGAAATTCAAATTAAGCAATCATGCCCTTGTCCGTTGTCCAAAGTACTTATTAGTAGGTGAATTTTTAATTGAATTTTGCTTACACATCCTTCATGCGACCGTTAATACTTCTTGAGGTACCAACGACCGATTACAAAATGCGTTTGCACTTTAAAGCGTAATTCCTAGTCTTGCAACACCCAAGGCTTTAGCAGTGACTCCCAAACCAGTTGGTCTAAGGCACTAGGTGATGAGGCACCCTCGCTAAATATTTTTCTATTTTTGCAGCCTTAAGTAATCACAAAAAACCAGTGTCCATTTTTTTTTATTCTTTATTCACACTTTTTTTTCTTTTATTTTCTTCGTACTAAGGACTTTAGACAAGAACATTTCAAGGTCTCTTCTACTATTCCAAGTTTCAAGGTGCGTGATTGTGCAAATTATAGGGTATACGTTTTCAGAATCTAGACTTAAGCTAAGAACTATTTTTCAAACTTATACTCAAATAAGAACATCAATACTCTTCCCTTGTTTCGACTTAGCCCAAGAAGCGAACCCAAAATTTGCCTATTTCTAAATAAACTACAAAGCCATATACTTTCTACCATTAAACTTTAAGGAAGGTTATTTTTAGGGTTTTTAATTCACTAAGTCTAAGATCTAGTTGTTCCTAGCCAGTTAACCTATTTGTCAAACTCAAGTCAATTAGCCAAAATTGAATACGTTAATTTTTATAATTTTTAAAATTTTTCAATTTTATGGGTTTTCAAATAAATATGCAAATGCAAAAAATATGTACAAATGAATGCGAAGGAAGAAGACGTACCGAGCATACCCCCAAACTTAAACTTGACAGTTTCCTCACTGTCATGCTACACCAAGAGGGTCAAAATACCGGCACTCCCCTGTTTATTTATTTATAATTTTTTTATATTTTTTTAATGTTTTGAGATTTTATTTTTTTAGAAAAAGAAAACAAAAATATATATACATATATACAACAAGGTTTTTCCCCCCCAAACTTAAGCTTGGCCTTACACAAGCCAAAGGTTAGCACCAACCATTCAAAAATCTTATCGTGGAAATGGTATAGTTGGTGCAAGAAAATGAGAAGCACGCGAGGCCGTGTGGAAAGAAGAATGGTAGAATATGGTCTCGGTGGGGGAGAAGAATGGCGAAAAGAAGAAGGAAGTGGAGTACGATCTTGAGGGTGTAAATTGAGTGAATAAATTAGCGCAATATGTGATGACCGATATGTTATAAGCGATTGCGCTAACCTATCAACCCGTCGGGAAATGGGGTCAAATCCCTCAAGATTCGCAAGAAAACATGGGTACGCCGAACTTGGTATAGGAGATGAAAGCGTAACGGTCATTTGTATGGTCGGGACAATAGGAGAGACGAAAGGGAGTGAATTAGGGATAGTATCTTTCTCACCGTAGTAAACTGGTTCGAACTTGAAAGATTCCATTAATGGTTCGAAACTACTATAATCAACCGAGTCTGATGGCTCATCTGAAAATGTAAAGGACTCAAACTCGGACGGTGAGTCATCAGCATCGTCCAAAAAAGTGAAACACTCGTAGGTGTTATCGTCTGTGAGAATTGTGTCAGATTCAAAGGAAAAGGTTTCAAGCTCACAGTCTTCAAGCGGGGTAGGAACGATGGGAAGGAGGGAGGGTGATATAACAGTCAAAGGTTCAGGAGGATGAATTGGAAATCAGACACATCAAACAAAAATGATTCAACCTCAATATTATCCTCAAGACTCTCCTCAATACTATCCTCAATATTTAACTCATCCATGCCGTTATCATCAAAATCTAGACGCATATGAGATTCGTGAGAAACATTTAATAACTCAGGATGATGATTTGAACATAAAATTTCAATTAATCGACAGGTTCATCATCCGAAATATTCCCGGCGTCTATATCCTCAACCAAGTGAAAATCAATTTCTTTAGACACCTCATCAAAAGCATGGATATTTATCGATTTAGGTTCTAGAGTGGAGGTGTAAAGATCGAAAGGATTAGGTGCGGTTTCACTCGAAAGGGGTTCCCTACAATTTGGCAAATCAAGCACTACAAAGTCACACAACTCATCATTTTGGACACATGTTTGAAAATTGGAGTTGTTGGATTCAATTGGGTATGGGTAGATTTGATTTGGAAATCCTCTCACATTCTCTCTCTGTCCAACCGCCTCCTCATACATTGGAAAATTTGGAGCTAGTTGGAAACTAGCTACCGGTTCACTAGGTTGCATAAGGGCGGCCATGGCCGCTTCCACATTCCTCACCATTTTGTTTGTTGCAGCAATATAAGCCTCCAACGACTCTTCCAAACTAGACTTGGGTGGTGAGGGGGTTTCGGTAAAAGATTCAAAATTGTTTGGATATGTGAAACTCCCAAAAGGCTGTGTAGAAACAGGGTCTAGTAACGGTGGGAAAGTCGGGTATGACTGGTAAGAAGTGGGTGATTGGACAGGGGTAGGGTCAACATGTGAATAAAAAGGTGAAAAGTCTTGTTGATCCCTAGAACTAGATGTGTGGAGAGGGGTGAAAGATCGGCTGCAAGATTGAGCAATATGCTCAGCAACGGATGTCACGACCCGAAAGAGCACGTGACTGGCCCTTGGACCATATGAAGTCTATAGGACCCCATCTGATCCAAGTAAGCCAAAAGCCCAGCAATCTAAAACCATTTAAAGAGTAAATAAGGAAAACTGTTTTTGAAAAGTAAGGAAATCATGTTTGGAAATCAAAGTTTTTAAATAACTAAGCCGAATATGCATTTTTTTAAAATGTGTAACCTTTCCTCTGAAAATTCGGCAGAGTTTCCTTTGTAAAAACTGGCCCCGAACGGGGTACAACAAGAATAATATATATGAAATGATAAAAGGCATCCCAAGCGGGAGCTAGCTCTTCGTCCATCGACGGTCACAACCACGCAAGCAATAATAATATACAACGCCAAAGGGCGAGGATCAAAACCCAAAAAAAAGAAACTCAAAACAGCCAGAAAACCGTAATACTACTAGCGCGACTCTAAGGTCGAAATAAAACAACACTGTTTTCTAAGTCTGAAACAATAAACAAGTTTTTGGTTGATGGACAATTCTAGATACAAAGAAAATAATACCAATACAATAGCGGTTCTGATACAAAAGAACCCACCTAACCAAGCAAGTCACCCGATGGATAGCAGTGTGCCCGAAATGCCGCTAAGGAATCTGTACGCAAAAACCTGCAAGAACTGGGGCACAACGGTGGTGAGTTGCCAACTCGTGAATAGAGATATATCTACAAGCAGAGATCGAATGCAATGACCCATCCTAGGTCAATACGATCAGATATAAATAAACCTCAATATGAATAAAGCTGAACATGCTAAACTGGCAATGTAATCTCTATACATGAGTGTAATGCCAAGAGCTCGTGCTAGTGCCTCAGTAATAGCATGTCAAGAATATGAGGTATGATCAATGTAATCAAATCTGCGCACACGTGGATCCCGTCCACTCGTCACCCACTGACAATAACCATCATGCAAGTAAAAATCATAACCTGTGCATGGAAATATGAGGATATAATCCACCCGTGTCCCTCGCGACACATCAAAATCATGGAACCAGGGTGCCCAGCATCGGACACCCGAAAACATCATGAAAACCGTGCCCCAGCATCGGCACGTAAATCCTCATATATCGGGCTCCGTCAGTCCGGATCGGCCCGCGGGCACTGTCTGCGGTATCGGCCCTCGCCCCCGGCAGTATGCCCAAACATCTATCGGACTCTGGTCGGTATCCTCCGGATAACCTCCAGGTCCAACCAATCACCGGTAGGTGCTCGCCCGCCTCCAGGCTCAATCGGCAAAGCTCATCGATCATCTTGCCGAGGGGAACCATACCGGGTCCACCATGTACCCGCAATCGGCTCATCCCACCTCCTCGATTCGGGTTACACATGTCGCCTCTCAGCACCGAGAAAACACATGGTGGACGCACTGAAATATCATATCAAGGGTAACCGGGTTTTTAAAGTAATGATATATTCTCTTTTTAAAACACCCTCGTTCCCAAATCCAGAAATATCATAGAAACAACATATCTCAATGCGTAAAATCAAGCATGAAGCATGCTACATGTGAAGGAATGTATGTACATCATCATGTCATGCAAGGATCATATACTGAATGCAATAGTACTACAGTGTAGTGACATGGCAATTATCGATGATAAGTGTGTGAGCCGCAACAAGTGTACGTGGGAGCATATACATCATCGATAATGGTGCTGGTGTCCTAGCAGCATGACTGAATATCACAACAATACAAGCGATGCAATGCAGATAGCAGGAATA
Organism: Agapanthus africanus; assembly: GCA_030015575.1. Classification (NCBI taxonomy): domain Eukaryota; kingdom Viridiplantae; phylum Streptophyta; class Magnoliopsida; order Asparagales; family Amaryllidaceae; genus Agapanthus; species Agapanthus africanus. Next base: position 229,930,503 of record JASDDO010000006.1, on the reverse strand, counting down.
ATGCGGAAACGAATAATCAACGCAAAAACACAGAACCTGCCTCACAAGATATGTCATGCAACCTTGCCTTTTGAAATAAGACGAATCAGGGCTTTGGTAAAGTAAGGGCTACGGTGTTTTAAGAAAAGATGCATCATTTGAAAATATCCGTATAACCCTTCTGCTTATCTTTAAAATATCCCCGATTCGTTACTTTTGAAATAGGTATGACTCGGTCTAGTCCCAATGCCCCACTAAGAAATCTAGACCGGAGGGGTATGAAACCACCTAATCTGAGTCAATATATAAGTATAGATATGATAGTCGGTTGATCTCGCCTCAATAACATATCGTAAGATATCCTCGAATCATGAGGGCGGATCTATCATCAATATCTGCTCGTACGGTAAATCGTCGTATGGCATCCCAATAGCTGGGTAGGGGTCAATGTCACACTATCTCATCACATATCAGGTATCACCATCATCAGATCACACATCTGGGGTACTACTGTAAGTCTAGTACAAATCGATACCATCTATAAAAAATATGAATGCGGGTAAAGCACATGTCCAAAGGCCCGCTAAACTATCATATCGCACCTCAAAAGGCGACTGTGTCACACCGCCGATCTCACGGCCTCACATCAAGTAACACCTCAAACCCACGTATCATCACCAAACCCGTATATGAACACATAGTCCCATACCCATGTGTAGATATACGCACCAACATATAAGAGAATGAATGCAAGAAGTGTGTAAATATAAGGGGTAAGTATAGGTATGAGTGCAATCGCTACCCTAGGGTTCGCACTATACTACACCCAAAGATCTCAGCATCAAGAATACCATTATTACTATCAATGATCCTAACCACACATAATAATATACGTGTGTATACGTATTCGTATACAACACCACGGACTGCGGGGGTGCTATACGCCATCCACCCGACTTCTCCCCGTAGATATAAATCTACTCACCTTGCTTCTCATGTGTCGGTGCCGATGGTCGCCATCTTCATCTTCTTTGCCTCAACATCTCGTAGGGTACCTACAAGTATATCACAACGCTAAAGCACATGAAAATCACATCGGAAACCAAAATAGCACACGCTACCCGCATAGGTAAAAACCTATCGACTCGCATGTAAACACAATCAATATCCACTTATCGTTAACGTCCAAACGCCATCCGACAGGAATGAATCACCAAATACCAAAATCCATGCTAAATCAAGTCGTAAAACATTACACCAACATAGGAAAATCAACCCAGATTTCACCCTAGATGGAATCAGTCAAAACTAGAAGTACCAGGGTCAATACTAGAGGAAATGGGGGCATGCACAGAAAACGAGGCAATTCCTTAAAATACCTTATTTTAGAATTTTCCATAATTTTTCCCCATTTATCTGTATTTAATTATACCAGAATATTAAAATATTCATTAAAATAATATTAAATTATAAAATTTCCCAAAATTCATATTTTATTATTTTGAAGACGTTACAATCTACCCCCTTAAAGAAATTCGGTCCCCGAATTTAAATTTAAACCCCCAAATACAAAATATTTCAATACAATTCCAAGTCATCGGGGCTCCGAAATCATCTATACATAAAACATCATAGCGCAATGCATGCGCATGAGTACTGAGCAGATAACTCAAAAACAACACTCCATCAACATCCGCAATCATCGGAGTCATGGTAACGACACAATGTCAAATCCAATACAAAAATCAATATGATATGGACAAGACTATACATGTAGACACCAATCTATACATGTAATTAGCTGATGCAACTGTATGCCAAATCTTTTTTAAGTCGCTGTGCGATGCGCGTAACACTGCACAATGGCGGACGTTTCTCATAAGAAAATAACTATATGTGTGTATATATATCCTTTGTTTAATAAGCACGTTCCACCATTTTGAAAATAATCAGAAGGGTTTCCTTGTTTTTAAAACGTTTTGTGTCATATCGGACACGTAGGTATATACTGAGACTATAGCTCGCCTTTTCGGAAATCCCTTCGATAACTATCGATGCATGCAAAATATATCCAGGCACTGTCCACTGACTAGTCCTGCTTAGTATGAAAGCAAATATCCCACATCATAAAAATGTACTGCTCCAAAAGGAATAAATTCCAAAAATGCACATAACACCACCCTGTGCGTCTGACGCGCACGGAAATCAAAATCCATATATGCGCTAAACATGTGCACAAAACAACATCTAGGTGCAACGGGTGTGCACGAAGCATCTGTCATAGGCAACATGTGTGCCTGACAGCCAAAACAGGTTGCATCTGACATGCACGAAGAATCTCAATTTAGTGCATCTGGTGTGCCCCAAAATCGTATCTCAAAACATGCGCCCAACATGCGCGAAAATCCAAATCGGTTGCATCCATCATGCACGAATGAAAATCTAGACCCTGCGCACTCAATATGCACGGAATCACAAAATCCATAGCAACGTCGAATATGCGTAAGTCCAGTCAAAAGCACGGAATGCAAGAATCCACATCAATATCACAATCAAAATCGACATCGAAGTCAGGTGCAATCGTAATGCACAAAATATAAATCCGGTGCAACAAAGGCACGAAATATAAATCTGATGCGATAAACGCAAGAAACATAAAACTGGTGCGACAAATGCACGAAGTATAGAACTGGTGCATCCCATGCACAAATACCAAGCAATAACTCAAATACATAAGCAGCAACACCAAGTGTATCCAGATATGAAGAAAATCATAAACGTGTGCAGCTGCGGGCACAAATCACATATCGATGCAGTACAAGCACATATAAGCTATACCGAGTGTAAAATCAAAACACTAAAATTACATGAAACTCTGCTGGAAGCGTAAATCAAATCACCAGCATAAAATAGGCATGAAATCGCAATCAACAGCTCAAGAGTAATAACTATGTACAAGGTATAAATACCCAGTAGGTGCAACCATGGTGCACAAAATCAAATATCATGAAACTCAGTCATCAAGACTAAATCATGCGAATAGATCGCCCAAAATACCGAAATCCAAAGCAACGGATACGTGATAATCAAATCACAAAATCACAAATCAAAATTACCGTCGTCGGTATACCCTCCTTCAGGGTCGAGAAGGTACCGGTACATCCGATGCTAGCGGCGCAAGATATCTACTTGCCTCTTGCTCGCGGCTGGCGTCCTCTGCCTCTGGTTCCTGATCCTTCCTGTAGATTACCAACTCGCAATCCATCGACTCATCGGCCCGGTCAGGTGTGCTGAAAGGAACGATTCCGTTCTTGCACTTCCCTGGTCATCTCTCGGTCAATCCTCACGACCGCTCGTAAAGCAGCACATCTATGGCGCCGACCTCGGGTCCTCTGAATGCATATCACACATCCGATCCTGGGTGCAACTCTTATTGCAGCAGTGTACTGGAAGGAATCCTACTCAAGGTCTCTTCTGATCTTGTCTAAGCCAAACTGTAAGGAGGCTGGTACTCTGGCGTAATCTTTTCTCGCTCTCTGGACCTCTGCGTCCTTAGTACAACATCCCCTCGGAAGCTGGTCGCATCTCTGCGCCTCTGTATGCATGTCCGGCCTTTAATCTTAACGGGGTGTAGTAACAGCTCGTCTGCCTCTCGCACGAACTTCTTGTCCCGCTTGTCTGTATCATCGACCATTCGACGTCGCGTCTTTATCTGCACACTGCAATGTCCTCGGCTACGGTCCATCTGAAGTCTCTAACACGGACTCGAAATCACGAACTCGGTATCTTCATCACTCCGTAGAAGATATCTAGCCGAACACGTCCTCAACGTGCATGTCACATCTCTGATGTCAGCGGAGTGGAACGTCATCTCATCGAAATCTCGTGCGAACTCTTTACTCCACCTTGCTCAAATATCGACTGATTCGGACTCATCTCATCGTGGCTACACGAACTGCGCTCCGACGGCTATGCTCACATCTGGAGTCTCCCAAGCAGTGTCCCATCACAATATCCGAAAGATGTCGAACCATCCGATCGACTCGTCAGAACCTCATGATCCCCCAAGAGCTCACATCTCGGGTACAGTTTAGTAGTATCGAGTACATGCCACAGCGTCGGTGGTCCAGCCGTAGAAGGGCAAACCCAAGCCTCACTAATGGCGCCGAGGAACTTCCGCAAACCCTAAGGTTCAAAGGCTTTCACACGGTCATTAAGTCGAGTTAGGGTTTCATTCTTCTAGAGGGTCCATAGAATCACCTGCATGTCTTTCCGTATACTTTAAACTTGGAAAATAGGTTCCTGACATTCGATCGTCTCAATCAACTCTCAACGAATCTGCATGAAGTCGCCTCTAGATGGAATCAATCCACCTGATGACCTCGCATCGGGGTAAGCGAACTCACCACACGTCCTAGTCATTCATCCTCGGTGACTAGCGACTCACCATCATATCTCAAGAATATGCTCATGCTGCAGTAGCTCCAATCATCTGGGCGATATCTCATCATTTGCAACAACAACTGGCTCATACGCCTGTACGCCGAACAACGCCTCAATCCCCCAGAAAAGGCGATACATAAGCGGTCATCTCAGAATCGGTCTGCTCTAGATCTGAGCAAGACTCTCCACACTGGAGATCTTCAACACAACTAGGCCCGCTCCGGCGCAAAAATCGGACGAATCGCCTTCGTATCTCAAATCGGGTAGACTAGCTATCATCTGTCGCATATCTACCTGAAAGCTCCGGCAATCTCAGCTCGTAAGCTCCGAAAGCAACATCCTGTCAATCTCAGCAACAGCTGGTCCATCTGTCTGCACGGTAGGCGACATCACAATCTCTGAGGTATGCTGTACATCAACAGTCCTCTCTCAACTAGCAGCTCTAACAATGACCCGATCATCCGGTGCAAGACCAAGCACTTGCCTCCACTAGAGGTCACAATCCACAATACCAACTCGAGACGTTCTCATGTCACCAGAAAACACAATGGTCGGCCCTCGTACCAAACGAGCTCACACCGGCCGTAACCCTAGCAGCAGCCCAAACTGCGCTCAAACATGGTGACAGGAACCTCAATCGAGTATCAAGAGAGCACACCAGTGGCAAGAAGGGAAACAACAGATCCAGAGTGGATACATGATCATAGGAAGGAACAACATCAATGAAGGTATGATCATGAAACTAATAGAATCGGGGATCTCAAATGGATGTATAATCCTGGATATGAAGAGAATCACTGATCTCGAAAGTATGTACATCCTAAGGTTCCTTAAGTGGAGTGTCGTGTCGTAAGTATGCCGCGGAACATACCAACGGTACGTCACTCTACTTTAGTCACCTATTCCATCAACCAAGGGTCATCCTACACGACGAAAGTTCGGGTTTACACCCCCTCGACCAAGTCTAAGTTCCGTAAGGTCAAGCCTAAGTTCCGCATATAAATAACGCCCTAGGCTCCACATAGTCAAACTTAGACTCGAACCAAGGTCAACCTAGCGCTCTGATACCAACTTTGTCACGACCCGAAAGAGCACGTGACTGGCCCTTGGACCATATGAAGTCTATAGGACCCCATCTGATCCAAGTAAGCCAAAAGCCCATCAATCTAAAACCATTTAAAGAGTAAATAAGGAAAACTGTTTTTGAAAAGTAAGGAAATCATGTTTGGAAATCAAAGTTTTTAAATAACTAAGCCGAATATGCATTTTTTTAAAATGTGTAACCTTTCCTGAAAATTTCGGCAGAGTTTCCTTTGTAAAAACTGGCCCCGAACGGGGTACAACAAGAATAATATATATGAAATGATAAAAGGCATCCCCAAGCGGGAGCTAGCTCTTCGTCCATCGACGGTCACAACCACGCAAGCAATAATAATATACAACGCCAAAGGGCGAGGATCAAAACCCAAAAAAAAGAAACTCAAAACAGCCAGAAAACCGTAATACTACTAGCGCGACTCTAAGGTCGAAATAAAACAACACTGTTTTCTAAGTCTGAAACAATAAACAAGTTTTTGGTTGATGGACAATTCTAGATACAAAGAATAATACCAATACAATAGCGGTTCTGATACAAAAGAACCCACCTAACCAAGCAAGTCACCCGATGGAAGCAGTGTGCCCGAAATGCCGCTAAGGAATCTGTACGGCAAAAACCTGCAAGAACTGGGGCACAACGGGGGTGAGTTGCCAACTCGTGAATAGAGATATATCTACAAGCAGAGATCGAATGCATGACCCATCCTAGGTCAATACGATCAGATATAAATAAACCTCAATATGAATAAAGCTGAAACATGCTAAACTGGCAATGTAATCTCTATACATGAGTGTAATGCCAAGAGCTCGTGCTAGTGCCTCAGGTAATAGCATGTCAAGAATATGAGGTATGATCAATGTAATCAAATCTGCGCACACGTGGATCCCGTCCACTCGTCACCCACTGACAATAACCATCATGCAAGTAAAAATCATAACCTGTGCATGGAAATATGAGGATATAATCCACCCGTGTCCCTCGCGACACATCAAAATCATGGAACCAGGGTGCCCAGCATCGACACCCGAAAACATCATGAAAACCGTGCCCAGCATCGGCACGTAAATCCTCATATATCGGGCTCCGTCAGTCCGGATCGGCCCGCGGGCACTGTCTGCGGTATCGGCCCTCGGCCCCGGCAGTATGCCCAAACATCTATCGACTCTGGTCGGTATCCTCCGGATAACCTCCAGGTCCAACCAATCACCGGTAGGTGCTCGCCCGCCTCCAGGCTCAATCGGCAAAGCTCATCGATCATCTTGCCGAGGGGAACCATACCGGGTCCACCATGTACCCGCAATCGGCTCATCCACTCCTCGATTCGGGTTACACATGTCGCTCTCAGCACCGAGAAAACACATGGTGGACGCACTGAAATATCATATCAAGGGTAACCGGGTTTTTAAAGTAATGATATATTCTCTTTTTAAAACACCCTCGGTTCCCAAATCCAGAAATATCATAGAAACAACATATCTCAATGCGTAAAATCAAGCATGAAGCATGCTACATGTGAAGGAATGTATGTACATCATCATGTCATGCAAGGATCATATACTGAATGCAATAGTACTACAGTGTAGTGACATGGCAATTATCGATGATAAGTGTGTGAGCCGGCAACAAGTGTACGTGGAGCATATACATCATCGATAATGGTGCTGGTGTCCTAGCAGCATGACTGAATATCACAACAATACAAGCGATGCAATGCAGATAGCAGGAATAATGCGGAAACGAATAATCAACGCAAAAACACAGAACCTGCCTCACAAGATATGTCATGCAACCTTGCCTTTTGAAATAAGACGAATCAGGGCTTTTGGTAAAGTAAGGGCTACGGTGTTTTAAGAAAAGATGCATCATTTGAAAATATCCGTATAACCCTTCTGCTTATCTTTAAAATATCCCCGATTCGTTACTTTTGAAATAGGTATGACTCGGTCTAGTCCAATGCCCACTAAGAAATCTGGACCGGAGGGGTATGAAACCACCTAATCTGAGTCAATATATAAGTATAGATATGATAGTCGGTGATCTCGCCTCAATAACATATCGTAAGATATCCTCGAATCATGAGGGCGGATCTATCATCAATATCTGCTCGTACGGTAAATCGTCGTATGGCATCCCAATAGCTGGGTAGGGGTCAATGTCACACTATCTCATCACATATCAGGTATCACCATCATCAGATCACACATCTGGGGTACTACTGTAAGTCTAGTACAAATCGATACCATCTATAAAAAATATGAATGCGGGTAAAGCACATGTCCAAAGGCCCGCTAAACTATCATATCGCACCTCAAAAGGCGACTGTGTCACACCGCCGATCTCACGGCCTCACATCAAGTAACACCTCAAACCCACGTATCATCACCAAACCCGTATATGAACACATAGTCCCATACCCATGTGTAGATATACGCACCAACATATAAGAGAATGAATGCAAGAATGTGTGTAAATATAAGGGTAAGTATAGGTATGAGTGCAATCGCTACCCTAGGGTTCGCACTATACTACACCCAAAGATCTCAGCATCAAGAATACCATTATTACTATCAATGATCCTAACCACACATAATAATATACGTGTGTATACGTATTCGTATACAACACCACGGACTGCGGGGGTGCTATACGCCATCCACCCGACTTCTCCCCGTAGATATAAATCTACTCACCTTGCTTCTCATGTGTCGGTGCCGATGTCGCCATCTTCATCTTCTTTGCCTCAACATCTCGTAGGGTACCTACAAGTATATCACAACGCTAAAGCACATGAAAATCACATCGGAAACCAAAATAGCACACGCTACCCGCATAGGTAAAAACCTATCGACTCGCATGTAAACACAATCAATATCCACTTGTCGTTGACGTCCAAACGCCATCTGACAGGAATGAATCACCAAATACCAAAATCCATGCTAAATCAAGTCGTAAAACATACACCAACATAGGAAAATCAACCCAGATTTCACCCTAGATGGAATCAGTCAAAACTAGAAGTACCCAGGGTCAATACTAGAGGAAATGGGGGCATGCACAGAAAACGAGGCAATTCCTTAAAATACCTTATTTTAGAATTTTCCATAATTTTTCCCCATTTATCTGTATTTAATTATACCAGAATATTAAAATATTCATTAAAATAATATTAAATTATAAAATTTCCCAAAAATCATATTTTATTATTTTGAAGACGTTACAACGGACATCGGCTTAGAAGTTACAGCAGGACTGGAAAAAGTGGTGTCAACATATGGAGGTGGTGATGGTTGACTTGGTTGACACAAAGTGGGTTGAAAAATCAAACTGTTTCTCCTAGACGCCTCTATTTGATCTTTCAAAGATTTCTTTGGCAAGGAAGGATCGTCTTTAAATTGACCGAACAAATTAACGTACGACGCAAAATTAGGTTCGGGATACCAAAGTTCAGCTAATGATTTATTGTGTAGGGTACCCATGTTAGAAGAAAGGGGAAAGAAAGAAAGTTTATTGTGTGGTGCAAGGATTTATTTGCGGCCAAAAATTTTGCAAGTTTCTAATAAAATTTGTCCTTTTTATTTTTATTCTTTTTCTCTTTATTTGGAAAAATTTTTGTTGCAAAAAGATTTTAGAGAAAAAAAAATTTGCAACAACAAAATATTACTTGCAATCAATTATTATTTTAAGCATATCACAAGAATCTTTATTTGGAAAGAATTGTTGCAAAAAGATATTCGAGAAAAGATATGCAACAACAAAATATTTCTTGCAATCAATTTAGTTCAAGCGGGGCCCAAAAATCCTGCACAAGACTAGTTATATGGAAGAGAATATATTTTTAAAGCACACAAAATCTTGCAGGCATTATTCAGAAAATATATTAAAATTTGCAGAAGAGAAATAACAGAGAGCTTACAGTACAAATTTCATCACCTGAAGACACCATAAGGCCGCGTTTCCGCGGTTTAAATGCATTAGTGCCGTGTTTTCGCGGCGGTCTCGTCGGCACGAACCCCCAAAAATTTTCCGACGTTCTGATTCTCCAAGATGGCCGCGGTTCCACGGCCTAAGGTGGGTTTTGGACACGGAATCGCGGCGGTTTGGGGGAGTTGGGTATCCAGAAAAATTCTTCTATTCTGTTGATCAGAATCTCTTCTGTTCCGATATTTTATTTCCTGTTTTACTTTCTGGAAATTTCCAGATCCGAATTTGTATATCCTACAAAAATTCAAACAACAAAGTATCCCTTGCAAAAATAACAAAATATAAATATTTTTATATTTTTTTTTCAGATTTTTATGATTTTTTTAAATTTTATGATTAACCCGAAATTGCGAAAAGGAAAGTTCTACGCCATCTCCGGCAACGGCGCCATTTGATTGTCTCAAAAACTATCTAATAACCGCAATCAAGAACGGCGTCGCATGAAGCTAGCCGGTGAGTACGGGTCGGTCCACAGGGATTTTGTGAATTTCCTAATCGCTCTTACGAGTTAATTCCGAAAGGTGTTCGGATTGGTTATTAAATCTAAAAACCTAAATTATTCTATATCTAAGTCTTGCTAGGGTTAGGTCTAGGTTAAGTTTGGAAAGTCAATAAATCTCACCGCTTTCTATACCCATATGAAGATCTAATTAGGTGTTATGGTAAATATTAATAAAAGGGATTAGGATGATTGGGAAGATTGTTCTTCCTCTAGATCCTTGTCCTTTCTTTCTTAATCTTTACCCTAACCTCCATGGAAAACCTTAAAATCCGGGCCATTAGACTACGATATCACCGCTACCTCGTGGGTAGAGTGCCGTAGGGAGCGGGATAAGAAGGTATGCATGGAGTTCTATGAAAATATATGACGGGCAAGAAAGGGGATGATAGATCTTCGTCTCTCAAACCTTCCCCAGATCTAACCCTAACAAGCGAGGAGACTACTCACTCATTAGGGAATTAAAATACATTTATCTAGGGCAGAGAATAAAAGATTAACTAGGGCAAGGAATTAAATTTATCTAGGGCAAGAATAGAAAATTAACCTAGAACAGAAAATAAAGAACTTACAAAAAATGATGCTCTCCAAAAGAATGCTGAAATTTATTAATGAAGGGAGGCATAAAGAGTTACAATGATTAGAGTTCCTATTTATAGAGAATAGGAAACCCTAGGTTACATCTTGAACCGCATGTCTAAAATTATAAATATAGCCCTAAGTTGACTAGTCAAAGCCGTCCCAAAGTTATGGTAAAATTTTCAGCTCAAGATTGCGCATTACGGCCGCGGAACCGCGGCCCGAGGCCTGGTTTGGTCGCAGTTCCGCGGCCAAAAGGAAGAGTTGGCTGCTGAAACTTCTGGGCTGGGTTTTTGTCATCTTGGGCTAGTTAGTTCTATATATTTTTTCTCAATTCAGCTTCTGGTTCTCATCCAGATTTCTAGTGAACATTGTTGTGGACTATAACCGTGGCTTTGTGTCGACGTCTTGAATCTTGCTTTGTGAATTGTTCCTTATGTAGGCCTGATCAAGATTCTCAGTTTGTTGGTTAAAGTCCACATTTTCATCGTCTTTACTTCGTTTGCACTGTTTTCTGTCTAAGAACCTGTAACCTGTAACATGTAGTAGACATGGGTCAAAAGCACATGTTTTTATTCTTAAATGCATAAGAATGGGGAATACAAAATGCAATATTATGTTATGAACAGTGACCTAGATGACAGAGAGGTTGTCAGAGTTATAGTTTTCCTTCTGACGAGGGGCAGTATTTTGGACAGGTGGTCCAAAGGGATACTGAGGGAGGCATGACGCAGGATACTGATTAAGTTCAGTTGACGATACAGTCTAAGAAGTTTGGATTTGGAGTTCATTTTTGAGCTAGGTCCCATCAGACATCCAAACACATTCTAAGATAGGTATTGCTCATTTCGGGAGATGGTTTTCTCCGCGAACATGAGATATAGAGAGACATAGAAGGAAACATCAAGGCGGATCCACTCACTGAGGCTATTCCTCGAACGCAATAGTTTCATAAACGGGCTTTGTGAGACTGACTAGTTATGGAGTTGGGTGTTCGGTATCACACGGGCTGTGAGTATGCGACATCGCAATAATTAGCCTTGAGTGCAAGTGGGAGATTGTTGGAGATAGTGCCTTCAGAGTCAATTATTGGATCACAGGCACGTGATTGCAATGATTGAGGGAGGACCTATCCCGGTAGGACAGTCTTACTCAAGATGATAGTATGCTATCTGGTTTATCTTTATCATCGTGTACTGCTTTAGGTGACCTTACAGGTCACTATTGCGCGTTGATAGAGCCCTTAGGATTCTTGCTTGACTGCCAGCAGTATGAGGGCGATCATATACGTGGGAGCTGGTAGTCCATAAGCACATCCTTAAAAGATCCCTAGTCGTGGGAGTTTCAAGACAGGGCATCGATACTCCAGAGTAGAATAGTGTATACAGTCGAGACCCCGACGAGGGGCGGTGGCCGGTCTCACAAGCCACTTGTGTTAGTTGGTTCACCTAGGATGTATACAGGTGCTCATTGGGTTGAGTACACCGGACAGGACTCGCCGGGAATATGCTAGTTGGTCTTATACCAAACGTCAGATAGCAGTTCCCTGGTGACATGTATACAGGTTAGTTCATCAACCTGAGATCGTCATTTGTCTCGTGTAAGTTCCCACTGTGCTTTGATTACTACCCTACCACGCTCAAAGGAGACGTGCAAACAGGTTTTAGTTGGGTACAGTCTCGAGCCATATGGAGGCAGTAAGCGGATCTAGAGGGGTCCGTCTCTCCCGGTATTGGGGGTGAGGTCGCGCTGTATCTAGGAGAGCCCTTACACGAAGTCCTTGGCCAAGGCAGGAGATTTACTGGTAGGTATTCCAGTAGTATCTCAGGGTGTTCTGGGCTACACTCCGACACGACTTTTACCGCTTTTGGGGGCTGACTTTTACCAACCCCCTAGGCCCGCCATGCGATGCTCATAGACGAACGGACCGGACTGTACGGATATTGTCACTGACAGGCTCAGTAGGGTGTCAAGATGAGTTCGCTCATCGACGTCCCTTTTGGTCAATACCTGGTATCCCGTTACGTATTGGCTAATACCTCTGACGTGCTAGTGGTTAAATCCACAACCAAAGTGTTGACGAGTCTTTAGAGTCCCTCACAGACCGTTTTCTTAAGTTTCGGGCGAAACGCTGTAGAGGCCGTATGGAGATATGGCAGGGTTCGATCAGATATGTGTGGTATTGCATGGATCATGATCGGACGGATAATACTAGCGGGATTTGGTTTAAGCCGGATCCTAGTATTGCACAGTGTAGATTTTGTCTTATTGCATTTGTATTCAGTCGGAATACAAATGCGGCTATGTATGTACAGTAGCGGAGTTTTCCTGTAATTTATTACGGGATCAGTTTTATGAAGTTGGCAGTTTGTTTTCCGTTTCGGTCATTTTTCTTTGTATCTTTCATTGGCTGAAAATTGGTGGAGGAGGGCTTATTTGCAATTGTGCAAATTAGCAATTTGGAGAGTTGTTTTTGCAAGTTGTAGTGTCATGATGGTTGCACCCTACCTTGACTTTCTTGACTTCATCATTGCTTGACTATGGGTGTGATGATTGGTTGTTGGAGTATTGGACTTTGATTGTGATCATGTTTCATGATGACACTTTCCTCTCTCTTGCATTATGGGCACACTCTCATATTTTGATCTATACACACTCCTCTCTCTTCTCCTCCTCTTGAAATGGCCGGCCATATGAGGGTGAGGGGCTGCCCATTATTTTTGGTGGGGATTTTTGGTTCTCTTGTGCTTGCAAAAATCCCCAACTTCATCTCCAAAATGTTATCATATCAATTCTCCACCAAAGGCAACTTCTAGAAACCCCAAATGAGACATAGAACACTACACGTATTCTACAGCAATTCTTGGGCACGTCGGCTCGCCAACTTCGTGCCCGAGTTGCCTCGGTCCAGAGGTGGGAGCCCGTAAAAGAAGCCGGCGACGTGGTGCCCTTCCGGCGAGGAGGTGGAGACCGGACATTCCGTGGGAGATCAGGACAACGACGAGAAGACCGGAGGACACGGATCACTCGGTATATCTCTCTACCCGTTCTTTAGTTAGCTAGAACTAGTTCAATGGCCCGATCCGGGATTTTTGTGCGCGATGGTGCCGGTTCAAAGTTTAAAGTAAATCATCGCTTCCGCATTTTGGCCTCAGAAAGACGGCTAGGGCGCCGCCGTGCACTTACAGGTTGGTTCACTTGTATCTGAACCGCCGTTGTAATTTTATTATTTCATTTGTATCTAGTAAACTCCATCAACCAAACTTGTATTACTTGATAAGTTTACTGGACCAGTTATTTATTTTGACCTTAGAGTCGCGCTTGTATTATTATGGTATGTGGTGGATTTGTTTTCTTTTGAGTTTTGAGCCTCGCCCTTGGCGTTGTATACTATTGTGCTTGGTGTGGTTGTTTCCGCCTGTTGGCGTAGAGCTAGCTCCCGCTTGGGGATGCCTTTTTATTGTTTGTATATATTATACTTGTTTGTACCCGTTTGGGGCCAGTTTTTACAAAGGAGGCTCTGCCAAAATTTTTGAGAAAATTTGATCTTGTTTTTAAACTTGTTTTCCTACATGTTTTCCTTTATTTCTTCTCTGAATGGTTTAGATTTCTGGGCTTCGGCTTACTTAGATTACGTTGCGCCTCTAGGCGCTTCGTAATTTAAGTGTCGGTCGCGTTCCGTACCTTCGGGTCGTGACAACTAAGCTGTACTCATGTCACCCGGGAACTGATAACTGACGATAGGTATAATACCAAACCAACAGTTCCCAGCGAGTCCTGTCCAATGTACTCATAACCTAACGAGCACCTGCATACTATCTCTAGTATGACGTACTGATGGCTGTGGGACAGACCATCTCCCCTCCTGGGATGAGAAGCGTATACACTAGTCTACTCTGAAGTATCGATGCCCTGTCTCGATAATCCTACGACTAGGGACCTGTATAAGGATGTGCTTGCAGATTACCCAGCCCCCACTAGTGTGACTGCCATCACAACGCTGGTAATCAAGCAAAGATCCTAAGGGCTCCACTAATGTGTATAGGCGATATGCCAAAAGAAACACATGCACACATTAAAGTAGAAACAAACCAAGTAGCATACTACCATTTAGAGCAAGATTTTCTATACAACTGTGAATATCCCAAGCTTCCATCAAGTAATATACAAATTAGTATGATACAGTAATGGCCTCTAGGGCATATACACTAACAATCTCCCACTTGCACTAAGGCCATGTACTGGCGTATCGAAGATCTATCATCTCGATCAGCCGCTCGAACTGAGTCTGGGGTATGGCCTTCGTGAATGGATCTGCAGTGTTATCTTCTGTAGCAACCCTCTGAACCTCAATCTCCCGGCGATCCACGATCTCCCTGATCAGGTGATACCGCCCCAAGATGTGTCTGGACTTCTGATGGGACCTGGGTTCCTTCGCTAAAGCTATAGCCCCGTTGTTGTCACAAAAACAGAGGTATTGGATCAATAATGGATGGAACCACCTGAAGTTCTGTCAAGAACTTCCTCATCCAGACGGTTTCTTTTGCGGCATCAGATGCAGCGATATATTCCGCTTCCATCGTCGAGTCAGCAACGGTTTTTTGTTTGGAACTCTTCCAACACACCGCCCCTCCATTGAGGGTAAAGACATAACCCGACATGGACTTGGAGTCATTCTTGTCACTCTGGAAGCTGGAGTCAGCAAAGGCCTCCATCTAGATGTCATTTCCGCCGTAAACCAAAAACATGTCCTTAGTCTTTCTAGGTACTTCAGAATGTTCTTTACCGCTATCCAGTGCTTTTTCCCGGGGTTTGAATGATACCGGCTTACCACACTCAGTGCATAAGCTACATCTGGTCTGCTACACAACATCGCATACATTATAGAGCCTACCATAGAAGCGTAGGGTATAATAGACATGCGATCCCTTTCCAAATCAGTCTTGGGAGACATCTCTTTAGAGAGGGTGATCCCGTGATAAGCCGATAGATTACCGCGCTTGGAATCTTCCATACTGAATCTTTTCAGTATGGTGTTGATGTACCTGGACTGTGAAAGTCCTAATATCCTCTTGGACCTATCACGATGGATCCGGATCCCCAGAATATAAGAGGCATCACCCAGGTCTTTCATGGAGAACCTGTGTGACAAGAACCCTTTGACAGATTGTAACATAGGAATGTCATTTCCTATCAAGAGAATGTCATCCATGTATAAAAGAGGAATACGACAGTTCGTGCTACAATTTTACTATAGATGCATGGTTCATCTGGATTTTTGATAAAGCCAAAATCTTTGACCGTCTTATCAAAACAGATGTTCTAACTCCGCGATGCCTGCTTCAGTCCATAAATAGACTTAAGCAACTTGCACACCTTGTTAGTTATATGTATGCCCTAGAGGCCATTACTGTACATTGGATGTATATTGTAGTGGATGCTGGGACATATATAGGTAGGACTTTCTTGCTCAACATGATGTACGCTATCTGGTTGCTCTTTATCTTAACATGTATACTTTCTGTCTCTCTGATTACATGTTGATAAAGCCCTTAGGATGTGTACTCAACTTCCAGGACTATGATGCAGATCATACTAGTGGGGTCTGGGTAGTCAATGAGTACATCCTTCAATGTTCCTAGTCGTGGGAATATTGAGATGGGGCATCGATATTCCAGAGTAGACTAGCGTATATCTTCTCGACCCATGTGATGGGAGATGGATGATCCCATATCCATTGGTGTTTGACATCGGAGATGGTATGAGGGTGCTCAGTGGAGACTGGGTACATTGAACGGACTCGCCGAGAACTCCCAGATGGTATTATACCTCACGTCAGATGGCAGTTCTCTGGTGACACTGGTGCAGCTTAGTCTGTTGACCCGAGATCGTCATAGAGTCTTGTGTGTCTCCCACTGTGCTTTGATTTCCATCCTACCAAGGCTCTACTGAGTTGTGCAAACAGGTGGTTTTTGGGTACAGTCCCGATTCACATGGAGGCAATGAGCGATAGGAGGGGATTCGTCTCTCCCGGTATTGGAGGTTGATGTTGCGCTATGCACGACTGGCCATAACAGGAAATCCCTGGACAGGGTTGCAGTGATATACTGGTAAGAGTTATCAGTAGTTTCACGATTGTTATGGACCTCACGTCAGCATGACTTATCAAGCTATTGGGGTATGACGTTTACCACCCCTAGGCGAGATATGCAACATATCAGACGAACAGACCGGACTGTACGGTAAGTGTTACTGGTTGGATTCACAGGAGTGTGAGCGGGCTTGCTCGTCGATCTTCTGATCGCTCAATACCCGGGTGGCCGTTACGTTTAGCAGACCGCTTGCGGCTTGTGGGTGTTTGATATGATCATCACCTGCTGCCGGCGTATTAACGAGTCTTTAGAGTCCTACACAGAGGTTTCCTGGCTCAAGTGAAACGAAATAGGAGCACATATGAGATATGTGCGGGACCGAGAATAATGCGTGTATGTGATACCGTATTCTATTCTCGCAATGAATGTATCGATTGGTTGTATGCGATATAACCTAGTTATCGAATCAAGGATTGATTCGATAAGCCGATACATTGGATACTAGTCGGTTATATGCGATATGACCGGATCGTTAAATCAAGTATTGATTTAATGATTTAATGTGTAATTATATATTTGATATATTACTTTGCATTAACTAGTATTGGTTCACTTAAAAAGGATTTTCTCACTTGATGTGCACATTGTATATGTGATATATTTTTGTGCACTTGATTGTATCATGTTTGATGGTACATGAATGTTTGTGTGTATGATTAAACCATGGTTATGTAATGGTTAGGGTTTTCATTTTCTTAACTATTTCTTTTATTTATTTAAGATAAATAGTCATGGTGTCTTTCTTTGTTTGCTTGTTGAAGCTTCATGAAGCTTTGAACAAGTCCACCATTTTTGTCTCATGCTTAACCCTAACCATTCAAAGTAACCATAGTTTATTCTCTACACCTAACCATGGTTGCTATATGATAAGTATTCATTTTATTTTCTATTTTGAATAATACTTATCATATTCTTTCTTCTTCTTCTTCTTCTTCTTCTTCATCAACAAGAAGAAAAACTTGCCTCCATCAATGGCAACTTGAGAAAAAGAGTGAGAAATCCAATTCTAAAGTGAACCCACTTCCTATTTCTTCATCCTCTACCACTTGCCAAGTAGTATAGGGTGTTTTCTTCACAAGTTTCATGACTTGGTGAAGTTGGAGTTAGATCTTGAGTTGCCTCGACGTAGATCATCTTCGGCATCGAAGTCGACGACCTAGCCCGATCAATTCTTCGATGAAACCACCGCGAGAGTCCGGGATCCGAAGGGTACAGTGGAGGGTCGTCAACACGGAGCTATGGAGGTGGAGAACCGGATCTACAAAGGTTGTAGTCACTTTCTTTTAGCAATAAATTCGTTTACTTGCTTGCATCACCTATAAATCTAGTTAACGATCCGTATTAGAGTTTGTAGGCACATGAAAATTTTTGAATTGGGCATGTTTGATCACTTGTGAGACCTCATTAGTGTGCCTAGGAACCCTACAGTGGTATCAGAGCCTAGCTAGAGCCTTAGGCGATGCGTAGACGGAGTTAGAACTCCGATCGAACCGAAACCCTAACTCAAAAATGCTCTCTGTACATTTTTTGAAATCGGGGATTTTTGAGATTTAAAAATATGCAGAAAAATAAGCAGGAATATCTAAGAATTACTATGAATTTCGAGCACCTGATTCCATCATAGCGCGGCGGAACCGCGGCATTAGCATGGCTAATGCGGCGGTTCCGCGGCCACTTAGTCTCTTCAGTCAGTCATTTTTGCACAGTAACTTCTTTCATTCAGTGCTGGTTTTCCTGGGAATTTTTGATCTGAACTCAAGAGTTGAGTTTTCTGGGTTGTACTGGGAGTTCGTAGATTCGATCGGATTATAAAACTTTGTCTATGTGTTTTTTCCGGATAATTTTAGAATATGTTAAAAAGTTCGACCGGATATAAATACCCACTTTTTCCCCTGCCGGAAAATTTCCAATTGTTGGATTTTTCCGTAGTTTGACGACGTTCTAAGTAGTGCAAGTAACGCGATGGTCCCTCTAGAAGACAACAAACCTTAACTCGATTATGTGACCATCTTGAACTGCCCTTTGAACCTTAGGGTTTGGGGCAGTACGGCGTGCCATATGTGAGGCGTTGGCTTGACCCTTCTACGGCTGGACCGTTGGTACTGAGGCACGAAGTGAATGTTTTTAAACTTATTTCATGTGTTGAATTGTTTCGGGAAAACTTGGGTGTTCGATTGTTCGATCAGAAAGTTTAACATTTTCTATTTATCCGGAATGTGATACAATAATTGGAATTCACAAGTAGTTATGAGATAACTGAATGAGTGTTATAAACATAGCAGTTTAGTCTCACTTGATCGGTTGCCATGGAATTTTGATGTGATCAAAAGTCCGTCGCAATCACGTAGCGTACGCGGATACTCGCCGGGTAAACTTAATAGACAGCCTCACCCCATAGCCCCAACCAAGTGACTGTAGGAGAACCCCATCGCCGAAAGCATCTGTTCAGGTGCTCGCGGCAGCGGTGTTCCGCCTTGGTGCACTTCGTCGACGGTGTCGGGGGTGCAGCCGCCTACTAAAGTTTGCGACGAGCATTCGATCAGGATGTCGGGAATCTTGTTGAATTGCCCAACTTGATATTGAAAAGAGTTTTCGATAATGAGACTAAAATGCGGGGTTTATAATTGTTAGGCATGTGATGTCTAAGGGATTCATTTGATTAGGCATGCGATGTCTAAAGAGTTTGCGGATTCCAACTGTTGTAGTTTTACACTTTCTTTTCTGTGACCGTAAGTGTAATATGTGATATCGCCGGTTTCGTTGCTATATGTCAACAACAATTGGGATGCGCATATTTACTTACGTTGATGACATGTGATGTTATGTGTTGCTGGATATGTTATATTAGATCGTCGGGTTTGAATAGCCGGGGGTTTTTATGTGAGATGAGTGTTTTTTCATTTTCATTCATGTAAAAACTTGAATGTAATATTCTTTTATTGGGGCACTTCCAGGTTGCGGATGATGTCACCATTTGTATATTATTTACTTTTCCGCATTAGGATAGACCCAAGGAGGGGAGCACAAGTAACCGGGTTCTGGGGTCCAGTGGGAGACCATCTCGAGGAGTTGAGTCCGGGTCTCCTAACCCTAGAATTGGTAGGGTTGCTTGCCGCTCTCATAGGGGTCTATGGATGTTTGAATGGCTATTCATCACGACCGTGGAATCCGTGTTTTATACTGGCTCGTATTGAAAACACGGACGTCCTAGTATATCCAATATTTCATATGATATTTTCTGCTGCGTTATCTGTGATGTGATCATGTGATTTGTTCAGATAGATATAGTATATAGTATATATGATATATTATATAGACGTTGCTTATGTTTTACACCCGCGCTATCCCTGCCTCGCTCTGGCGTTAGTTACCTAACCTAACGGTGCAGACGGGACATCGAGGCGAATGCGGATGGCATAAGCGTACGTTATATTTATCTGTGATGTTTAGGTGGACTTAAATGATGGGATATTCATTAATGAGATTAATGAAAGAAAATAAACCTAATTGATGTTGTGGAATCGAATTTCAAAATAAAACAGGTAGCTACAGCTCTTGCTTTGCATCGCGGTGTTCATTATAGAACATCCTGCACCTTATTCGATGAGGAAAGGACCGAGATCCCTTCACCGGGAGTGACTCCTTTAGCAATAACTGGCAGATGCTACAACCCTCGGTTTGTCTTTTGATTGCTTCTATAGTTTCTGCTTTGCACATTGATATATATGATATATCTCGCACCTCATTCGACGAGGAAAGGGCCGACGATCCCTTCGCCGGGAGTGACCCCTTTAGCAAAACTAGAAAAGCTTCAAAAACATTCCATTTAAAAACCATTTGATTCCGCAACGAGATCAAGTTCAAAGCGTTAAAGGTTTTCATAAAAACCATTCGCAACCCTCCGTCATTTTAGGAAGTAGAGTACTTAGTATTCGTGCTACGTTTGTCGACCATAGCCGAGGCGTAGTGTGCGGTAGCTAAGTGATGTCTTCCTACACAGCATATGATGCGATTAGTTAGGACAGTCATGTAGCTTTGTTGACCTTAGCCAAGGGTCATGTGGGTGGGTCTAATTAATCACAAAATGACGGGTAAAACTTGACTAGTACCTATGATTTGTTGACCTTAGCCAAGGTCATAGGTGCTAGGGGTAAAAACCATTATCGGGAGTTTCAAGTGTTGAAATTTGCAATGAGATTGCATACCTTCTATGTGATAGTTGGATCCCGATACCCACTGCGAGTAATTGTTACTCCTGGGAGAGTTTTGCACTTTGCAATTAGCCGATCAAGTAGGTGTCTAGAAAGGTGTCAACGGGGTTACGCCTCTGGGAAAACGAGGTTTACTGTAATTAGGTCCGTGCGAAAGCATGGGGAACCTCCCTCAAAGTACCGACACTGGCCTGGCTGAAAGATTGGCGAACTTGTAGAGTGTAATTAATCCCGGCTAGTCTTTCCTTTTAAGGTTTGAAGGAAGATTTGATAAAAACAGTGGGAGCCATCCTGATTAGATAAAATATATAACCAATCTGATCTTGCAAGAGCGCACGCAGAGTGTTTTATTCTCTCTCTCTCCAGGTAGCGACCATATCACGCCTTAATCAAGATAATAATATGGATGTATTGACCGAACCCGCTTGTTATACTGAGCTGGGGAGCGTTGGTCCCGCTCCAACTTATAATTGTTATAAGACAGAGCAGGAAATAGGGAAATACCAGAATTCCCGTGTCGCCCAAACGAAGAAAGTGCATATAATGCATCTCCTTCGGGTGTGTTCATTACAAAGAACTGTTTCTCAGTATCCTCTGCATCCTGGGTATTTGATACCGGATCAGGATCCCAGATATGTAATATGTTACATAGGGCTACAGAAAGGTAGAAAAACTGAGAACGGGTGATAAGTTTCATAAGACAGAAAACGGGGCAAGTGTTGCAGCCAAGTCTGTTGGTCACTGTCACCCTGTATTACCAATACATTGATTCTGAACAAATGCTATTAGATACCGAACCTGATATACAAAATCATATCAGTCTCTTTATTAGTAAAGAAATGATGAAATTTTGTATTGATGGATAATGTTTTGAACATTTCCTATATCAAAAGTTGATCGGTTCAGGCACGTTATCTAAAAGCATTGACGTTCTAAATCAAACTACAGTTCCTAGTATACAGAACACACACAAGAGGAAGAGTTCAGAAATGAACGAATCCTTCTTGAGGTATTGTAGACTAGGTCATATCAATGCGACCCGACTGGCTGAAGTTACATTTTAGATGCATATTTAAATCAGTTTGAATTTACATCTTGTGAAACTTTCCAGTCATGTCACAAAGATTAGATGACCATGGCCCTGTTTATAGGAAACAGAGAAAGAGTTAATGAACTCTTGGGACTGATACATGATGATGTATGTAAGGTCTCCTGTCTACACATGCCAGGACTGGTTCTTTATACTTCATTATATTCTCTGATAATCTCTCAAGATTCAGTCATATGTTCCTGTTGAAACATAAGTCTGAAGCTTTTGAGGTATTTACAGAATATAAGTTAGAAGTAGAGAACCAATAACCGGGTATAAGTATTAAGTCCTATGATAAGATCAGGGAGGAGAATACTTGTGCATGACATTCCTGGACTATTCTAAAAGAAAATGAGATTCTCTCTCAGTATTACTCCTCTGAATACACCACAGCACAACGGTGTATCGGGACGGAGCAATCGCACAATATTAGATATGGTGTGCTCTATGATGAGTATTACTGAGTTACCTATTTCCTTTTGGGGTTGTGCACTTGAGAAGCTGCATACCTATTGAATTAGGTTCGAATCAAATCAGTTCCTACCACTCCATATGAGATATGGTATGGGAAGAGCCTATCTCTTAAGTAAGTTAAGGTTTAGGATTGTCCGGCCTATATCTAAAGCAAAATCCGGACAAGATCGAGGCAAGGTCAGTTCTGTAGAACTGGAAAGGTTCCAGCTATACAAAACTGCAGCTGATGATTTGACAAAACCAAAGGATTCAATAGTCCCCGAAGAACCTCAGCCTCTCCGCCGATCTGGTAGGGTTTCTCATCCGCCTGAGAGATACTTCGGTTTCTCGATGACAGTGGGAGCGAGGATTGCATCATGAGATGATGGCCTAACTAGTTTCGAGCAGGCCATTAAGAGTAGGGGCTCTGTAAGAATGGCTGGGTGCTTAGCGATCTGAAATGGAATCCATATACACCAACAAAGTATGGACTTTGTTTTCTATATCTGAAGAATTAAATCCCCATCAGGAGCAAGTATATCTTGAGAAGATTACTTGGTGTAAATGGAAAAGTTGAGACTTTCAAAGCTAGACTTGTTAAAGGTTTTAGTCATCAACCAGGTGTGGATAATGATGAAACCTTTTCTAGGGACTATGCTTAAGTCCATCCAGATCCTACTTGCCATTGCTACATACCATGACTACAATATCTGGTGGTTGGGTGCCATGACTACTTCTCTAAATAATGATTTAGAAGAGATCGTCTATAATAACACAGCCAGAGGGCTTCGTAAACAGTGGGAGCAGCGGAAATGTGTGCAAGTTGCTTTACATAATAAAGCAGGCATCGCGGAGTTGGAACGTCTGTTTTGATGTGATAGTCAAAGTGTTTGACTTCATCAAAAATAGTAGATGAATCATGTATATACAAAACGGTAGTA
The DNA here is from genome assembly GCA_030015575.1 of Agapanthus africanus. Classification (NCBI taxonomy): domain Eukaryota; kingdom Viridiplantae; phylum Streptophyta; class Magnoliopsida; order Asparagales; family Amaryllidaceae; genus Agapanthus; species Agapanthus africanus. The sequence continues at coordinate 229,907,076 of JASDDO010000006.1, read as the reverse complement.
GAGAGTAAGGTAATCATCCTCATATTGTACGTGGACAACATACTCTTGATAGGAAAAGAGTTTCCTATACTACGATCGGTCGATCTCCTCTTATCACAAGGATTCTCCAATAGGATCAAAGTGATACCTCCTAAATCCTGGATTTTGGATCTATGAGATAGATCTAAATGGATATTAGGATTCTCACTAGCTATAGTGAGAAAGTATCAGTTGATCCTGGGGAGAATCACTGGAAAGGTTCCAGGATGATAAGGACGACTGAATGTCAGTCACAGGCATTGTCTTTACCCTCAGTAAAGGGATGGTATGTTGGAAGAGTTCCAAGCTAGATACCGTGGCAAACTAGACGATAAAGGCTGGTAACATCGCTATTTAAGATACTACCAAAGAGGCAATTTGGATGTATATTGGTTCATAAGATGAACTAGGTTCCAGCCATTGTATGACAATGGAAGTGTGGCTTTGGCCCTGGAACCCTGGTCCCATCAGTGACCCAGACATATTCTGAGGCAGCATCACCTGATCATGGAGATAGTTGATCTACAGGGTGATCAAGGTTAGGAGAGTAGACTCAGAGGACAACACGGTGGATCCACTCACGAAGGCCTTTTCCCAAGAGAGACTTTTAGGGGATGGTTGAGTATTAGATACTACATTTACTGCTACAGATGGCCCTAGTGCAAGTGGGAGATTGTTAGTTATATGTATGCCCTAGAGGCCATTACTGTACATTGGATGTATATTGTAGTGGATGCTGGGACATATATAGGTAGGACTTTCTTGCTCGACATGATAGTACGCTATCTGGTTGCTCTTTATCTTAACATGTATACTTTCTGTCTCTCTGATTACATGTTGATAAAGCCCTTAGGATGTGTACTCGACTTCCAGGACTATGATACAGATCATACTAGTGGGGTCTGGGTAGTCAATGAGTACATCCTTCAATGTTGCTAGTCGTGGGAATATCGAGACGGGGCATCGATATTCCAGAGCAGACTAGCATATATCTTCTCGACCCATGTGATGGGCGATGGATGATCCCATATCCATTGGTGTTTGACATCGGAGATGGTATGCGGGTGCTCAGTGGAGACTGGGTACACTGAACGGACTCGCCGAGAACTCTCAGATGGTATTATACCTCACGTCAGATGGAAGTTCTCTGGTGACACTGATGCAGCTTAGTCTGTTGACCCGAGATCGTCATAGAGTCTTGTGTGTCTCCCACTGTGATTTGATTTCCATCCTACCACGGCTCTACTGAGTCGTGCAAACAGGTGGTTTTTGGGTACAGTCCCGATTCATATGGAGGCAATGAGCGATAGGAGGGGATTCGTCTCTCCTAGTATTGGGGGTTGATGTTGCGCTATGCATGACTGGCCATAACAGGAAATCCTTGGACAGGGTTGCAGTGATATACTGGTAAGAGTTATCAGTAGTTTCACGATTGTTATGGACCTCACGTCAGCATGACTTATCAAGCTATTGGGGTCTGACGTTTACCACCCCTAGACGAGATATGCAACATATCAGACGAACAGACCGGACTGTACGGTAAGTGTTACTGGTTGGATTCACAGGAGTGTGAGTGGGCTTGCTCGTCGATCTTCCGATCGCTCAATACCCGGGTCGCCGTTATGTTTAGCAAACCGTTTGCGGCTTGTGGGTGTTTGATATGATCATCACCTGCTGTCGGCGTATTAACGAGTCTTTAGAGTCCTACACAGAGGTTTCCTGGCTCAAGCGAAACGAAATAGGAGCGCATATGAGATATGTGCGGGACCGAGAATAATGCGTGTATGTGATATCGTATTCTATTCTAGCGATGAATGTATCGATTGGTTGTATGCGATATAACCTAGTTATCGAATCAAGGATTGATTCGATAAGCCGATACATTGGATACTAGTCGGTTATATGCGATATGACCGGATCGTTAAATCAAGTATTGATTTAATGATTTAATGAGTAATTATATATTTGATATATTACTTTGCATTAACTAGTATTGGTTCACTTAAAAAGGATTTTCTCACTTGATGTGCACATTGTATATGTGATATATTTTTGTGCACTTGATTGTATCATGTTTGATGATACATGAATGGTTGTGTGTATGATTAAACCATGGTTGTGTAATGGTTAGGGTTTTCATTTTCTTAACTATTTCTTTTATTTATTTAAGATAAATAGTCATGGTGGCTTTCTTTGTTTGCTTGTTGAAGCTTCATGAAGCTTTGAACAAGTCCACCATTTTTGTCTCATGCTTAACCCTAACCATTCAAAGTAACCATAGTTTATTCTATACACCTAACCATGGTTGCTATATGATAAGTATTCATTTTATTTTCTATTTTGAATAATACTTATCATATTCTTTCTTCTTCTTCTTCTACATCAACAAGAAGAAAAACTTGCCTCCATCAATGGCAACTTGAGAAAAAGAGTGAGAAATCCAATTCTAAAGTGAACCCACTTCCTATTTCTTCATCCTCTACCACTTGCCAAGTAGTATAGGTTGTTTTCTTCATAAGTTTCATGACTTGGTGAAGTTGGAGTTAGATCTTGAGTTGCCTCGACGTAGATCATCTTCGGCATCGAAGTCGACGACCTAGCCCGATCAATTCTTCGATGAAACCACCGCGAGAGTCCGGGATCCGAAGGGTACAGCGGAGGGTCATCAACACGGAGCTATGGAGGTGGAGAACCGGATCTACAAAGGTTGTAGTCACTTTCTTTTAGCAATAAATTCGTTTACTTGCTTGCATCGCCTATAAATCTAGTTAACGATCCGTATTAGAGTTTGTAGGCACATGAAAATTTTTGAATTGGGCATGTTTGATCGCTTGTGAGACCTCATTAGTGTGCCTAGGAACCCTACACACCTTCCCACTGCTCCCACTCTAAATGAAACCCTCTGGCTGGTCTATATAGACACACTCCTCTAAATTTCCATTTAGAAAAGCGGTCTTTACGTCCATCTGCCAAATCTCATAATCGTGGAAGGCAGCAATGGCAAGAAGGATCCGAATGGATTTCAGCATAGCTACTGGAGAAAAGGTTTCGTCATAGTCCAAACCAGGTCTTTGACGGAAACCCTTTGCAACAAGTCTATCCTTATAGGTCTCAACCTGTCCATCTACACCAATCTTCCTTTTGAAGATCCATTTGCAGCCTACGGGTTTTACCCCTTCTGGAGCAACGTCCAAAGTCCATACTTTGTTGGTGTACATGGACTCCATTTCGGTCCGCATTGCATCCAGCCATTTTACTGAGTCAATACTCTAAATGGCCTACTGGAAGCTAGTCGGCTCATCATTATCAATGATGCAATCCTCTCTATCCCCGTCTATAAGAAAACCGTAGTATCTCTCGGACGGATGAGACTGCCTACTACTTCTGCGGAGTGGCACAGGAATGTCATGTTCTTTCGAACCTTCTGGTTCTACTAAGCTTTCAGCAATAGCTTGTGGTTCTGGAATTTCTTCCAGTTCTATTTCGCTCCCACTTATCTGATTTTCTAAAAATTCAGTTTCCAAGAAGCAGGCATGACGAGAAACAAAAACCTTTTGTTCCTCTGCGCGATAGAAGAAATATCCATTGGAGTTCTTTGGATATCCCACAAACTTACACTGTGCTGAGCGTGCCTCGAGTTTGTCCGCATGCTGCTTTTTGACAAAAGCTGGACATCCCCATGTCTTAATGTGCTTAAGATAGGGTTTCTTCCCACTCCACATCTGATATGGTGTGGTAGGCACCGTTTTAGTAGGAACTCGGTTCAAAAGATATGCAGTTGATTCTAGTGCATATCCCCAGAACAATCGCGGTAACTCAGCATTACTCATCATAGAACGTACCATATCTAATAGGGTTCGGTTCCATCTCTCCGATATACCATTATGTTGTGGGGTGTATGGAGGAGTAAGTTGAGAGAGAATTCCATTCTCTTTTAGGTAACCCAAGAACTCGGTACTCAAGTATTCACCACCTCGATCAGATCTTAGTGTCTTGATACTTTTGCCTGTTTGTTTTTCTACTTCATTCTTGTATTCCTGGAATTTTTCAAAGGCTTCAGATTTATGTTTCATTAAGAAGACATATCTGTACCTTGAAAAATCATCCGTAAAAGTAATAAAGTAAGAATAACCACTTCACGCATGTGTAGACATTGGACCACATACATCACTGTGTATGAGTCCCAAAAGCTCGCTCGCTCTTACTCCATGTCCAGTAAACGGAGTCTTTGTCATCTTTCCTTTGAGACAGGATTGACAGGTTGCATATGATTGATATTCGAACAGATCCAAATATCCTTCTTTATGTAACTTCGTCAACCTTCTCTCATTGATGTGACCCAGTTTACAATGCCATAAGAAAGCATGATTTATTTCTGGAGACTTTCTTTTGTGTGTATTCTGGACATTGAAAATTTGTGGTTGGTTCAATACGTATATACCATTGCTTAATGTACCCGACCCAATCAGAACTTGATTAAGGTGAATGTTTACAACATTGCTTACAAATGCAAAATCATAACCTTCTTTAGACATTAAAGATACAGATATGATATTACAAGTCGCACTGGGTACAAAATAACAATCCCGTAAAACCAAAACATGTCCATCCGACAATCCCAAGTGATAGTCCCCCACGAACTCAGCATCCATGCCAGCTCCGTTTGCAACTCTGAGGGTCATATCACCTGTCTTCAAAACCCTACAATTTCTCAGTGCCTGCAAAGAATTACAGATATGAGATCCTGATCCGGTATCCAATACCCAGGAAGTAGAGTTTACTGATAGACAGTTTTCAATAACATACACACCTGAAGCCGAAGCCACAACTTGCTTCGGGTCCTGGTTTCTGGCCTTTCAAACCCTGCAATCTTTCTTCCAGTGTCCACTCTTGTGACAATAAAAGCACTCTTCCTTTCCCACAAGCTTTCCTGCTACCTTTGCCATTTTGGCCTTTCCCTTAGCTTCCACTTTACTAACACCGCCCCTTTGTTTGGTGGGGGCTTTCTTCTTCTTTCCTTTAGCTTTCGTCCTGGACCTAGAAGAAGAAGGTCCTCCAACAGACAAAGTGGGTGTTTCCCTTACTTTCTTCAGGGTGCCTTCTGTAATCCTCAACATGTTAAGGAGTTCCGGAAGTTCAACTTCCTTTCCTTGCATGTTGAAGTTCAAGATAAACTTGGCGTAAGTGGAAGGAAGGAACTGGAGAATCAAGTCAGTGTAGAGCTCGTTCTCTAATGTGGTCCCCAGGTCCGCGAGCTCTTCAATGTAGCCAATCATCTGAAACACGTGTTCCGCTACAGGTGATCCGACGGCCAATCTCGCCGAAAATAACTTTTTCGAGACTTCGTATCTGGCGATACGAAATTGCTCTCCATACAGATCTTTTGTATGAAGAAATATGGATTCTAGGTCCATATCCTTGTGCCTCCTCTGATGTTCATTGTCCATAGAGGCAAGCACGATGCACTTGGCCCTCGCGCAATCAATCTCCTGGGTCTTACGGATTTCCACATCCGCGACGCTGGATTGAGATCCTGGGACAGGGGGAGCTTTGGTGGTAAGGAGATATCCCAACTTGTCATAAGTGATTGCCATTTTGACATTCCTGAGCCAATCTTTGTAGTTTGGCCCTGTCAATGTATTTTTTTCTAGTAGTAACTTAAGTCCGGTCATGACGATTGGTCGCTGCAACTAGGAGAGAGAGAGAAGAAACATTTTAGCATGATGCTCTTGCAAGTTTAGAGTGGTTTTTAGTTTGTCTAAACAGGATGGCTCCCACTGTTTCTCGAATCCTTCCTCAAACCAAAAAGGAAGAATTAGTCGGGATCAATCTCACCGTACAATACTTGCTTAACCGTTCAGCCAGGCCAGTGTTGGTACTTCGAGGGAGGTTTTCCAACGCTTTCGCGAAGTTCCTTAATTAAATAACCTCTTTTCCCTGTGGGCGTAGCCCCGCTATGTCACGACCCGAAATTGGCATGTGACGGCCCTAATACTACCCAACGCCTAAAGACGTAACGCAGTAAAAGAAAGCCAAAACCCAGAAATCTAAACCAAATAAATACAAGAAAAGATAATAGCAATTTTGAAATATTTGAAATCACAACCCAAATTCTTTAAAAAAGTTCAACTTGCTTTCTTAAAAATTTTGGCAGCACCCCCTTTATAAAAACTAACCCCGAAACGGGTACATCAATTAAAGATAAATAAAGCATCCCCAAACGGGAGCAAATATACGTCCAAAGGCGGAAAACAATCACCACCACAAATATACGACGCCGCAGCGAAGAAATAAAGACAATAGAGAGAAAGCTGTATAAAAGACAACAAATCCACAATTTATACAATATCGTCCTCACCAAGTCTCCAAGTCAACAACATAATACTAAATGGAGAGTACAAGATACAACGAATATACAATACAAATACAGATAACCACCAAAACCCACCTGAACAAAACAGCACACTGTGAGCCGATGCGGTATCTATAGCAAAAGTTGATAGATGAATAGCCATCCTCGACTACTCTGGGGAACACTCTGTAACACCTGTGGCACAACGGGGGTGAGTTGCCAACTCGTGAATAGTAAATAACATATGCAGGTAATCGCAAGTATGCACGTAAAGCGTGAATCTAAGATATGCAATTAACAGCAATAACTTGTCATATGAATACAGAATAATGGAAAGTACTCTAGCAGGTACAACCAATGTATGAAGCAATAATAATATGATAATAGTATGCAATAATCATGCAATAAGGGTGTGAGAATATAAATATACAACAATCATGAAAGGTACACTAACAGGTACTACTAATACATGAAACAGTGCACAAACAGATAAAGGTGAAGTATGGAGTGAAATATATCATTTCCACGGAATCCTGACATTGTGGTAGGATCGCAATCCATCAAGATACTCAAAATCCTAATTCCTCAATCAACCCCTAATTGGCTCTCATAATATATAAGTCTCACATCTCCTCAATGCACAATATCAAGTATATCTCGCATATCCCGACTGTACAACATCAAGTAGATCTCACATATCTATCCAGTATCCAATCTCAATGAATCACTTATATCCCAAATCAAATCTCAAGTAACATTCTAACATCCTAAATATATTTTCATAAATAAATATGATGGGGTCAATACACCTATATTAGCATCCCATTCCACTAATAATGGTGTAAGGGTATATATAACAGCGGCTAAATCCCCTGTTATATATACAAGGAGTAATTAGAAATATCATGAAACCAATATGCTAAGCATCGACACAAAAATACTAATCTATCAGATGTTGCCACCAAGACTAGCATCCTGATAGGTACGTATCATACGCTATCCCGAAAGCACGAGTGCCTAGCTCTGACCCTCGCCTTTCGACGTATCAATACGTACATGACTCATGTCGGTATCTACATGATAGCCGCTGAGTCATAAGTACTGTCACCGGTAGGTACTTGCCCACTTCTAGACTCAATCGGCAAAGTCCATCGATCATCTTGCCGAGGGGAACCGTACCGGGCCCCACCATGTACCCTCATACGGCAGCCACTCCTCGTATAGAGTATATAATCAGAACCGATAAATCTCATGGTGGATGCGCAAATATCATATCAAGGAAACCGGGCCTTTCATATAATGCATAATTTTATGAACTCCCGCGGTTCCCAAATCCAGAAAATATCATGAAAAATCCATATAACAATGCGAAAATCCATGAATATAATATGTGCGCCATATCTGAAATGCAAGCATATAAAGGAAAAAAACCGCTAATTAACTGCATCAAGTTAGTACAAATATCATGGGGTTTCTATTTATCCACTTCTAAATAATATCAAGTGAAGCTAAACATGTAGCTAAAACCAGATGTATGTGAAATCAATAAGGTATAGCAAGATAATGTGTCTACCTATAAGCAATGATATAGTATACCCCCTGGGTATAAGAATAGTATGTGCAAGGTATACCTGTAGCTATGTCAGGGAGTGTGTATGTACCTATCACTAATGGTACAATACTCTATAGGAATACAGGTATGCTAAATGCCATATTTGATAAGCAGTATGAATCAATGTCACAATGTCCCTAACCAAGCAATATAACATCTATAAGTGGTTTGTGTGTAACATGGCAATTATTGACGGTGTGTGTAGCATACAATCAGTGCTCGTGCAATATGAATCGTCAATAATATGTGCAGTGTCCTACTACTACTAGTCCAGGCACAACTACATCTAAGTAATAGGGTAAAGGCGCAATTCTAATAATAACGTAGAATATACGACAAGTAATAAAATCTCTAGCCCTGATGCATAACGCCATGCGGGCGATTCCCCTGTAGATGTTAAATCTACTCACTGATAGTCTCGAGCTATGAAAATCCGACCACCTGCTTCCCCTTGTCCACGGCACACGAAGTCCCTTCTTGCGAACCTAAAATTTCATAAATACAACACATAAGCTAAATATCCTATGATGACAAAAAGACAACGAAACGCAATGAAAACGCCCGGAAAATTACACTGCACGCTTAGCGCATCTATCGCGCACGATACCGGCCAAAAACCCTAATTGGGGTCGCTAAACTACAAAACACCAAGTCTGGACCCCGATCGTCCCGATCGCGCAACACAAAACAAGAATTACGAGGAATACAATAGATATAATCTCGCAACGACCAATCGAACGCATGTCGGAAAAACCCCGAAATCTAGTAAGCAACCTATCGCAATATTTCGCACTAGTTTCAAGCTAATGCATATCTAGCGATTACAAACACCTTAAAATAGCTTAACTAAGCTATCTAAACCATTCCTATATTTTTAACACTCGCTAATTATGTTTTAGCAAAAACCTAGTAAGCTAATTGCATAATTAAACAAAGTATTCATTAGCAAAAATTAACATTTTCTACTAGGTTAATCTTCTCCAAAACACAAATTAATACTTCAATTGAACACTAAACACTTAAATAAAATTTAACCCAAACATGAATTTCTTAAACCAAATATAAATGAATTAATCATGATTTAAAAACTAAACTAAACACATAATTAGCTAACTAAATTAGCTAGATTTAAGATTAAAGCAAGTATAAAAGGATTAAGGTAAGAATTATACCTCCCCAAGAACACCAAAATGAATCATAATCCATCATCTTAGCATCAAAACCCATGATTGTTGAAGAACCAAGAAGGATTAGTGAAGGAAAAGATGGTTTTATTTTTATTTAGGATTTTTGTGGATTTATTTTGGAATTTTTCTTGAAGAATTTTGAAGAAATCATGAAGAAATAAGCTTGGGAAATATTTTGGACAGAAATTTGAGATAAGGGTCGGCCATGGGGAGGTTGGGGGTATTTTTGTGAATTTTGGGTGAAGAAATGCTAGGAAAATGAGTAATAAATGCTAATAAATGCACTTTGCCACCTTTCACTCTTTTCTTTTCTATTTTAAATAATTCCTTATCACTCCTTAAAATATCTAGATATTTAAAAGGAAGCTTCTAAAATAATTCTAGTGACAAAAAATAAATTTATTCATAAGAGAAAAAATTTCCGATTTACGTGTACAAAATACCGCTTAAAATAATATTTTATTTGAGAAAAATTCTATCTGAACAAAAACCTCCCAAATACTCCCAAAGTTTGCGCACAAGCTTTATTTTAGCTAAACTAGGTGCCAGCAAGCTTATACGGACGTTTGATCGAAATCGGGTTAAAACGGGAAAAACCGACAATTTTGCCCTAAAACGGAAAAAATCGCAAAACGATCTCTGAAACGTTACATGCTAACACCTTTCTAGCCACCTACTTGGTTTATAGCATTGATCGTTAAGTGAGAAAGTTCCCGAGGAGTAGCATATACTCACAGTAGGATCGGGATCCAAATATCATTGTGTGACAAAACTGAAGGAATCCTACCAGAATCATCACACTCCAATTGGTATGCAGTGCTAGCAAGTTTCAGTTTCTTTAAAAACTCCCGATGTGGATTTTTGCCCCATACTTTTATGACCTTGACTTTGGTCAACAAATCATAAGTCACATGTCAAGTTCTACCCGTCATTTTCCAGATTAATTTGAACCCAACCGCACCTACCCTTGACTTTGGCCAACAAGGTAGTATGACTGTCCTAAACCAACGCATCTATCTATGCTACATATGAATATCCAATAGCGACCAATCATTGTGCCTTGACTTTGGCCAACAAACACAGCTTGAATACTGTTGACTATCCATATGAAATGACGGAGGGCTACGAATGGTTTTGGTGAAACAGTGAACGTAGTGAACTTGATATAATCTATAGAACGAGATAGCTTTTAAAAGGAGTGGTTTAAGCTCTGCGTTTAAAAGTTGTTTTGAAAAGAAACCGAGTGGTTTTGAAATTGTTCCAAGGACTTTACTTTGGTTTATTTTCTTGCATTAATTTAATGCGTCCCATCATTTAATCCTACCATTGCAGAAAAAACGAAAATATGACGTACGCTTATGCCATCCGCACTCGCCACGGGGCCCGTCATTACCCGTTAGGTTACTTAACTAATGACAGAGCGGGGGCTGGACTAGCGGATACAAAACATAAGCAATGCCTACTAGATATCATATATAGATATATACATTCGTCAGATGCAATGATAGACATTCTAGATCATAGATAAACACATTGGATATACTAGGAATCCGCGTTTCGTTTGAGCTTGCAACGAAAAGCGGATTACACGGTCGCGATGAATAGCCAAGACCCCACCCTAGAGCCCTACAAGTGCGGCAAACTACACGCCAAGTACCCGAAGTGAAGCAACCTCCCTCAACAACGTGAGTAGGCCACTCGACGGTTCGAGGTACCCGATAGTTTGTGCACCCCAGCTTGGGTCTATCCTAGCAGCAAAAAATAGTAAAAGAAATAATATACAATGGCGGCTACAACCTCATCCCGGATGTGCGCCCATACAAATAATATTACATCAATTACATATTACATCAAATGAAAAGTAAAGAAAACTCGCATCTCACAACCCCCCGGCTGTTCATCCGCGATAATCCAACGAGTTCATATACACAAACCATCAACATTACAGATCACAGATATGTATAACCCCCACTAATCGACGTATAGCGATTAGCAGATGTTCAATACATATATCACATCACAGATATAACCCATTAGCTAAAGTCTACAGAACTTCGATCAAAAATACGGATTTCTAACTACCCCAAACACAACTTTGTTCTTTGGAAAATCTGGGCAGAAACAAAATATTCTAAAAATCCCAAAACAGAAATCTGAGAATACTACAGCAAAAACGATTCACGGCTGAGTCAACTCGGCCGTGGATCCACGGCAAGAAGCATGTTCTTGCCGCGGATCCGCGGTGCGTTGACCGAGTCAGTGACTCATTTTTCCTGTGTGTTCCTACAAAACCCTGAGCCGATTTTTAGTGTATGTGGAATCATTTTTTGAACAGTTTAAAAATCGGCAGAAAGTTCACTTCTTGGACTTGTTTTGTGATTTTTTCTCCGATCGAAATTCTAAATACTTTGCTAACTTGCTAGTTGTTGTTTAGCTAGGCTCTGGTACCACTGTAAGTCCACGTTGCCTATCCCGGTTCTTTCGGGGATGCGGAAATGGTAAAAAACAATTTTTTAGGTGAAGGTAACATGGACTTTAGAATAGGATCTTTGCTAAACAAACACCTAGCAAACTAACTACTAGTTTAACTACTATGTTAGGGGGTTATACCTAGGTCTTGAACTCCTTCTCTTCTTGCTCCTTGGAGTGGTTGGATCGGCTCCACCTCGTCGTCACCTTGTTGTCGAAGAAGGATCCACCTGAAAGCTTCTACCTTGAGCTCCTACCTTAACCGAGAGAAAACTAAAGTGCTTGGCTGGCTAGACCTTTTACTCTAGAGTGAGTAGAGAAGTGTTTTTAGGGTTTTATCTCAATGGCTCATGTTTCTCAACTCATGAGACATGAGAGCCTTGAGAGAGAGGAAGAGGGAGAGCTTGGATGAGAGAGAATGAGAATGATAGAATGGGCTCAATTATTTGCAACCATGCTCACAAAAAAGAAAATAATCATGATAATAATAATATTTAAGTATTGTGATGGTTAGTTTGAATGGCCATTATCATTTAATGCATTTTGTAAAGAACAACAAGTAAACAAAAGTCATAGCCATGAAATGATGATGGTCAACAAGTCCAAAATAGTCAACCGGTCAACAAAGTCAACAAGTCAACAAAAGTCAAACTTTCAACTCAACCATGGCACAATAATACTTAATTAATATTATTATTAATCATATTTCTTATTCTCATTAAGGTTTAGAAAAGGTCAATTGTCAACAACCCTAATGAGAATCCTCTGCCTCTGTCTCTATCAACCGTGCATACACATCCGCATCCGTGTTCCGAGGAACACGAATATAATGAGATAAAACCAATCTCAAAACATATACTAGGATCTGGCTTAAACCAACGCCCGCTAGTAATAACTGCCCGGACACCAAACGTGCACAAGTGCGCGGATGTGGACGAACCCTGTCGCAAAACCATGCGACCTCTACTCTGTTTTGCCCAAAGACGAATAGCTCTCTGTGTGGGACTCTAAAGACTCGACACTACGCTAGCAATGGGTTTAACCACAGGCCGATGTTCACACCATAATATTGTATTATTATATTCCCCATTCTTATTCTTTTTATAAACAAACAGGTGCTTTTGACGCATGTCTGCTATATGTTACAGGTTACAGGTTCGTGGATCTAAAACAGAGAAAACGATGAAAAGACGATGCAAAAGTGGAATTTGACCAAAAAATAGAAGGATCTTAATCAAGCCTACATAAAAGATCAGTACAAGGCAATGCAAGGTCCAAGATCGCAAAGTCACGGTTAAAGTTCACCACAATTGTTCGCTGGAAGATCTGGAGGAAACCTAGAAGCCAAGTTGATAAAAGCACTGAAGAAATAGGAAGAATAAAATGATCAGAGCCAGCACACTGAATTTCATGAAACAACCCTACAGTTTGACCGCGGAACCGCGGCCAAACCCTGGCTGAAGCCGCGGTTCCGCGGCGGGGTAAGGGAATCAGAGACTAAAAATTTTACCAAAATGTATTGGCGGCTTTGAATAGTCTTCCTAGGGGTATTTTTGTAAATGTAGACATGCGGATAAAAATGTAACCTAGGGTTTCCTATTCTCTATAAATAGGAACTCTAAAGATTGTAAACCTCATGCCTCCTTTTAATAATAAATTCAGATCCCTTTATGGAGAGCATCGGTGCCTCTCTTCAATTCATCTATTCAGATCTGACAACCCTGCGTTGATGATTGGAGAAATGCATCTGTAAGTAGATTTAATTCCTTGCCCTAGTTTAGATTTTAATTCTTTGCCCTAGGTAGATTTATTTCCTCGCCGTAGATAAATTGTTTAGAGTTAGCTTTGGGGAAGGCTTTTGAGAGATGAGATCTCTCATCCCTTTCTTACCCATTATATATTTACAATAGGACTCCATGCATACGCGCACACACCGCGCCCTACGGCACCCTATCCATCGAGGTAGCGGTGATACCGTAGTATAAAAGCCCGGTTGCGCGCGTTTTCCATGGAGGTTAGGGTAAGGATCTATAAAGGAAGGACAAGAACCTAGAGGAAGGAACACCTTCCCGAATGGATCTAATCCCCTTTATTGATAATTACCATAACTCCTCATAGATCTTCATTCGGGTATAGAAAGCGTTGAGATTTACCTGCATTTCCAAACCATCCCTAGACCTAACCCTAGCAAGAATAGATCTAGATAATCGTAGATAGAATAATTTAGGTTTTTAGATTTAATAATTTGTCCGAACACCCTTCGGAATTAACTCGTTAGCGCGATTAGGAGATTCACAACATCCCTGTGGACTGACCCGTACTCACCGGCTAGCTTCATGCGACGCCGTTCTTGATTGCGGCAATAGATAGTTTTTGACACATGAATCAAATGGCGCCGTTGTCGGGGATCGAACCCGGGTCACCCGCGTGACAGGCGGGAATACTGTAACATTTCAAAAAGATAAAATATTAATTTTGGGAATTTTTATAATTTAATATTATTTTATTGAATATTTTAATATTTTGGAATTATTAAATACAAATAAATGGGAAAAATTTTTGGAAAATTCTAAAATAGGGTAAATTAGAGAATTATGACATTTTAAAGTTTTTGTGATTAATTTGACACTAATTTAGTGCTAATCGCGATTAAAAATCGCTAATCGGTTTTTAGCTTTTTGTGCAACACATGCACATATCACTTTTTCACACTTGTGCATTTTCTTGCCATGCTTTTCATTTGGGTTTACTATTTGAGTGAGAAGGGTTTTAAAAGGAAAAAGAAAAGGAAAAGAATAAAGAAATGGGTAGTTGGTGAGAGAGAGAGAGGTATGGGCTTCATTGACTAAGGACTTAACCATTTCTCCCCTCATTTCCCTCCCTCTTCTCCCTTCTCCTGCTGCTGCTCCTGCACCTCCTTTCCCTCCCCTCTTCAAGCTCCAAAACACCTCTAAAACAACCCCAAAACCCAATCTCCATTTCATTAAATGTGTGCACAATCCCTAGATCTACACTTGGTGCTAAAGAAGCAAGGATTTTGGCCACTAGGGGCAACTCAAGAAAATTCTTGAGTTGCCAAATGAGGTATTTTCTGGATCTTAAACTTAGTTTATGCATTTCCTTTACCCTCATATTAAGATCGAATCGATATTGTGTGATATTGTGGACTTGTGGATAACCTAGTTAGGGTTGTGATGATTTATGGGTTGTAATATGAAATTGAGGTCAGTAGAGGTTATACCATCACCCTAGTGTATGAATTGGAAACCCAAAACCTGAAGCTTAAACCATAATACGGATTTTAGAAACCGATATCAGGGAATTTATGAAATCTGTGAAGGGTATATTGAATCTGCTATCACCCGAGACACCCTAAATTAAAATTGATTGGACAGTGACACATGCAGGCACCCAGGAAGCTACCACCAAGACCCCAGCCCCTACTTCCATTTCCAGGCCACAAATTCCTCCATTCTGGCCGCAAATTGCGGCCAGACCATGATGGAATTGGCTCGTTTTGGTTTTGGTGTTCCCTTATCTGTAGTTTAGACCCCTGGTATATTTAGATTTGTATAAATTGACCTAGGGTGAAATCTGGGACATATTTCCTAAGTTGCTGTTTTGGATTCGTGTTTCCGTATTCCGTATTTTTGATTCTGAAATTTTGTCTTGTGTTTTACCTTGAATATTTGGCGTTTATATGACGATATAGAGGATTTATTGATGGTTTTAAAGGCGTGCCATAGGTTCTAACCTATAGGCCTCTTATCGTATCATTTTGGATTTCATGTGCCGTTTTAGCTTTGATTTGGTTTTAATGCGCATATACGATACTTTGATGTGTAGGTACCCCATGAAGACTTCGGGACGACAAGCAAGCGCGTGGCGACGTCTACAAATGAAGACGCTGGGTGAGTAGATTATATCTACTGGGGGAAGTCGGGTGGATGGCGTATAGCACCCCCGCAGTCCGTAGTTGTTATTATATATGATAGTTAGGTGTATTATGGATAGTGTAGGGTTAGAAGTGACTAGTGTAGTTCATAGTCGCGAACCCTAGAATAGAATTACACCTACACGCACACCCTTGCATATTACCTATACTTACACGGTGTTAATGATGATATTGGATGACTTTGGAGATGAGTCGATGATATTGGGCTTTGTGCCGCGAGATCGATGATGTGGTATGATTCGTATTTGGGATACGAAATGTGATTCTTGTGGGTTTGGGATGTGTGTTTACCCCCGCATTCATACTTTGTAGTTGGTATCAGTTGTACTAGACTTAGATCAGTACCCCAGCTTATGTGATATGATATGTTGATAGTGATACCTGAAGTGTGATGAGATAGTGTGATATTGACCCGTACCCAGCTATTGGGATGCCGTACGACGATTTACCGTATGAGCTTTACATTGATGATAGATCCGCACTCATGACTTGAGGATGTCATATGATATACTGTATCGTACGCGATACTATTGAGGCGGAATCACCGACTATTATATCTATATATATATCGACTCAGATGTTAGGCGGTTTCCTTACCTATAGCTCAGCTTGTTAGTTCAGCTGTATAGTTTAGTATAGTTGTTAGATTAGATTAGACTCCTACCTATTTCAAAACTAGCGGGTCGTGGGTATTTTAAAAGACAAGTCAAGGGATCTACGGACATTTCAAAAAGGCGCATCTTTTCATAAAAACACCGTAGCCCCTATTTTCAAAACCCCAGGATTCGTGATATTTCAAAAGGCACCATTTGTAGGACTTATATTAGATTAATGCAGATTAGTTATAGTTGCGTCTAGTATTCAGCTCCCGCTCATTATTGTGGTTCGCTTCGCATCGCATGCTTATATTATGTTTCATACTCCATTTTTGATATCATGCTGTTAGGACACCAGCACCATTACCGATGATGCGTATGTACCACGTACACTTACTTGCCGGCTCACACACATCTTCATCAGTAATTGCCATGTCACGTACACCTTAGAAAATATTATTGCTTGACATAGTCGGTTAGCTAATAGTTTAGATATTGTAGTTATCACCTGCTACTTCATGCATACTGTTATTCGTTGTTATGCCGCATTCATGGATTCTCATGCATATATTCACTATTTTACGTGTTACTGAGGTTTTGGATTTGGATTTCCGTGAGATTTTCTGGATTTGGAGGAAAACCGCAAAAACACAGATAAACATTTTCTCTCTTTTAAAATAAAAAGTGCGGTTTTCCCATGATGTATGAGTCGTCCACCATGAGTTTGCTGATGGATTTGGAAACCCGATTCGAGGAGACGGATGAACCGTTTCGGGTACATGGTGGACCCGGTGCGGTACCCCGGGGCAAGATGAATGTGGTGATGACATTGAGCCTGGCAGGGGAGCACTACCGACCGGTGATTTTACCTGACGCGTCGGATATCCGGAGGATACCGTCGTGGTCTTGAGATTGATGGTAGGGGCCGGTCTGGACTGACGGCGCCCTAGATTTTGTGATTGGGATACAGAGATATCGGGATATTTGGATTACGTTTTGTGCCGATGTTAGGCACTGTTTTATGCTGATTTCATTATGATACCTCATTTTAAAAATAGAAAGGAAATCTCACTAAAGTATGAAAACAGTTTCTTCATTTACATGTATTATGTTCTCATGCATTCATACCTCATTCTTATGTTATATTGCTACCTGAGGCACTGACACAGGCACAGGAGATTACACTCGGGTTAGATATTTACCCTAGCCTTGTTATAGGCTGCATGTTTTATATTGAGGATTTTGTACTGATCGTTTTGACCTAGGATTATGTCTTGCGTTCAGTTTCTGCTTGTAGTTATTCTCTATTCACGAGTTGGCAACTCACCCCCGTTGTGCCACAGTTCTTGCACGTTTTGCCGTACAGGTTCCTTTGCGGCATTTCTGGCACATTGCTTCCTTGAGGGTGAATTGCATTTGGTAGGTGGTTTCTTTTGCATCAAGAACCACCATTGTACTTATATTATTCTTTGTATCTAGAATTTCCATCAACCAAATTTGTATAGTGTTTCAGACTCAGACTTTAGTGATATATTATTTGGCCTTAGAGTCGCGCTTAGTAGTTGTAACATTTTCAGAAATATAAAATATTAATTTTGGGAATTTTTATGATTTAATATTATTTTATTGATTATTTTAATATTAAATTAATAATTAATGCAAATAAATGGAGAAAAATTATGAAAAAATTATGGAAAATTTTAAAATGGGTTATTTATTGGAATTATGACCATTTTAAGTTTTTGTGATTAGTTTGACACTAATTTAGTGCTAATCGCGATTAAAAATCGCTAATCGGAATTTTTGGGTTTTTGTGCAAAATTGTGCACATATCATTTTGGACTTGTGTTACATTTTCTAGCCATGATTTATCTTTTGGGTTTACTATTTAGATGAGAAGGATTATGGTTTTAAAAAGAAAAGGGAAAAGAAAAGAAAAAGAAAAGAAAATGATGGTATGTGAGAGAGGGGTATGGGTTGCATTTGACCTTGAGACTTAGCCTTTTTCCTCCCATCATTTTCCCTCCCTCCTCATCCTCCTCCTCCTGCTGCTGCTGCTCCCTTCTTCCTCTTCCTCCACCTTCAATCCCTCAAGTCACCATTAAATCTAGCTCAAAACCTCACACCCATTTCACAAAACATGCACACAAGCTCACAAGCTAGAGGATGGACCAAGAAAGATGGTGTTTTGGTGCTGTTGAGGATTCATGAGTCTCTTGTGAGGTAATTTCTTTGCATTTAGAGTGTTTAATCTTGTGTTTAGGTTTTAATTGAAGTTTCGTTTTAATTGAAGTTTCATATCGATATCGGGTGAATTGGTGCACTTTGAGCAAGATTAGAGGAAATTAGGGTAATGTTGAGCTTTGACCTTGCAATTGAGTTTAAAAAGTGACCTTAGACCCTATATTGATTAGAAAACCAGACCAAGTCCACTGGAAAACTAAAAATACGGAATTACGGGACTTTCATGTCGGTTTGTGAGTGTTTAGAGTGTGCAGGGAAATCTGGAATGTACTGGGACTGTTTCAGGCAAATTCAACAATACCAGGGACCAAATTGAGACCATAGGAGGCCACCCTGACCAAACGGACCCCATTGGGCATAGGGGGGCCGGCGAGGCCGGTTTTTATGGGGGTGTGGCCGGCCACACTGTGGAGTTAGGTGCCCATGTTGATTCTATACCTCATATACACCCTGCATAGCACCCTAGAGTTGTTTATTTGAGCTGATTTGGCCTGAGACGAAATCTGGGATCGTTTTCTTGAGTTGCTGCTTTGAGTTCAGTTTTGGTTTTGCGTATTTTGATTTGGTAATTTTGGTATTTGTGTGTTATCTCGATCGTGTGACGTTTGTACGTCTATATCGAGTGATTCCGGGTTGTTTTGCGAAGGTTAACCGTAGGTTCTAACCTATAAGCCTTTTAGCGTATCGTGTTGGTTTTAGCGTGTCGTATTGGATTTAGTGTGTCGTTTCAAGTGTTGAATTGGTTTTGATGCGATGCGATACGTGTGATATGTGTAGGTACACCGCGACGATCCGAGGCGATGCGGAAGATGACGGTGACATCGACACCGACACGCAGGATACAGGTGAGTAGATTATATCTACAGGGGGAAGTCGGGTGGATGGCGTATAGCACCCCCGCAGTCCGTAACTAGTACTTTGTAGTATATTTATCTGTGTGATAGCTTTAGTGTGTTTTGGTTAGTTAGGGGTAGAAATAACTAGCATAGCTCCTAGTTGCGAACCATAGGATAGATTTGCACCCACACGTATACACTTGTGTGTTTCTTGTACTTGCACTGTGGTTGATGATATGGGATGACTTTGGAGATGAGTCGATGATGTGGGCTTTGTGCCGCGAGATCGGTGATTTGATATGATTCGTATTTGGGATACGAAATGTGATTCTTGCGGGCTTGGGATATGTGTTTACCTCCGCATGCATACTTCATTGATGGTATCGATTTGTACTAGACATAGAGTAGTACCCCCAGACTATATGATCTGATGATAGTGATACCTGTTATGTGACGAGATAATGAGATGTTGACCCGTACCCAGCTATTGGGATGCCGTACGACGATTTACCGTACGAGCCTATATTGATGATAGATCCGCGCTCATGACTCGAGGATGTCAGATGATATACTGTATCGTACGCGATACTATTGAGGCGGGATCACCGACTTATACATATTTATATATATCGACTCAGATGTTAGGCGGTTTCCTTACCTGTAGTTCAGCTTGCTAGTTCAGCCGTATAGTTTAGTGTAGTTGTTAGAGTAGCTTAGACTTCTTACCTATTTCAAAAACTGACGAATCGTGGGTATTTTTAAAGACAGCTCAAGGGAATCTACGGATATTTCAAAAACGACGTATCTTTTCATAAAAACACCGTAGCCCCTATTTTCAAAACCCCATGATTCGTGTTATTTCAAAAGGCACCATTCGTAGGACTTATATTAGATTAATGCAGATAAGTTTTGGTTACGTCTAGTTTCAGCTCCCACTCCCTTTTTGTGGTTCGGTTTGCATCGCATTCTTATTTTATGCTTCATACTCCATTATTAATATCATGCTGATAGGACACCAGCACCATTACCGATGATGCGTATGTACCACGTACACTTACTTGCCGGCTCACACACATCTTCATCGGTAATTGCCATGCCACGTACACTTTAGAAATACTATTGCATTGATATAGGTTGTTAGCTAATAATTTAGACAGGTTGTAAGTGTACTCGCCTTATATGCTAGATTGGACATTGTAGTTATTACCTGCTACTTCCTGCACACTGTTATTCATTGTTATGCCGCATTCATGGATTCTCATGCATATATTCATTATTTTACGTGCTATTGAGGTTTGGATTTGGATTTCTATGAGATTTTCTGGATTTGGGGGAAAACCGCAAAGGCACAAATAATCTTATTCTCTCTTTTAAAATAAAAAGGTGCGGTTTTCCCATGATGTATGAGTCGTCCACCATGAGTTTGCTGATGGATTTGGAAACCCGATTCGAGGAGACGGATGAACCGTTTCGGGTACATGGTGGACCCGGTAAGGTACCCCGGGGCAAGAAGCGCGTGGTGATGACGATGTGAGCCTGGCAGGGGAGCACTACCTACCGGTGATTTTACCCGACGCGTCGGATATCCGGAGGATACCGTCGTGGTCTTGAGATGGATGGTAGGGGCCGGTCTGGACTGACGGCGCCCTAGATATTGTGGTTGAGACTTTGAGATATCGAGATATTGGGATTTCGTTTGTGCCGATGCTAGGCACAGTTTTATGCTGATTTCATTATGGTACCTCATTTTAAAAATACAAGGGAAATCTCACTAAAGTATGAAAACAGTTGCCTCATGTAAATGTATTCTGTTTTCTCGCATTCATATCTCATTCATATGCTATATTGTTATCTGAGGCACTGACACAGACACATGAGATTGCACTCGGGTTAGATATTTACCCTAGCTTTGCTATAGGCTGCATGTTTTATATTGAGGATTTTCTATACTGATCGTATTGACCTAGGATTATGTCTTGCATTCGGTTTCTGCTTGTAGATGTTTCTATTCACGAGTTGGCAACTCACCCCCGTTGTGCCACAGTTCTTGCAGGTTCTGCCGTACAGGTTCTATTGCGGCATTTCTGGCACACTTCCTTCTTGCGGGTGATTTGCTTGGGTAGGTGGATTCTTTCGTATCAAGAACCACCATTGTATTTATTTATTTCATTGTATCTAGAATTTCCATCAACCAAAACTTGTTTATTATTTCGACCTTAGAGTCGCGCTTAGTAGTATTGCGGTTTTCTTGTTGTTTTTGAGCTTTCTTTTGGATTTGATCCTCGCCACTTGGCGTTGTATATTATTGTTGCATGTGTGGTTGTGACCGTCGATTGACGGAGAGCTAGCTCCCGCTTGGGGATGCCTTTATCATTGCTTATATATTGCTATCCTTGTTGTACCCCATTCGGGGCCAGTTTTACAAAAGAAACTCTGCCGAAATTTTTAGAAAAGACTTACTGTTTTTAAAATGCACATTCGGCTTAGTTATTTAAAAACCTTGATTTCAAACATGTTTTCTTCACTTCTTTAAACCAGTTTTCTTTACTTATTCTTCAAAATGGTTTTAGATTTCTGGGCTTTTGGCTTACTTGGATCAGATGGAGTCCTATAGGCTTCATATGGTTCAAGGGCCAGTCACGTGCTCTTTCGGGTCGTGACAGTAGTATTGCGGTTTTCATGCTTACTGTGTTTCTTTTGGATTTGATCCTCGCCTTTCGGCGTTGTATATTATATTGCATGTGTGGTTGTGACCGTCAATTGACGAAGAGCTAGCTCCCGCTTGGGGATGCCTTTTATCATTGTATATATGTTATGCTTGTTGTACCCCGTTCGGGGCCAGTATTTACAAAAGAAACTCTGCCGAAATTTTTAGAAAAGACTTTACCTTTTAAAAATGCACCTTCGGCTTAATTATTTAAAAACCTTGACTTCAAACATATTTTCCTTCACTTCTTTAAACCAGTTTTCTTTACTTACTCTTAAAATGGTTTTAGATTTCTGGGCTTTGGCTTACTTGGATCAGATGGAGTCCTATAGATTTCATATGGTTCGAGGGCCAGTTGTTAGTTATATGTGTGCCCTAGAGGCCATTACTGTACATACGATGTATAATGTAGTGGATGCTTGGACATATATAGGGAGGACTTTCTTGCTCAACATGATAGTACGCTATCTGGTAGTACTTTATCTTAACATGTACTCTGATTGTCTCTTTTATTACATGTTGATAAAGCCCTTAGGATTTATACTCGACTACTGGGACTATGATGAGATCATACTAGTGGGGCCACGGTAGTCTATGAGTACATCCTATAACTGTTCCTAGTCGAGGGTGTGTCGAGACAGGGCATCGATATACCAGAGTAGACTAGCGTATACGCATCTTGACCCATATGATGGGCGATGGATGATCCCATATCCATCGGTGTTTGACATCAAGGATCGTGTACGGGTGCTCAGTAGAGACTGGGTACACTGGACGGACTCGCCGAGAACTCCTAGATGGTATATATACCTATTGTCAGATAGCAGTTCTCTGGTGACACTTGTACAGGTTAGTCTGTAGACCCGAGATCGTCATAGAGTCTTGTGTGATTCCCACTGTACTTTGATTTCCTCCCTACCACGGCTCTACTGAGTCGTGCAAACAGGTGGATTTTGGGTACAGTCCCGAATCATATGGAGACAGTGAGCGATAGGAGGGGTTTCGTCTCTCCCGGTATAGGGAGTTGATATCGCACTATGTTTGATCGGCTATAACAACTAAATCCCTGGCCAGGGTTCTCGAGGTTTACTGATAAGTGTTATCAGTAGTTCCTCGACCTGTTATGAGCCGTAAATCAACATGACTTATAAACTTACTGGGGTCTGACATTTACCACCCCTAGACTTCATATGCGACGTATCAGACGAAGAGACCGGACTGTACGGTAAGTGTTGCTTACAGGCTCGTAAGGGTTGTGATGAGTTCGCTCGTCGGCCACCTTTTCGTCATGTACCTGGGTAGCCGTTACGCACAGCTAGTGCCGCTGACGTGCTTGTGGTTAAACCCATTGCCAGCGTACTGACGAGTCTTTAGAGTCCCACATAGAGGGTTCCCTCATTCAGGCGAAAGATGTAGAGACCGTAAGTTGTTACGGCAGCCGTAAAATGTTGCGGCAGGTTTTTGATTATGTTCATGTAATTGTTACAGGAATAATAATCAGAAGAATAATACTGGACGGATACCGGTATTATATTATTGGATTAATGGTATTCGTATTTTTCGGAATTCGGATGCGGGTATACAGTATACGGTATACGGTATACGGAGGAAGGGTATTTTTGTAATTGTTACAAAATACCTTCTAGAAGATGCCACCTCATAATGACATAATTATGACATCATTTATTTTGTGAAAATAAATAAATGAGGTGTAAATTAAAAGGTTTAAGCATGATAATGTGTTTGTTGAAGTGGATGTACTATTTAAGCATGATACTTCTTTCATAATGCATGCTTTAGTTAGTGCTATTTTTCTTTTTATCATGCTTAAATTTTTTAATTATGAAATGCACTTATTCTTCTTCTTATAAATACCTTCACATAAGATGTGAAATGAATGCATTCCATTCCTTCACAAAATTATGATAAATGTATCATAACAAGTTTATAAGAAGAGAGAAAGAAAAATGATGGTGATCATTCTTCCTAGCTTTAACCCTCACATGAGATGTGAATCCAAAGCTTAGGATTTCAAGTTAATCCAATACAATTATCTCTATATCATCCTAGTGACCTCTTCTAGCAAATTTGATCTCTCGGTTAAACTCTTGATAAGAGTTTCAAGCTTGCACGAAAACTCTCGGGTGGATCATCTAGGTCTTCGGTGGCCAGAGATCGAAAACGTCGGCAACATCTTAATGAGCCAAGGAGTCCACAAAAGAGGAGAAAGGAGCAAAGGAGTTGCATCAAAGAGAAGACCCGAAGGACCGTATCATCAAGGTATAATCCCTAACATAGTAGATAAGATCTCTAGTTAGGGTATACTAGTTGTGGTTTAGACAAGACCTTCGGTGAAGTGCGTGTTGTATGCAAAGAAAATTTTCGTTTACCGCTTCCGCCGCGCCACAAGAGTTGTGGGAGCATGCAGCACTCACCAACACCAGTCACGTGCTCTTTCGGGTCGTGACAAATACTCACCACTATACTACAACAAATAAAATGACTAGGAATGTGGAAGCGTCCGTGGCCGCCCTTATGCAACCTGCTGAACCGATAGCTAGTTTCCCACTAGCTTCAAATTTTTCAATGTATAAGGAGGCAATTGGGCAGAGTGAGAATGTGAGAGGATTTCAAAATCAAACCTACCCTTACCCAATTAAAGCCCACAACTCCGGTTTTCCATCGATTGCCCTAAATAGTTCACCTGTTGAAAATAAAAACGAGTTGTGTGATTTTGTAGTGTCTGATTTGCCAAATTGTGAAGAACCCCTTTCGAGTGAAATCACACCTAATCCTTTCGATCTTTACACCTCCCATCTAGAACCTAAATCGATAAATATCCATGCTTTTGATGAGGTGTCTAAGAAAATTGATTTTCACTTGATTGAGGATATAGACGCCGGGAATATTTCGGATGATGAACCTGTCGATTTAATTGAAATTTTATGTTCAAATCATCATCCCGAGTTATTAAATGTTTCTCCCGAATCTCATATGCGTCTTGATTTTGATGATAATGGCATGGATGAGTTAACTATTGAGGATAGTATTGAGGAGAGTCTTGAGGATAATATTGAGGTTGAACCATTTTTGTTTGATGTGTCGGATTTTCCAATTCATCCTCCCGATCCTTTAATTGTTATATCACCCTCCCTCCTTTCCATCGTTCCGATCACGCTTGAAGACTGTGAGCTTGAAAAATTCTCTTTTGAATCTGACACACTTCTCACAGACGTTAACACTTACGAGTGTTTCACTTTTTCGGACGATGTTGATGACTCACCGCCCGAGTTTGAGTCCTTTACATTTTCAGATGGGTTAGTTGAACCATCAGACTCGGTTGATTACAGTAGTTTCGAACCATTAATGCAATCTTTCAAGTTCGAGACAGTTTACTACGGTGAGAATGATATTATCCCTAATTCACTTCCTTTCGTCCTTCCTATTGTTCCGACCGTACAAGTGACCCTTACGCTTTCATCTCCTATACCAAGTTCGGCGTATCTATGTTTTCTTGCGAATCTTGAGGATTTGACCCCATTTCCCGACGGGTTGATAAGTTAGCGCAATCGTTTTTAACACATCGGTCATCACAAATTGCGCTAATTTATTCACTCGATTTACACCCTCAAGATCGCGCGACCCTTCTTTCTCTTTTCCGCCCTTTTTCTCCCCCACCGAGACCATATTCTACCATTCTTCTTTCCACACAGTCTCGCGTGTTTCTCATTTCTTTCCTCCACACCCCATTCTTGCACCAACTATACCATTACTATGATAAGATTTTTGAATGGTTGGTACTCACCTTTGGCTTGTGTAAGTCCAAGCTTAAGTTTAGGGGGGACCTTTTTGTATATATGTGTATATATTTTTTGTTTTCTTTTTCTATAAAAAAGTTTAAAAAATTTCAAATCATTAAAAAATAAAAAAAAATTATAAATAAATAAACAGGAAAGTATCGGCATTTTGACCCTCTTGGTTTAGCATGACAGTGAGGACACTGTCAAGTTCAAGTTTGGGGGTATGCTCGATACGTCTTTTTCCTTCGCATTCATTTGTACATATTTTTGCATTTGCATACTTATTTGAAAACCCATAAAAATTGAAAATTTTCAAAAATTATAAAAAATAATGTATTCAATTTTGGCTAATTGACTTAAGTTTGACAAATAGGTTAACTGGCTAGGAACAACTAGATCTTAGACTTAGTGAATTAAAAACCCTAAAAATAACATTCCTTAAAATTTAACGGTAGAAAGTATATGTCTTTGTAGGTTATTTAGAAAGAGGCGAATTTTGGGTTCAGTTCTTGGGCTAAGTCAAAACAAGGAAAGAGTATTGATGTTCTTATTAGAGTATAAGTTTGAAAAATAGTTCCTAGCTTAAGTCTAGATTCTGAAAATGTATACCCTACAATTTGCACAATCACGCACCTTGAAACTTGGAATAGTAGAAGAGACCTTGAAATGCTCTTGTCTAAAGTCCTTAGTACGAAGAAAATAAAAGAAAAAAGTGTGAATAAAGAATAAAAAAAATGGACACTAGTTTTTGTGATTACTTAAGGCTGCAAAAATAGAAAAATATTTAGCGAGGGTGCTTCATCACGTAGTTCCTTAGACCAACTGGTTTGGGAGTCACTGCTAAAAGCCTTGGGTGTTGCAAGACTAGGAATTACGCTTTAAAGTGCAAACGCATTTTATAATTGGTCGTTGGTACCTCAAGAAGTATTAACGGTCGCATGAAGGATGTGTAAGCAAAATTCAATTAAAAATTCACCTACTAATAAGTACTTTGGACAACGGACAAGAGTATGATTGCTTGATTTGAATTTCCAAGTGTAGGGGTGATATACACACACGTGGAGATATGTGATTGGGATTTAGATGAGAAAAAGGAATGAAGAATAGAACTTGTATCTTTAGTAGAGTTGATAGAAATTCCTAAGTGGAGATGTAACCCTAGAAGGAAAACTTAGGAGATGCCGAAAGCTAGGTAAGTCTATAGAACATATATGATCTTAAGTTAGATGATAAGGAAGTGTGAAGAATGTGGGTGGATAATTTACAAGTAGAAGATAATAGAATTCCTTGCTAGAAAACCTAATTGGAGAACAAAAAATTCAATGATCCGAATTGATAGGATTTTGTGGGTAGTATCCGCTGAAAACCCTCAGTAGACAACACTCCTCCTACTAGGGACACCTAAAGGTTTAACGGCTTGTTGCACGTGCTCAGTGCAATCGCGTTTCCCTGCGAAAGTATGGTTAGGATTTTAGTGAATAAAAATAAGTTTGCTCGAGGACGAGCAAAAGATAAGTTTGGGGGTATTTGTTCACACCATAATATTGTATTATTATATTCCCCATTCTTATTCTTTTTATAAATAAACAGGTGCTTTTGATGCATATCTGCTACATGTTACAGGTTATAGGTTCGTGGATCTAAAACAGTGAAAACGATGAAAAGACGATGCAAAAGTGGAATTTGACCAACAAATAGAAGGATCTATAAGTGCAGGGCGGCGCCCCGGCCGTCGATCCGACGCCGGAAACGCGGAAACGAAAAACTTTGCAAACTAACAAACCGGCACCACCGCGCACTTTTATCCCGGATCGGGCCATTAACCTAGCTTCTAGCAAACTAAAAGAGGGGTAGAGAGGTATACCAAGCGATCCGTGTCCTTCGGTCTTCGTCTCCACTCCGATCTCCCGCGGAATCTCCGTCCGTCACCTCCTCGTCGGAAAGGGCACCACGTAGCCGATTTCTTTTACGGGCTCCCACCTCTGGACCGAGGCAACTCGGGCACGAAGTTGGCTAGCCGACGCGTCCAAGATTTGCTATAGATGTAGTATAGAATACTATGTCTCTTTTGGGGTTTATGTTGCCATGGATGTGGAGGAATGAAGATAAGGAAAAATGGTGCTTTCATTTTTCCTAGCATGAAATGAGATGAAGAAAAATGCCACCACTCAAAAATGAATTTCTTTCATTCTCTCTACCAAGAATGGCCGGCCTCTCATCAGAATGGAGGAGGAAAAATGCAAGAAGAAAAGCATGTGAAGAAATGGTGTGATTAAAAAGGAATATATGTCACACCCATTTCCAAATCTCATCATATCAAAGCACCATCACACAAAAGCAAAGGAATGGACTCAAAAAGCATCTCATGATGAAAGAACAATCATGAAGCCACACATAAGCAAGAAACCCCTCCACAATAAGTTATTTGCAAACTTGCAAATAACCCCCTCCACCAGAAAGTCCGGCCGCGAAGGAACAAAGGAAAACCGGCCGGAACGGAATGCAAACTGGCAACTTCAGAAAACTGATCCCGTAATAAATTACAGGAAAACCCCGCTACTGCATATACACGCCCGCATTTGTATTCCCACTGAACACAAATGCAAAGAGACAAAACTACACTATCTAATACTAGAATCCGGCCTAAACCAAAGCCGGCAAGAAAAATCCGTCCGGTCACGATCCGTGCAATACTGCACGTATCTGATCGAACCCTGCCATATCTCCATACGGCCTCTACAGCGTTTCGCCCGAAACATGAGTAACTGTGTGTGGTGGACTCTAAAGACTCATCAATACTATGGCTGTGGATTTAACCACTAGCACGTCAGAGGTATTAGCCATACGTGACGGGCTACCAGCTATTGACCAAAAGGGACGTCGATGAGCGAACTCATCCTGACACCCTACTGAGCCTGTCAGTGACAATATCCGTACAGTCCGGTCCGTTCGTCTATGAGCATCGCATGCGAGCCTAGGGGGTTGGTAAAAGTCAGACCCCCAATAGCGGTACAAGTCGTGTCGGAGTGCAGCCCAGAACACCCTGAGATACTACTGGAATACCTACCAGCAAATCTCCTACCTTGGCCAAGGACTTTTCAAGTTCTGGCTCTCCCAGACACAGCGCGGCCTCACCCCCAATACCGGGAGAGACGAACCCCTGCAGATCCGCTCACTGCCTCCATGTGGCTCGGGACTGTACCCAACTAAAACCTGTTTGCACGTCTCCTTTGAGCGTGGTAGGGTCGTAATCAAAGCACAGTGGGAACTCACACGAGACAAATGACGATCTCAGGTCGATGAACTAACCTGTACACATGTCACCTGGGAACTGCTATCTGACGTCAGGTATAATACCAACTAGCAGGTTCCCGGCGAGTCCTGTCCGGTGTACTCATAACCCAATGAGCACCTGTATACATCTTAGGTGAACCAACTAACACCAGTGGCTTGTGAGACCGGCCACCGCCCCTCATCGGGGTCTCGACTGTATACACTAGTCTACTCTGGAGAATCGATGCCCTGTCTCGAAACTCCCTCGACTAGGGACCTTTTAAGGATTTGCTTATAGACCCCAGCTCCCACGTATATGATCGCCCTCATACTGCTGGTAGTCAAGCAAGAATCCTAGGGGCTCTATCAACGTGTAATAGTGATCAGTAATGTCACCTAAAGCAGTACATGATGATAAAGATAAACCAGATAGCATACTATCATCTTGAGTAAGACTGTCCTACTGGGACAGGTCCTCCCTCAATCTTTGCAATCACGTGCCTATGATCCAATAATTGACTCTGAGGGCACTATCTCCAACAATCTCCCACTTGCACTCAAGGCTAATTATTGCGATATCGCATACTCACAGCCCGTGTGATACCGAACACCCAACTCCTCTACTAGTCAGTCTCACAAAGCTCATTTGCGAAACTATCACGTTCGAGGAATAGCCTCATTGAGTGGATCTGCTGTGGTGTTTCTTTCTATGTCTCTCTTTATCTTAAGTTCGCGGAGAAAGCCATCTCTCAAAATGAGCAATACCTGTCTTAGAATGTGTCTGGATGTCTGATGGGACCTAGTTCACAAGTGAACTCCAAATCCAAACTTCTTAGACTGTATCGTAAACTGAACTTAATCAGTATCCTGCGCCATGCCTCCCTCAGTATCCGCTTGGACCTCCTGTCCAAACTACTACCCCTCGTCAGAGGGAAAACTATAACTCCGACAGCCACTCTGTCATCCAGGTCACCTTGAAAGCCTGGAATGATAACTGTCTCCTAAAAGAGGCTGTCGTTATCAATTCCCTAGAACATTAACTTATGTTCTAAAACTGCTTCCGATTGTTTCTCTAGGATTGGATGAATATCAACTTATTGCACCTACTGCAAGAACAACATCTGGTGTGGTACTTGACATCTCATGATTGACTCAATTGCCTAAGCAAGTGATCTGCCAATCATGCACATCCCTCTCCCTTTTAGTCAGTAAGACACCTTTAGAGAGGGTGACTCCATTACCTGCAGGTACACAACCATGCCAGGAGTCGTCCATTCTAAATACTCTTAGAATGCTGTCTAAGTACCCTAATTGGGAAACCACCTAAATGTAGATCTAAAACCATAGATCTAGTAATCAGAATGTACGATATAAGATCCAATTCCTAAGTGGAGAAACCACTTTTGTGACAACCAAAGTATAACCGATCGTAGTATAGGAATCTCGCTCCCTACTCTGTGTATGTCATCCAAATACCAGGACATCACACCCTACTACCTTCTTAACAGATCCATCCCCTATTCTGATGAAGCCAAACCTATGACTGTCACATCAGAAATAGATAATCTATCTCCACTATATCTGCTTTAGTCTATAAATAGACATAAGCCACTTGTCCACCAATGCTTCCGCTGCTCCCACTGACTACGACAACCCTCTGGCAGAGTCATATAGACATACACTTCTAAAGCTAGTTCAGAACGACGCTATACTCATCCTCCTGCCGGGTCTCATAGCCTGGAACAACAGCAATGGTAAGCCTGGGTAAACAAGAACCTCCCTGTCACCGTCCTTGAGCATACCGAAGTACCTCTCGAGTGCCTGAGGTTACCCACCATATCTGCGGAGTGGCTAATGGAATGTCAAACCAGATTGAATCTTTAGGGTCTTATTAAATCTTCAGTAATCGTTTGCGGTTCTGGAATCACTTCCAGTTCTACCATACTCCCACTACTGTTTTCTGAAAAAATCCATTTTTATTAAAACTGTGGCGAGTCAAGAACAATATCACTATTAATCTTCCAGATGGTAGAAAGTCAACCCTTGTCATAGCCCGGGTCAACCCACAAACAGCCATTACAGAAACGTGCCTTGAGTTATCCGGAGTCTGGTTTTAAGCATAAGCCGGACAACTCCCCGTACCTTAACATTGTCAAGATATGAACTGTTCTATATCCAATACAGAAATAGAGGCACTGATTTAATTGAACCAGATTCAAATCATGCAGCTGTCTCCAGTGCATGTCAACTAAATGGAAGGAAGTCGATCAGCGTTACTCAACTTAGGAGTACTTCGAATTATGAGTAACCTGAAAGAGAAGCAAGTTCTCTTAACCATTACTATCAACTGAAAACCATACACAAGTATCTACATCTTCGATCACCTTGAAGAATCCCGATACTTACAACACCTGGTTCTCTACTTTACTCTTATACCTGTAACTTCTCAAAACTTGGACCCTGTGTTTCTACGAAACACCTGTCTAAGAACCAGAGAAGTGATAAGTAAACCGAATATAGTACGAGGACCAACCCCTCTGTCCTAATGGACACTGGACAATATACAATACTCTGTATAAGTCCCCTGAATCTAGTGACTCATTCACTGTATGTCGTAGGTTGAAAACTGTATTTATGGTTAAGAAGAATTACACCGCTGTTCAATGCTCCTTACCTAACCATCCACTGATATAGGTAAATGTCATAGACATAATTTCAAAAAGGTATATCTCACTCTATAAAAATAGATGTACAGATATATCAATTTGAAATTGGTGCATAACAATGGATATTCAAAACCAAATATTCGCCGTCCGGCAAACAGCCCAGGTGACTTTCTCAAATATCACCAATTACAACGAATTCCGATATAATGAGGATGATCACCTAATTCCCAATAACTTACTCCCACGCATCATCTGTAAAACCATACAGATGTGAGAATCATACCTGGTAAATACATACCCTGGAGCAAGTGTCTAATCGGGAAATCAGTTTTCTTTTAACAGTACACAGTGAAACTGAAACATTGAAATGTTTCGATGGGGTATTCTGGTATTCCTAGTAATGCCTCTTCCATTATCCAGATTCACAACTGTAACCGTATAATTCTTTGTCATCTCTCCAAATCCCTTTATATGTCTTTAGTCATTACCTTCTGCACACCCCTTTAGGCCAAATGGTTTTCTTCCTTCCCTACCGTTCGGCACCAGCCTATGGTTTGGAAGAAGACTATCCAATAAGCATAATGGGTGTACTGTCCTAATCCTAGGAGCACTCGCAATGCGAGAGAAGGTGAAGATAAAAGACAACCGAATAAACATTATTCCTATTTCTCCTGAACCAGAATCCATCCCCGAACTGGAACAAGTTCCTTTCGAGTTCATATATAACCATACGATGGAATATCTAATAAACTGTGGATCTTCGTAGTGATACGGAGTGTCCTGGAGAAATACAAAGGTGATTTAGTATTGGCGAAGAAATACTTGGTTTGGTCGTGAATAGCAGTCGCAATTTACTTTGCCCTCTTACTAATCCCTTGCTTTGTCTTAACTTAATACCTTCTGTACACCGTTTAGGCTAATTGGCTTTCTTCATTCCCTACCGGTCGGCACCAGCCTATGGCTTGGAAGAAGACTATCCAATTTGCGTAATAGGTGTACTATCTCCTAAACCAAGGAGTACTTGCAACCTGAGAGAAGGAAAAAGGAAAAGACAACTGAATAGTCCTATTCGTTTTCTCCAGAACCGGAAACCATCCTCGAATTCCTTCGAGTTCGTATATAACCATACGATGGTTTTGTCCAATGGAAGTGGACGTTCGTAGTAATACGGGGTGTCCTGGAGAAAAGGGTAAAAGTAGGAGTAGCAATGAGGTTTGCAACTCTGACAATCCAAAAGCCAATGTTTAAGAAGGTTCGGTCAACTTGGTCACTGAGTCATAGTCTAGGGTCGGATCATGGTCGCTGCCAAAGAGAGAGAGAAAAGAAACACTCAGCGTGCACTCTAACCTAGATCAGAATGGTTATCACTTTATCTAATCTGGAAACTTCTCACTGCAACGTCAAATTCTTCCCCAAACCTGAAAGAAGAATTAGCCGGGATCACCCAAGGAGTAAACCAACTCATCAGTGGGAATCGGGATCCAACTATCATTGCATGATAACGTGACGGAATCCGCTCATGCTATCACACTCCAGAAGGTATGCGCATATCTGGCAAGTTTCAGTTTCTTTAGAAACTCCCGATGTGGATTTTTGCCCCATGCTCTTATGACCTTGACGAAGGCCAACATATCATAAGTCACATGTCAAGTTCTACCCGTCATTATCCAAGTTAATTTGAACCCACCCGTACATACCCTTGACGAAGGCCAAAATAGTAGTACGACTGTCCCAAACCAACGCATCTATCTATGCTGCAGAAAAGTAACAAATAGCTACCATACACTATGCCTTGACGAAGGCCAACATACATAGCATGAATACTAAGTGCTACCGTTCTGAAATGACGGAGGGCTACGAATGGTTTCTGGCGAAAACCTTTAACGTAATGAACTTGATATCGTTGAAGGAACTGATAGCTTTATAAAAATATAGTGGAGAAAACCTTTGCTAAAGAGGTCACTCCCGGTGAAGGGATCTCGGCTCTTTCCCCATGGAATGAGGTGCAGGATATTCCAACTGAATACCACGATGCAAAGCAAAAGTAATCGGCTATAGTGAATTTATTGCCCTGATGCAAACTTTTGTCCAAGGGGTCACTCCCGGTGAAGGGATCTCGGCCCTTGCCTCATCGACTGAGGAGCAGGATATTCCAACTGAATACCACTGTGCAAAACAAAAGAGAATGCCCTTGCAATAACAGCATTTTGAAAAAGTGTTCCAACAACATCATAATAGGTTTGTTTAACTTGCATTGATCCGAATCAACGCAGTCCCATCAATTGATCACACCACAAAAGAACGAAAATAATGATGTATGTATATGCCATCCGCATTCGCCACTGGGTCCCGTCATCACCCGTTAGGTTACTTAACTAACGACAGAGCGGGGAATGGACCAGCGCGGATGCAAAACATATATAACATCTACTAGTATATATATCAATATATAATATTCGCTCAAGGCGTGATAAAATAAAACATTACAGAAATGTACAGCATCATTGAACAATACAGATGTCTGGGATCCCGAGTTTCACAGAGCCGCTACTGAAACCCGACGTTCCCCTGGTCGTGTGGATAGCCTGCGTAATGAATCCTAGACCCCTATGGGCATGGCAAGTTACCCGCCAAAACCTGAAGCGAGGCAGCCCCCTTCAGCAACGTGAATGGACCACCCAGCACTTCACGGAATCCGGTAACTTGGGCACCCCTCCTAGGTCAACCTATACCCCCTACGAACGCGGCGAATAGCCCGCCAATTCTAGAGTAAAGCCCCCTCCGTCTCAATACCATGAGATGCGGGCTCGTTGCCCTCTAGAACCCGGCTATCCGTACACCCCTCCGCGGGGTAATCCTAGTACAGAAAGTAAAATATACATACAACGGGTACATCGACCTCGACCCGGTCGTGCCCTAAAAGAATAATACAAACAGGCAGTGACGGCAGTCCACATGTCGGACGCTCGCCCTGCAATATCAAATGTACATATAAAACAAAACTGTACTACCATTGCATCCAGGATATCCCCCACAACCAATCCGCAACATCACAGCACAACACAGAACATCAACGTGAATGTCACGTTCGCAAATGCGTCTAACCGGGCTATAGCAGTTAGACAGGATTTACTGATCAAATGACATTCACGGTCGCAGATATAATGTAAATACTGTGAAATAGCATGTTTAAAATATCCGATCGAACAAATTCACCGAAGTGGGCCCCAAGAACTACTGTAGCACTCACAGAAAATCTGGGCCCAAAAAGAATATCCCAAAACCCCTATTTCAAACCCAAAAGCCTACTGTTAAAATTTGGTGCATTGACAAGTCAAAGTGGCGGCGGAACCACGGCTAATGCGTAGGTTTGGCCGCGGTTCCGCGGTGGAATAGTGACATCACGCCACCAAATTTTCACAGAATGCTTATAATACCCTGCACATGTCTCTGCACCCACCTGAAAAATTTTTGGAGCTAAAAAAAATTCGACAGAAACATGTGCTTTGGAAAATACGGTTTTTTGGGATTTTTGTTCGATCGAGTTCTAAACATACTAGAGCAAGCTAGACTAAGTTAACGGCGTGGCTCTGATACCAATGTAAGTGCATGGCGGCGCCCCGGCCGTCGATCCGACGCCGGAAACGAAAAACTTTGCAAACTAGCAAACCGGCACCACCGCGCACTTTTATCCTGGATCAGGCCATTAACCTAGCTTCTAGAAAACTAAAAGAGGGGTAGAGAGGTATACCAAGCGATCCGTGTCCTTCGATCTTCGTCTCCACTCCGATCTCCCGCAGAATCTCCGTCCGTCACCTCCTCGTCGGAAAGGGCACCACGTAGCCGATTTCTTTTACGGGCTCCCACCTCTGGACCGAGGCAACTCGGGCGCGAAGTTGGCTAGCCGACGCGTCCAAGATTTGCTGTAGATGTAGTGTAGAATACTATGTCTCTTTTGGGGTTTATGTTGCCATGGATGTGGAGGAATGAAGATAAGGAAAAATGGTGCTTTCATTTTTCCTAGCATGAAATGAGATGAAGAAAAATGCCACCACTCAAAAATGAATCTCTCTCATTCTCTCTACCAAGAATGGCCGGCCTCTCATCAAGAATGGAGGAGGAAAAATGCAAGAAGAAAAGCATGTGAAGAAATGGTGTGATTAAAAAGGAATATATGTCACACCCATTTCCAAATCTCATCATATCAAAGCACCATCACACAAAAGCAAAGGAATGGACTCAAAAAGCATCTCATGATGAAAGAACAATCATGAAGCCACACATAAGCAAGAAACCCCCTCCAAAATAAGTTATTTGCAAACTTGCAAATAACCCCCTCCACCAGAAAGTCCGGCCGCGAAGGAACAAAGGAAAACCGGCCGGAACGGAATGCAAACTGGCAACTTCAGAAAACTGATCCCGTAATAAATTACAGGAAAACCCCGCTACTGCATATACATGCCCGCATTTGTATTCCCACTGAACACAAATGCAAAGAGACAAAACTACAGTATCTAATACTAGAATCCGTCCTAAACCAAAGCCGGCTAGTAAAATCCGTCCGGTCACGATCCGTATAATACCACACGTATCTGATCGAACCCTGCCATATCTCCATACAGCCTCTACAGCGTTTCGCCCGAAACCTAAGTGACTGTGTGTGGTGGACTCTAAAGACTCGTTAATACTATGGCTATGGATTTAACCACTAGCACGTCAGAGGTATTAGCCATACGTGACGGGCTACCAGCTATTGACCAAAAGGGACGTCGATAAGCGAACTCATCCTGACACCCTACTGAGCCTGTCAGTGACAATATTCGTACAGTCCGGTCCGTTCGTCTATGAGCATAGCATGGCGGGCCTAGGGGGTTGGTAAAAGTCAGACCCCCAATAGCGGTACAAGTCGTGTCGGAGTGCAGCCCAGAACACCCTGAGATACTACTGGAATACCTACCAGCAAATCTCCTGCCTTGGCCAAGAACTTTTCATGTTCTGGCTCTCCTAGACACAGCGCGACCTCACCCCCAATACCGGGAAAGACGAACCCCTGCAGATCCACTCACTTCCTCTATGTGGCTCGGGACTGTACCCAACTAAAACCTGTTTGCATGTCTCCTTTGAGCGTGGTAGGGTAGTAATCAAAGCACAGTGGGAACTCACACGAGACAAATGACGATCTCAGGTCGATGAACTAACCTGTACACATGTCACCAGGGAACTGCTATCTGACGTCAGGTATAATACGAACTAGCAGGTTCGCGGCGAGTCCTGTCCGGTGTACTCATAAGCCAATGAGCACCTGTATACATCTTAGGTGAACCAACTGACACCAGTGGCTTGTGAGACCGGCCACCACCCCTTGTCGGGGTCTCGACTGTATACACTAGTCTACTCTGGAGAATCGATGCCCTGTCTCGAAACTCCCTCGAGTAGGGACCTTTTAAGGATTTGCTTATAGACCCCAGCTCCCACGTATATGATCGCCCTCATACTGCTGGTAGTCAAGCAAGAATCCTAGAGGCTCTATCAACGTGTAATAGTGATCAGTAATATCACCTAAAGCAGTACACGATGATAAAGATAAACCAGATAGCATACTATCATCTTGAGTAAGACTGTCCTACTGGGACAGGTCCTCCCTCAATCATTGCAATCACGTGCCTGTGATCCAATAATTGACTCTGAGGGCACTATCTCCAATAGGATCTTAATCAAGCCTACTCAAAAGATCAATACAAGGCAATGCAAGGTCCAAGATCGCGAAGTCA
This sequence comes from Agapanthus africanus, assembly GCA_030015575.1. Taxonomy (NCBI): domain Eukaryota; kingdom Viridiplantae; phylum Streptophyta; class Magnoliopsida; order Asparagales; family Amaryllidaceae; genus Agapanthus; species Agapanthus africanus. The sequence goes on along the minus strand of JASDDO010000006.1, from coordinate 229,869,590 downwards.
CGGTTAAAGTTCATGACAATTGTTCGCTGGAGGATCTAGAAGAAACCTAGAAGCCAAGTTGATAAAAGCACTGAAGAAATAGGAAGAATAAAATGACCAGAGCCAGCACACTGAATTTCATGAAACAACCCTACAGTTTGACCGCGGAACCATGGCCAAACCCTGGCTGAAGCCGCGGTTCCGCGGCGGGGTAAGGGAATCAGAGACTAAAAATTTTACCAAAATGTGTTGGCGGCTTTGAATAGTCTTCCTAGGGGTATTTTTGTAAATGTAGACATGCGGATCAAAATGTAAGCTAGGGTTTCCTATTCTCTATAAATAGGAACTCTAAAGATTGTAAACCTCATGCCTCCTTTTAATAATAAATTCAGATCCATTTTATGGAGAGCATCGGTGCCTCTCTTCAATTCATCTATTCAGATCTGACAACCCTGCGTTGATGATTGGAGAAATGCATCTGTAAGTAGATTTAATTCCTTGCCCTAGTTTAGATTTTAATTCTTTGCCCTAGGTAGATTTATTTCCTCGCCGTAGATAAATTATTTAGAGTTAGCTTTGGGGAAGGTTTTTGAGAGATGAGATCTGTAACATTTTCAAAAGTATAAAATATTAATTTTGGGAATTTTTATAATTTAATATTATTTTATTGATTATTTTAATATTAAATGCAAACAAATAGGAAAAATGTTAGAAAAATTATGAAAAATTCGAAAATAGGGTAAATTAGTGAATTATGACATTTTTAAGTTTTTGTGATTAGTTTGACACTAATTTAGCGCTAATCGCGATTAAAATCGCCAATCGGTTTTTAACAAATTTGAACAAAACATGCACACACTATTTTTCCTACACTTGTGCACTTTGTACCATGGTTTCTCATTTTGGTTTTACTATTCTTGTAAGAAGGTTAGGGAATTAAAAGAAAAAGGAAAAGAAAAGAAAAAGGATTAAAGAATGAGAGTAGGTGAGAGAGAGGAGTATGGGCTCTTTGACCTTGGGACTTAACCATTCTTCTCTCATCATTTCCTTCCCTTCTCCTTCTCCTCTTGCTGCTGCTGCCTCCCCTCCATCATCCTCCCCTCTTCAAGCCCAAAAGCATCTCAAAAACAACCCCAAAACTATATATCGGTTTCACGAAAAAGATGCACAAGCTCGAGATCTACGCAATGGACCAAGAAAGCGTGGATTTTGGCCACTAGGGGCAACTCAAGAAAATTCTTGAGTTGCTAATGAAGGTAATTACTGAACCCTTAGCTCAATTGTAGTATTTCCTTTAACCCCATGTTAAGATTATATCGATATTGTGTGATATTATGGACTTGATGAAAACCTAGTTAGGGTTTGAGAGGAACTTAAGTGTAATGTGAAATTAAGCTCAGTAGAGGACTTGTAAACACCCTAGTGCATGAATTGGAACCCAAAACCTGAAGTTAAAACCAGAAATACGGATTTTAGAAACCGATATCGGGGAAAATGTGTAATCTGTGAAGGTTTATTTGAATCTGCTATTACCCCGGGAACCCTAAAATAATATTGAGTGGAAATTGAGACGTGCAGGCACCATAGAACCAACACCCCAAACCCTAGCTCCCCACTCCTTTTCCCGGCCGCCAAAACCTCCTTTCTGGCCGCAATTTGCGGCCAGACCAGTGAGGAATCGCCTCGTTTTCTGTGCACAGCCCCAGTTCCTCTAGTGTTGGCCCAGGGTACTTCTAGTTTTGACAGATTCTATCTAGGGTGAAATCTGGGACATATATCCTAAGTTGTTATTTTGGATTCGTGTTTCCGTATTCCGTATTTTCATTTCTGAAATGGTGGTTTGTGTTTTGCCTCGACTATTTGGCGTTTATACGACGATATAGAGGATTTATATGTGGTTTTGAAGGCGTGCCATAGGTTCTCACCTATAGGCCCCCTTATCGTATCGTTTTGGATTTCATGCGCCGTTTTAGCTTGGATTTGGTTTTAATGCGCATATGCGATATTTGATGTGTAGGTACCCATGAAGACTTCGGGACGACAAGCAATTGCGTGGTGATGTCCGCAAATGATGTTTCTGGTGAGTAGATTATATCTACAGGGGGAAGTCGAGTGGATGGCGTATAGCACCCCCGTAGTCCGTAGTTAGTATACTATATATATATAGTGGTTATATGATAGTTATAGTATGTCGTAGCTTTGTGATAGGTGTATTATGGATAGTGTAGGGTAGAAGTGACTAGTGTAGTTCATAGTCGCGAACCCTAGGGTAGAATTACACCTACACACACACACCCTTGCATATTACTTGTATTTACACGGTGTTTGATGATATGGGATGACTTGGAGATGAGTCGATGATGTGGACTTGATGATGTGAGATCGGTGATTGGATACAATTCATTGTGGGATATGACTTGTGATTTCTTGCGGGCTTGGGATATGTGTTTACCCCGCATGCATACTTCATTGATGGTATCGTTTGGTGCTAGACATAGAGTAGTACCCCAGGCTATGTGATCTGATGATAGTGATACCTGTTATGTGATGAGATAGTGAGATGTTGACCCGTACCCAGCTATTGGGATGCCGTACGATGATTACCGTACGAGCCGATATTGATGATAGATCCGCACTCATAACTCGAGGATATCTTATGATATGACATTGAGGCGAGATCACCGACTATATACCTTTATATATGTATCGACTCAGATTTAGGCGGTTTCCATACCCCTCCAGACTTGCATGATACTTAGATCAGTAGTTGCATAGTAGATGTTAGATTAGACCAGAGTCATACCTATTTCAAACTAACGAATCGGGAATATTGCAAGATAGGAAAAAGGGGATTCTACGGATATTTCAAATGTGTAGTGTCTATTTTCTAAACACCGTAGCCCTTGTTTTACCAAAGACCCCGATTCGTCTTATTTCAAAAGGCAAGGTTGCATGATATAGCTTTTGAGTTAGATTCTTCACTATTGCGTTGATTATTCGATTACACCTGTTCATACTGTTTGCATGGCATCACTTGTGCTTATTGTTATATTGCCATCATGCTGTTAGGACACCAGCACCATTATCGATGATGCGTATGTTCCACGTACACTGATTGCCGACTCACACACTTCATCATCGATAATTGCTATGCCACTACACTGTAGTACTGCTGCATCCATGGTATGATTCCCGCATAGCATATTATACACATAGACCTGTACACAAATATATACGATCATGACTTGATACTCACATTTGATACTTATATCACACCTGATACATATGTCACACCTGATCATTGCATTGTAGCTTACCTATATGTGACATGACTTGATATTCATACTTGATACCTATATCACATGGGATCATTGCATTGTAGCTTACCTATATGTGACATGACTTGATATTCATACTTGATACCTATATCACATGGGATCATTGCATTGTAGCTTACCTATATGTGACATGACTTGATATTCATACTTGATACCTATATCACATGGGATCATTGCATTGTAGCTTACCTATATGTGACATGACTTGATATTCATACTTGATACCTATATCACATGGGATCATTGCATTGTAGCTTACCTATATGTGACATGACTTGATATTCATACTTGATACCTATATCACATGGGATCATTGCATTGTAGCTTACCTATATGTGACATGACTTGATATTCATACTTGATACCTATATCACATGGGATCATTGCATTGTAGCTTACCTATATGTGACATGACTTGATATTCATACTTGATACCTATATCACATGGGATCATTGCATTGTAGCTTACCTATATGTGACATGACTTGATATTCATACTTGATACCTATATCACATGGGATCATTGCATTGTAGCTTACCTATATGTGACATGACTTGATATTCATACTTGATACCTATATCACATGGGATCGTTGCATTGTAGCTTACCTATATGTGACATGACTTGATATTCATATTTGATACCTATATCACATGAGATCATTGCATTGTAGCTTACCTATATGTGACATGACTTGATATGCTTACCTTTATTTATATGTCGCATATGTCATGTTCTGATTATCCGCATTGAGATATGTTATTCCTATGAGCTCGATGTGAGAGGAGCCTATGTGCTCGGAGCCTATGAGCTCGATGTGATGGGAGCCTATGAGCTCGATGTGAGAGGAGCCTATGTGCTCGGAGCCTATGAGCTCGATGTGATGGGAGCCTATGAGCTCGATGTGAGAGGAGCCTATGTGCTCGGAGCCTATGAGCTCGATGTGATGGGAGCCTATGAGCTCGATTGGAGAGGAGCCTATGTGCTCGGGGCCTTTATGGTAGATGGTACATTATATCTCCCTTATCCCCTATTTATTGTTTATGTATTGCATACATGATGCTTATTGCCATTGGGTGACGGGTGGACGGGTTCCACATATATACAGACATGGTTCATATACAGACTGGATTTACACTGATCATACTTTATTTGTATATATAACAGGGTATGAGGGCGCTGTTATATATACCCTTACATCAATATTAGTGGTATGGGACGCTAATATATGTGTATTGATATATTTGATACTTCATCATATTTACTTCATGCAGACATACCTTACACTGATGACATGTTATTACCTGAGTACCTGACACTGCATACATGATTAGATGTTACCTTGCCACCTTATTACACTCAGATGTACTCTTGTGGATTATATTACTGATTGTTGACTTAGGTTTATGTCTTGCATTCGGTTTCTGCTTGTAGATGTTTCTATTCACGAGTTGGCAACACACCCCCGTTGTGCCACAGTTCTTGCAGGTTCTGCCGTACAGGTTTCATTGCGGCATTTCTGGCACACTACTTTCTTGCGGGTGGCTTGCTTTTGGTAGGTGGATTCTTTCGCATCAAGAACCACCATTGTTTCATTTTATTCATTGTATCTAGAATTTCCATCAACCAAAAACTTGTATATTCTTTCAGACTTAGAGACAGTGTTGTATTATTCGACCTTAGAGTCGCGCTTAGTAGTATTGGGGTTTCTTGTCGCTTGAGCTTTCTTTTGGGTTTGATTCTCGCCACTTGGCGTTGTATATTATTGTTGCATGTGTGGTTGTGACCGTCGATTGACGAAGAGCTAGCTCCCGCTTGGGGATGCCTTTATCATTGCATATATGTTGTTATCTTGTTGTACCCCATTCGGGGCCAGTTTTACAAAAGAAACTCTGCCGAAATTTTTAGAAAAGACTGTACTGTTTTAAATTGCATATTCGGCTTAGTTATTTAAAAACCTTGATTGTTAAACATGAAATTCTTTACTTATTCTTAAATGGGGTTTTAGATTTCTGGGTTTTCGGCTTACTTAGTCGCGTTACGCCTGTAGACGTTACGTGGTTAAGTGCCGGTCACGGGCCAAACTTTGGGTCGTGACAAAGTTGGTATCAGAGCGCTAGGTTGACCTTGGTTCGAGTCTGAGTTTGACTATGTGGAGCCTAGGGCGTTTATATATATTTACGGAACTTAGGCTTGACCTTACGGAACTTAGACTTGGTCGAGGGGGTATTAGACCCGAACTTTCGTCGTATTAGGATGACCCTTGGTTGATGGAATAGGTGACTAAAGTAGAGTGACGTACCGTTGGTATGTTCCGTGGCATACTTACGACACGCCACTCCGCTTAAGGAACCTTAGGATGTGCATACTTTTAGAGATCAGTGATTCTCTTTATATCCAGGATTATACATCCATTTGAGATCCCCGATTCTATTAGTTCATGATCATATCTTCATTGATGCTGTTCCTTCCTATGATCATGTATCCACTTTGGATCTGTTGGTTCCCTTCTTGCCACTGATGTGCTCTTTTGATACTCGATTGAGATTCCTGTCACCATGTTTGAGCGCAGTTTGGGCTGCTGCTAGGGTTACGGCCGGTGTGAGCTCGTTTGGTACGATGGCCGACCATTGTGTTTTCTGGTGACATGGGAATGTCTCGAGTTAGTATTGGTGATTGTGACCTCTAGCGGAGGCGAGTGCTTGGATTTGCACCGGATGATCGGGCCATTGTTAGAGCTGCCAGTTGAGAGAGGACTGTTGATGTACAGCATACCTCAGAGATTGTGATGTCGCCTACCGTGCAGACAGATGGACCAGCTGTTGCTGAGATTGACAGGATGTTGCTTTCGGAGCTTACGAGATGGGATTGCCGGAGCTTTCAGGCAGATATGCGACAGATGATAGCTAGTCTACCCGATTTGAGAGACGAAGGTGATTCGTCCGATTTTGCGCCAGAGCGGGCCCAGTTGAGTTGAAGAATTCCAGTGTGGGGAATCTTACTCAGATCTAGAGCAGACCGATTCAGAGATGACCGCCTATGTATTGCCCTTCCTGGAGGATTGAGGCATTTTTCGGCGTACAGGCGTATGAACCAGTTGTTGCTGCAAATAATGAGATATCGCCCAGATGATTGGAGCTGTTGCAGCGTGAGCATATACTCAGAGAGATGATAGCGAGTTGCTAGTCACCGAGGATGAATGACTAGGACGTGTGGTGAGTTCGCTTACCCCGATGCGAGGTCATCAGATAGATTGTTTCCAGCTAGAGATGATTTCACGCAGGTTCGTTGAGAGTCGATTGAGACGATCGAATGTCAGGAGCCATTCTCCAAGTTTAAAGTATACGGAAAGACATGCAGGTGATTCTATGGACCCTCTAGAAGAATGAAACCCTAACTCGACTTAATGACCGTGTGACAGCCTTTGAACCTTAGGGTTTACGGCGGTTCCGCGGCGCCATTAGTGAGGCTTGGGTTTGCCCTTCTACGGCTGGATCACCGACGCTGTGGCATGTACTCGATACTATTAAACTGTACCCGAGATGTGAGCTCTTGGGGGATTATGAGGATCTGACGAGTCGATCGGATGGTTCGACATCTTTCGGATATCGTGATGGGACACTGCTTGGGAGACTCCAGATGCGAGCATAGCCGTTGGAGCACAATACATGCAGCCAGGATGAGACGAGTTCGAATCAGTCGACATTGACGCAGAGCGAAGAAAAGAGTTCGCAAGATATTTCGACGAGATGGCGTCCCACTCCGCTGACATCAGAGATGTGATACGCACCCCGAGGCGTGGTATGTGGATAGATCTTCCAGAAAGAATGCGATAAGTATGTAGCCGTTCCGGAATAAGCTTTAGCTTCAGCATTGGATGACGACTTCCGGGCATTTCGGCAGGAATGAGATTTGAGAAAGGGGCCTCGACAGGACCTTTCTGGAGTACGATACGAGAAGACCTAGACCAGGAGTGGTAGCATTGCGCACACCCAGCAGGACAGAGTTCGGCATTATCGACGGGGTAGTTGACCAGGATCGAATAGAGGAATTTACCCAGATGCATTGCGAATTGATCAAGGACGGACGAGAGATGAGTATTCCTCCGATGGTTGGGACGTGTTCCCGAGGACCAGTTCAGCCTGACATCTTCTGTAGAATGATGAAGCTACAGAGTACGCGATTTCGAGTCCGTGCGAGAGACTTCAGATTGGCCGTGGCCGAGAACAGTGCAGTGCAAGGTGGCCTGGCGTGACGTCATGATGGACGATGATAGAGACATGTGGAACCAGAGGTTCGTATGAGACACTGACGAACTGTCATTACTTCCCGTCGAGACTAGAGACCTGATATGCTTACAGAAAAGTTGGAATGTGACCAATTTCCGAGAAAAGGTTGTGCTGAGGACACAGATGTCTATCAAGCGAGAAGAGGTAGTACAAGAGAGACAGCCTCTGTGCAGATCGGTATAGACATGATTGGAAGAGACCTTGAGCAGGATTCCTTCCAGGACATTGCAGCAATGATGTTTGCACCCAGGATCAGATGTGTGACGTGCATTCGGAGAGCCAGAGGCCGACGCCAGTGATGTGCTGCCTTACGAATGGTCATGAGGATTGACCGAGAGGTGACCAGAGAAGTGCCAGAACGGAATCGTCCCCGTTAGCACACCTGACAGGGCCGATGAGCCGATTGACTGCGAGATAGGAAATCCGCAGAGAAGATAAGGACCCAGAGTCAGAAGACGCCAGACCGCGAGCAAGAGGCACGTAGATATCCTGCGCTGATAGCAGTGGATTGCACTGACTCCTTCTCGACTTCGAAGGAGGAACTACCGACGACGGTATTTATGATTTGTGATTTTGTGATTCGATTATCACGTATCCGTCACTTTGGGATTTCGGTATTTTGTGCGTTCTGCTTGCATGATTTAGTTTTGATGATTGAGTTTCATGATATTGTTTCATGCACCCACTGGATATTTATATATTTTGCGCTGAGTTATTACATTTGAGATATTGATTGAGATTTCATGCCTATCGTATTCAGTGATTTGATTTGCACTTCCAGCGTAGTTTTCATACATCTTTAGTGTTTTGATATACGATTTTGGTGCATACCAGATGCACTAAATCGGAATTCTTCGTGCATTTCATATGCACCTGCTTTTTCTGTCAGGCACACACGTTGCCTACGACAGATGTTTCGTGCACACCCGTTGCACTTAGATGTTATTTTCTATACCTGTTTGACACATATATGGATTTTGATTCCTTGCGCACCAGACGCATAGGATATTCTTATATATGCATTTTGGGGATTGATTTCTAGTAGAGTAGTACATTTATTTTATGATATTCTTTATGTGTTGATGTTTCGGAGCCCCGACAAATGAATTATTACTGAAATTGTTTTTAGTATTGGGGGTTTAAATTTAAATTCGGGGACCGAATTTCTTTAAGGAGGGTAGATTGTAACATTTTCAAAAGTATAAAATATTAATTTTGGGAATTTTTATAATTTAATATTATTTTATTGATTATTTTAATATTAAATGCAAACAAATAGGAAAAATGTTAGAAAAATTATGAAAAATTATGGAAAATTCGAAAATAGGGTAAATTAGTGAATTATGACATTTTTAAGTTTTTGTGATTAGTTTGACACTAATTTAGCGCTAATCGCGATTAAAATCGCTAATCGGTTTTTAACAAATTTGAACAAAACATGCACACACTATTTTTCCTACACTTGTGCACTTTCTACCATGGTTTCTCATTTTGGGTTTACTATTCTTGTAAGAAGGTTAGGGAATTAAAAGAAAAAGGAAAAGAAAAGAAAAAGGATTAAAGAATGAGAGTAGGTGAGAGAGAGGAGTATGGGCTCTTTGACCTTGGGACTTAACCATTCTTCTCCCATCATTTCCTTCCCTTCTCCTTCTCCTCTTGCTGCTGCTGCCTCCCCTCCATCATCCTCCCCTCTTCAAGCCCAAAAGCATCTTAAAAACAACCCCAAAACTATATATCGGTTTCACGAAAAAGATGCACAAGCTCGAGATCTACGCAATGGACCAAGAAAGCGTGGATTTTGGCCACTAGGGGCAACTCAAGAAAATTCTTGAGTTGCTAATGAAGGTAATTACTGAACCCTTAGCTCAATTGTAGTATTTCCTTTAACCCCATGTTAAGATTATATCGATATTGTGTGATATTATGGACTTGATGAAAACCTAGTTAGGGTTTGAGAGGAACTTAAGTGTAATGTGAAATTGAGCTCAGTAGAGGACTTGTAAACACCCTAGTGCATGAATTGGAACCCAAAACCTGAAGTTAAAACCAGAAATACGGATTTTAGAAACCGATATCGGGGAAAATGTGTAATCTGTGAAGGTTTATTTGAATCTGCTATTACCCCGGGAACCCTAAAATAATATTGAGTGGAAATTGAGACGTGCAGGCACCATAGAACCAACACCCCAAACCCTAGCTCCCCACTCCTTTTCCCGGCCGCCAAAACCTCCTTTCTGGCCGCAATTTGCGGCCAGACCAGTGAGGAATCGCCTCGTTTTCTGTGCACAGCCCCAGTTCCTCTAGTGTTGGCCCAGGGTACTTCTAGTTTTGACAGATTCTATCTAGGGTGAAATCTGGGACATATATCCTAAGTTGTTATTTTGGATTCGTGTTTCCGTATTCCGTATTTTCATTTCTGAAATGGTGGTTTGTGTTTTGCCTCGACTATTTGGCGTTTATACGACGATATAGAGGATTTATATGTGGTTTTGAAGGCGTGCCATAGGTTCTCACCTATAGGCCCCCTTATCGTATCGTTTTGGATTTCATGCGCCGTTTTAGCTTGGATTTGGTTTTAATGCGCATATGCGATATTTGATGTGTAGGTACCCATGAAGACTTCGGGACGACAAGCAATTGCGTGGTGATGTCCGCAAATGATGTTTCAGGTGAGTAGATTATATCTACAGGGGGAAGTCGGGTGGATGGCGTATAGCACCCCCGCAGTCCGTAGTTAGTATACTATATATATATAGTGGTTATATGATAGTTATAGTATGTCGTAGCTTTGTGATAGGTGTATTATGGATAGTGTAGGGTAGAAGTGACTAGTGTAGTTCATAGTCGCGAACCCTAGGGTAGAATTACACCTACACACACACACCCTTGCATATTACTTGTATTTACACGGTGTTTGATGATATGGGATGACTTGGAGATGAGTCGATGATGTGGACTTGATGATGTGAGATCGGTGATTGGATACAATTCATTGTGGGATATGACTTGTGATTTCTTGCGGGCTTGGGATATGTGTTTACCCCGCATGCATACTTCATTGATGGTATCGTTTGGTGCTAGACATAGAGTAGTACCCCAGGCTATGTGATCTGATGATAGTGATACCTGTTATGTGATGAGATAGTGAGATGTTGACCCGTACCCAGCTATTGGGATGCCGTACGATGATTACCGTACGAGCCGATATTGATGATAGATCCGCACTCATAACTCGAGGATATCTTATGATATGACATTGAGGCGAGATCACCGACTATATACCTTTATATATGTATCGACTCAGATTTAGGCGGTTTCCATACCCCTCCAGACTTGCATGATACTTAGATCAGTAGTTGCATAGTAGATGTTAGATTAGACCAGAGTCATACCTATTTCAAACTAACGAATCGGGAATATTGCAAGATAGGAAAAAGGGGATTCTACGGATATTTCAAATGTGTAGTGTCTATTTTCTAAACACCGTAGCCCTTGTTTTACCAAAGACCCCGATTCGTCTTATTTCAAAAGGCAAGGTTGCATGATATAGCTTTTGAGTTAGATTCTTCACTATTGCGTTGATTATTCGATTACACCTGTTCATACTGTTTGCATGGCATCACTTGTGCTTATTGTTATATTGCCATCATGCTGTTAGGACACCAGCACCATTATCGATGATGCGTATGTTCCACGTACACTGATTGCCGACTCACACACTTCATCATCGATAATTGCTATGCCACTACACTGTAGTACTGCTGCATCCATGGTATGATTCCCGCATAGCATATTGTACACATAGACCTGTACACAAATATATACGATCATGACTTGATACTCACATTTGATACTTATATCACACCTGATACATATGTCACACCTGATCATTGCATTGTAGCTTACCTATATGTGACATGACTTGATATTCATACTTGATACCTATATCACATGGGATCATTGCATTGTAGCTTACCTATATGTGACATGACTTGATATTCATACTTGATACCTATATCACATGGGATCATTGCATTGTAGCTTACCTATATGTGACATGACTTGATATTCATACTTGATACCTATATCACATGGGATCATTGCATTGTAGCTTACCTATATGTGACATGACTTGATATTCATACTTGATACCTATATCACATGGGATCATTGCATTGTAGCTTACCTATATGTGACATGACTTGATATTCATACTTGATACCTATATCACATGGGATCATTGCATTGTAGCTTACCTATATGTGACATGACTTGATATTCATACTTGATACCTATATCACATGGGATCATTGCATTGTAGCTTACCTATATGTGACATGACTTGATATTCATACTTGATACCTATATCACATGGGATCATTGCATAGTAGCTTACCTATATGTGACATGACTTGATATTCATACTTGATACCTATATCACATGGGATCATTGCATTGTAGCTTACCTATATGTGACATGACTTGATATTCATACTTGATACCTATATCACATGGGATCGTTGCATTGTAGCTTACCTATATGTGACATGACTTGATATTCATACTTGATACCTATATCACATGGGATCGTTGCATTGTAGCTTACCTATATGTGACATGACTTGATATTCATATTTGATACCTATATCACATGAGATCATTGCATTGTAGCTTACCTATATGTGACATGACTTGATATGCTTACCTTTATTTATATGTCGCATATGTCATGTTCTGATTATCCGCATTGAGATATGTTATTCCTATGAGCTCGATGTGAGAGGAGCCTATATGCTCGGAGCCTATGAGCTCGATGTGATGGGAGCCTATGAGCTCGATGTGAGAGGAGCCTATGTGCTCGGAGCCTATGAGCTCGATGTGATGGGAGCCTATGAGCTCGATGTGAGAGGAGCCTATGTGCTCGGAGCCTATGAGCTCGATGTGATGGGAGCCTATGAGCTCGATGTGAGAGGAGCCTATGTGCTCGGAGCCTATGAGCTCGATGTGATGGGAGCCTATGAGCTCGATTGGAGAGGAGCCTATGTGCTCGGGGCCTTTATGGTAGATGGTACATTATATCTCCCTTATCCCCTATTTATTGTTTATGTATTGCATACATGATGCTTATTGTCATTGGGTGACGGGTGGACGGGTTCCACATATATACAGACATGGTTCATATACAAACTGGATTTACACTGATCATACTTTATTTGTATATATAACAGGGTATGAGGGCGCTGTTATATATACCCTTACATCAATATTAGTGGTATGGGACGCTAATATATGTGTATTGATATATTTAATACTTCATCATATTTACTTCATGCAGACATACCTTACACTGATGACATGTTATTACCTGAGTACCTGACACTGCATACATGATTAGATGTTACCTTGCCACCTTATTACACTCAGATGTACTCTTGTGGATTATATTACTGATTGTTGACTTAGGTTTATGTCTTGCATTCGGTTTCTGCTTGTAGATGTTTCTATTCACGAGTTGGCAACTCACCCCCGTTGTGCCACAGTTCTTGCAGGTTCTGCCGTACAGGTTTCATTGCGGCATTTCTGGCACACTACTTTCTTGCGGGTGGCTTGCTTTTGGTAGGTGGATTCTTTCGCATCAAGAACCACCATTGTTTCATTTTATTCATTGTATCTAGAATTTCCATCAACCAAAAACTTGTATATTCTTTCAGACTTAGAGACAGTGTTGTATTATTCGACCTTAGAGTCGCGCTTAGTAGTATTGGGGTTTCTTGTCGCTTGAGCTTTCTTTTGGGTTTGATTCTCGCCACTTGGCGTTGTATATTATTGTTGCATGTGTGATTGTGACCGTCGATTGACGAAGAGCTAGCTCCCGCTTGGGGATGCCTTTATCATTGCATATATGTTGTTATCTTGTTGTACCCCATTCGGGGCCAGTTTTACAAAAGAAACTCTGCCGAAATTTTTAGAAAAGACTGTACTGTTTTAAATTGCATATTCGGCTTAGTTATTTAAAAACCTTGATTGTTAAACATGAAATTCTTTACTTATTCTTAAATGGGGTTTTAGATTTCTGGGTTTTCGGCTTACTTAGTCGCGTTACGCCTGTAGACGTTACGTGGTTAAGTGCCGGTCACGGGCCAAACTTTGGGTCGTGACAAGATCTCTCATCCCTTTCTTACCCATTATATATTTACAATAGGACTCCATGCATACGCGCACACACCGCGCCCTACGGCACCCTATCCATCAAGGTAGCGGTGATACCGTAGTATAAAATCCCGGTTGCGCGCGTTTTCCATGGAGGTTAGGGTAAGGATCTCTAAAGGAAGGACAAGAACCTAGAGAAAGGAACACCTTCCCGAATGGATCTAATCCCCTTTATTGATAATTACCATAACTCCTCATAGATCTTCATTCGGGTATAGAAAGCGTTGAGATTTACCTACATTTCCAAACCATCCCTAGACCTAACCCTAGCAAGAATAGATCTAGATAATCGTAGATAGAATAATTTAGGTTTTTAGATTTAATAATTTGTCCGAACACCCTTCGGAATTAACTCGTTAGCGCGATAAGGATATTCACAACATCCCTGTGGACCGACCCGTACTCACCGGCTAGCTTCATGCGACGTCATTCTTGATTGCGGTAATAGATAGTTTTTGACACATGAATCAGCCGCAAGCGGTACTAGCTGTACGTAACGGTCCCCAGGTAGATGCCGATAAGAAGACTGATGAGGTGAACCCATCCGAACTCCCACTGAGCCTGAATGTGACAATCTTCATACAGTCCGGTCTGTTCTTCTGAGAGTATCGCATGTCGGGCCCAAGGGGAGCAGTAAACGTCAATCCCCTAATAGCGGTACAAGTCGTGTCGGAGTGTAGCCCAGAACACCCTGAGATAACACTGGAAACGCTACCAGTATATCTCACTTGCCCTGGCCAGGGACGACTATGTGTAATGGCTCTCCTAGACACAGCGCGATATCAACCCCCAATACCGAGAGAAACGAATCATGTCTAACCGTCACTGCCTCCAAGTGCTTCGGGACTGCACCCAACTACTACCTGTTTGCACGACGTAAGGTAGTAATCTAAGAACAGTGGGAACACACTCAAGGCGAAGTGATAGTGTCAAGTCAGCGGACTAAGCTGTACTCATGTCATCCATGAACTGATAACTGATGATAGGTATAATACCAAACCAACAGTTCCCAGCGAGTCCTGTCCAGTGTACTCGTAACCTGACGAGCACCTGCATACTATCTTCAGTACGACGTACTGATGGCTGTGGGACAGACCATCTCCCCTCCTGGGATGAGAAGCGTATACACTAGTCTACTCTGGAGTATCGATACCCTATCTCGATAATCCTACGATTATGGACCTGTATAAGGATGTGCTTGCATATTACCCAGCCCCCACTAGTGTGACTTCCATCACAACGCTGGTAATCAAGCAAAGATCCTAAGGGCTCCACTTGTAAGTCTACGCTAGCGCCCCGGCAGTCTACAGACGCCAAATGCGGAACAAAAACTTTTAACTTGGCGCTATCGTATACTTTAACCCGGATCTTCCATTATTGCTAAACTAACAAACTGTAAAGAGTGTAGAAATGTTATACCGAACGATCCGAGTCCTTCGTTCTTTAACCATCATCCCACGCTCCGTTGCGGCTGCTCCGATCTCTTCGAACTCCGATCTCCTCGTCGAGGTGGCACCACATGATCGGTTCTTTAAACGGCCTCCCGCCTCTGACTCGAGGCAACTCGATCGTCAAATTTGCTAAAAGAGACGACCAAGATTGATGTAGAGAATGAGTAGATGACTTTGTCTCACTTCGTCCAAATCCGTGGACGATCGGTTAATGAAGTTGCCGTGGAAATCGGGTGATGGAATGAAATGAACTGTAAAATTCCATACACCCCGAATACTATCATAATCTTTTCTAGAATGAATCAAGTAAGAGTGAGGAGGAGAGAGAAGGCCGGCCATTTTATATGAAGGAGGGAGGTGACCGTAGGAGAGGGGGGTGACCACAAGAAAGCTTCTCACTTAAAAGATCAAGAAGAAAATATCTTAAGGAAAACAAAAAGCTTTAATCACAAAGCATGAATCATTAAGCATAGTCACCATATAATAAATGCACCATTAAAGTCATCCAATGAAAACTCAACACCATATAATCCTAGTCACCTCATCTAGAATCTTCTAGAAACTTCTAGAAGCACTGACTCACCATATCTGAAGAAAAGATAAATCCGCCTTTAACCAAATTCTAAAAGACGGCTGATAGAAAACTGGAAACTGGCAACTTCCAAAAGTGATCCTGAAACAACTTTCAGGATAACCCCGAAACTGTATAAATATACCCGCATTTGTATTACGACCGAATACAAATGCAACTGAGACAAAGATATTATACCTACTCAATATAATACTCGGATCCGGCTTAAACCAAAGCTGACCAGTATTATCTGCCCGAAAAATAACACGTGCGTAAACGCACGTGCATTTTCCGAACCCAGCCATAAAACCATACGGCCTCTACAACGTTTCGCCCGAACTTGGGAAACTGTCTGTGGGGGACTCTAATGACTCGTCAGCACCCTGGCAGTGGGTTTAACCACAAACCGTCAGCGGCACTAGCTATGCGTAACGGCTGCCCATGGACTGACCTCAAGGGTGGCCGAGGAGCGAACTCAAGGGAGACCGATGAGCGAACTCCTCCGAAAACCCTACTGAGCCTAACAGTGACAATGTATATACAGTACGGTCCGTTCGTCAATGAGTATCGCATATCTGCCTAGGGGGCTAGTAACGTCAGACCCCCAATAGCAGTATAAGTCGTGTCGGAGTGAAGCCCAATAACACCCTGAGATACTACTGGAGTACCTACCAGTAAATCTCCTGCCACGGCCGTGGGCTTTGTGTAATGGCTCTCCTAGACACAGCACGACCTCTCCCCCAATACCGGGAGAGACGAATCCCCTGCCGATCCGCTCACGTGCCTCCATATAGCTCGGGACTGTACCCAAAAGCTACCTGTTTGCACGACTCCTTTGAGCCGTGGTAGGGTAGAAATCAAAGCACAGTGGGAACTCACACGAGACAAATGACGACCTCAGGTCGATGAACTAACCTGTACACATGTCACCAGGGAACTGCTATCTGACGATAGGTATAGTACTAACTAGCAGATTCCCGGCGAGTCTTGTCCGGTGTACTCATAACCCAATGAGCACCTGTATACATCTTAGGTGATCCAGCTGACACCAGTGGCTTGTGAGACCGGCCACCGCCCCTCGTCGGGGTCTCGACTGTATACACTAGTCTACTCCGGAGTATCGATGCCCTGTCTCGAAACTCCCACGACTAGGGACCACAATTAAGGATATGCATATAAACTACCCAACTCTCACGTATATGATCGCCATCATACTGTTGGTAGTAAAGCAAGATCCTAAGGGCTCTATCAAAGTGTAACATGCAATCAGTCACCTGAACATGTACACGACTGATAAAGGCAAACCAGATAGCATACTATCATCTCGAGTAAGACTGCGCTACCGGGATAGGTCCTCCGTAATCATTGCAATCACGTACCTGCGATCCAATAATTGACTATGAGGGCACTATCTCCAACAATCTCCCACTTTCACTCAAGGCTAATATTGCGATGTCGACTACTCACAGCCCGTGTGAAACCGAACATCCAACTCCTCTACTAATCAGTTTCACAAAGCCCGTTTGTAAAGCTATTGTGTTCGAGAAATAGCCTCAGTGAGTGGATCCGCCTAGAAGTATCTTTCTATATCTCTCTTAATCTTAAGTTCGCGGAGAAAGCCATCTCCCGAATCGAGTAGTACCTGTCTTAGAATATGTCTGGATATCTGATGGGACCTTAGTTCATAAATGAACTCCATATCCAAACTTCTTAGACTGTATGGATCACTGAACCTAATCAGTATCCGGCACCATGCCACCCACAGTATCCTCTGGAACCACCTGTCCATAATAATGTCCCTCGTCAGAGGGAAAACTAAAACTCTGACAATCACACTGTCATCCATGTCACCTTTGAAGCCTGGAATGATAACCGTCTCCCGAAAGAGGCTGCCGTTATCAAATCCGTAGAACATGTACTAATGTTCTAAAACTGCTTCCTTATGTTTCTCCAGGATTGGATTAATACAAACTTATTGCATCTAGTGCAAAACCAACATTTGGTGTGGTACTTGACATCTCATGATTGACTCAATTGCCTAAGCAAGTGATCTGCCAATCATGCACATCCCTCTCCCCTTTAGTCTGTAAGACACCTTTAGAGAGGGTGACTCCATCACCTGCAGGTACACCACCATGCTAGGAGTCAACTATTCCAAAAACCATTAGAATAACTGTCAAAGTACCCACATTGGGAAACTACCCAAATCCAGATCTAAAACCATAGATCTAGAAACCAGAATGTCAAATATTATATCCATATCCTGTCTGAGAAACAACTGTGTGACAACCACAGTACAACCGATCGTAGTATAGGAATTTTACTTCCTACTCTGTGTATGTCATCCAAATACCATGACATCACACCCTACTACCTTCTTAACTGATCCATCCCCTATTCTGATTGAAGTCAAACCCATGATTGTCACATCAAAATTAGATGATCTATCTCCGCTATAACTGCTCAAGTCTATAAATAGATATAAGCATCTTGCCCACTATGCTTCCGTTGCTCCCACTGACTACGACAACCCTCCTACTTGGTCTCACAGCCTGGAACAACAGTAGTGTCAAGTCTGGGTAGATAAGAACCTCCCTGTCACCGTCCTTGAGCCTACCGAAGTACCTCTCGGGTGTCTGAGGTTACCTACCATACCTGCGGAGTGGCTATTGGAATGTCAAATCTGATTGAATATTTAGGTCCTATTAAATTTTCCGTAATCGTTCGTGGTTCTGGAATCACTTCCAGTTCTACCATACTCCCACTACTGTTTTCTGAAAAAGATCCATTTTTACTAAAACTGTGGCGAGTCAAGAACAATATCACTATTGATCTTCCAAATGGTAGAATATCAACCCTCGTCATAGCCAGGGTCAACCCACAAACCGCCATTACAGAAACGTGCCCTGAGTTATCCAGTGTCTGGTTTTAAGCATAAGCTGGACAACTCCCCGTACCTTAATTTCTTTTAAGGTACGATCCTTTCTATATCCAATACAGAAACTTTGGCACTTATTTAATCGGAACCATATTCAAATCATGCAGCTGTCTCCAGTGCATATCAACTTAATGGAAAAAGGCTAATCAGCATTACTCAACTTAGAAATCCATCCAATTATGAGTAACCTGAAAGAGAAACTCGTTTCTCAAAACCATCACTATCATCTGAATACCAATCACAAGAATCTACATCTTCGATCTCTTTGAAGAATCCCGATACTTGTGACACCTGGTTCTCCACTTTATTCTTATACCCACAACTTCTCAAAACTTAGACCTTGTATTTCTACGAAACACTTGTCTAAATACTAGAGAAGTTATAAGTAAACAGAACAAAGTACGA
The DNA here is from genome assembly GCA_030015575.1 of Agapanthus africanus. Classification (NCBI taxonomy): domain Eukaryota; kingdom Viridiplantae; phylum Streptophyta; class Magnoliopsida; order Asparagales; family Amaryllidaceae; genus Agapanthus; species Agapanthus africanus. Next base: position 229,850,408 of record JASDDO010000006.1, on the reverse strand, counting down.
GGACCTACCCCTTTGTCCTGAAGGACACTTGGACAACATACAATACTCTGTATAAGTCCGCTGAGTTAAACAACTCAAAACCTGTGCGTCGTAGGTAGAAAACTGTACCCTGGCGATTTCCTCAAATATCACCAATTACAACGAATTCCGATATAATGAGGATGATCACCTAATTCCCAATATCTTACTCCCACTCATCATCTGTAAAACCATACAGATATGAGAATGAAACCTGGTAAATACATACCCTTGGAGTAAGTGTCTAATCGGGAAAACAGTTTTTCCTTTAACAATGCACTGAAACATGAAAATGTTTCGTAGGGGTATCCTGTTATTCATAGCAATGCCTCTTCCATAATCCAATTCATGACTTCAACCGTATATTTTATTGCCGTCTCTCCAAATCCCCTTACTTGTCTTTAGTCATTACCTTCTGCACACCATCGTTAGGCTAAATGGTTTTCTTCCTTCCCTACCGTTCGGCACCAGCCTATGGTTTGGAAGAAGACTATCCAGTAAGCATAATAGGTGTACCCTCCTAAACCAAGGAGTACTCGCAACTGAGAGAAGGTGATGATAAAAGACAACTGAATAATACCTTATTCTTTTAAAGGTGAAATAGGAGTGGCGATGAAGTACGCGGTTTTGGTCGTGAATGATATCAGTCGCAATTTACTTTGCCCTCTTTCTAATCCCTTTATTTTGTCTTTACATATTACCTTCTGCACACCCTACTTAGGCTAATTGGTTTTCTTCATTCCCTACCTTTCGGCACCAGCCTATGGTTTGGAATAAGACTATCCAATAGGCGTAATAGGTGTACTCTCCTAAACCAAGGAGCTCTCGCAACCTGAGAGAAGGTGATAATAAAAGACAACTGAATAAACCAATTCTATTTCTCCTGAACCTGGATCCATCCCCGAAGAAGTCCCTTCGAGTTCGTATATAACCATACGATGGATCTATCCAATGGAAGTGGATATCCGTAGTAATACGGGTGTTCTGAGAAATTCAAAGGGTAAAAGAAGGATGGCAATGACTTATGCAACTCAGACAATCCAAAAGCCAGTATTTTAAGAAGGTTCGGTCAACCTGGTCACTGAGTCATAGTCTAGGGTCGGTCAAAGGTCGCTGCCAAAGAGAGAGAGAAAAGAAACGCTCTGCGTGCACTCTAACCTAGATCAGAATGGTCATCATTTTATCTAATCCGGTAACCTCCCACTGTCCTGTCAAATTCTCCTCCAAACCTAAAGAAGAATCAATCGGGATCACCCGAAGAGTAAACCAACTCATCAGTGGGAATCGGGATCCAACTCTCATCGCATGTTAACGTGATGGAATGCATCCACGTTATTCATACTCCAGAAGGTATGCGCATACTTGGCAAGTTTCAGTTTCTTTAGAAACTCCCGATATCATTTTCTTGCCCCATGCTCTTATGACCTTGGCGAAAGTCAACAAATCATAAGTCACATGTCAAGTTCTGCCCGTCATTATCTTGTTAATTTGAATCCACCCGTACATACCCTTGACGAAAGCCAACAAGGTAATACGACTGTCCCAAACCAACTCATCTATCTATGCAACAAATGAATACCCAGCAGCTACCAAACACTATGCCTTGACAAAAGCCAACAAACATAGCTTGAATACTACTGACCATCCATAAGAAACGACGGAGGGCTACGACTGGTTTTTGGCGAAAAACCTTTAACGTAGTGAACTTGATATCGCTGAAGGAACCTGATAGCTTTTTATAAAAATATAGTGGCGAAAACCTTTTGCTAAAGAGGTCATTCCCGGTGAAGGGATCTCGGCTCTTTCCTCATGGAATGAGGTGCAGGATATTCCACTGAATACCGCTATGCAAAGCAACTTGTAATCGACTATAGTGAAGTTATTACTCTGACGCAAACTTCTGTCCAAGGGGTCTTTCCCGGTGAAGGGATATCAGCCCTTGCCTCGTCGAATGAGGTGCTGGATATTCACACCGAATACCGCTATGCATAACAAAAGGAAACGTCTTTGTAACAACACTTTTAAATTGTTCCAACAACTATATACAGGTTTGTTTTCCTTTGCATTGATCAGAATCAACGCAGTCCCATCATTCAATCACACCAGAAAAGAACGAAAATAAAATGTACGTATATGCCATCCGCATTCGTCACTGGGTCTCGTCATCACTCGTTAGGTTACTTAACTAACGACAGAGCGGGGGCTGGACTAGCGCGGGTGTAAAACATATACAACATCTAATAGTATATAAACCAATATACAATAATCGCTCCAGGCGTGATAGTATGCAACATTACAGAAAAGTAATAAGCATCACAGAACAATACAGATAATCTGGGATCCCCGAGTTTCACAGAGCCGCTGCTGAAACTCGACGTTCCCCTGTCGTGTGGATAGCCTGTGCAATGAAACCTAGACCCCTACGGGTGCGGCAAGTTACCCGCCAAAACCTGAAGCGAGGTAGTCCCCACAGCATAGTGAACGGAACACCCGGCACTTCACGGAATCCGGTAAATTGAGCACCCCTCCTTGGGTCAACCTGTACCCCCTACGAGTGCGGCGAATAGTCTGCCAATTCTGAAGTGGGGCCCCTCTGCCTCTCAAAGCCATGAGATGCGGACCCGTTGCTTTCCCGAACCCGGCTATCCGTGCACTCCGTCGCGGGGCAAAACCTAGTACAGTAATGAAAAATAGTACAATAGGTACATCGACCGCAACCTGGTCGTGCCCCAAAAGAATATTATACAACAGGCAGTGACGGCTGTCCACAAGTTGGACGCTCGCCCCGCAATATCAAATGTACAAATAAACACAAACTGTACTACCATTGCACACTGCTATCCACCACGACAAATCCGCAACATCACAGCACAACACAGAACATCAACGCGAATGTCACGTTCGCAAACCCGTCTAAAAGAACTATAGCAATTAAACGCGGTTTAGCGATCAAATGACATTCCCGGTCGGAGATATAATGTAAGCACTGTAAACTAACGTGTTTAAATTTCGATCGACCAAAGACCAAATATCAAAAAGTGGGCCTCACTGCTTACTGGTGAACAGTAACAAAATCTGGGCAAAAACGATATATACCAAAAATCACAAAATCCAACACTGAACACACTGACAAAATTTAGGAGCACGTGCTCCCCACGTGGCCGTGGTTGCGCGGCCAAACCATGGGTTTGGCCGCCCTTCCGCGGCGGCTTGGAGGGATCACGACCCCAAATTTTGTCGTGGCTCTTAAAAATGCCTGCTCTGATTTTTAAGACATCCAGAAATAGATTTTGAGACCATTTAAAATTAACAGAACTGTCGAGCTAGGATTTTGTGTTTTTCGATTTTCGGTCGGATCGATGTTTTAAACGCGTTAGCACAAGTTAGTATAGCAAAATGGTTAGGCTCTGATACCACTGTAAGTCTACGCTAGCGCCCCGGCAGTCTACAGACGCCAAATGCGGAACAAAAACTTTTAACTTGGCGCTATCGTATACTTTAACCCGGATCTTCCATTATTGCTAAACTAACAAACTGTAAAGAGTGTAGAAATGTTATACCGAACGATCCGAGTCCTTCGTTCTTTAACCATCATCCCACGCTCCGTTGCGGCTGCTCCGATCTCTTCGAACTCCGATCTCCTCGTCGAGGTGGCACCACATGATCGGTTCTTTAAACGGCCTCCCGCCTCTGACTCGAGGCAACTCGATCGTCAAATTTGCTAAAAGAGACGACCAAGATTGATGTAGAGAATGAGTAGATGACTTTGTCTCACTTCATCCAAATCCGTGGACGATCGGTTAATGAAGTTGCCGTGGAAATCGGGTGATGGAATGAAATGAACTGTAAAATTCCATACACCCCGAATACTATCATAATCTTTTCTAGAATGAATCAAGTGAGAGTGAGGAGGAGAGAGAAGGCCGGCCATTTTATATGAAGGAGGGAGGTGACCGTAGGAGAAGGGGGTGACCACAAGAAAGCTTCTCACTTAAAAGATCAAGAAGAAAATATCTTAAGGAAAACAAAAAGCTTTAATCACAAAGCATGAATCATTAAGCATAGTCACCATATAATAAATGCACCATTAAAGTCATCCAATGAAAACTCAACACCATATAATCCTAGTCACCGCATCTAGAATCTTCTAGAAACTTCTAGAAGCACTGACTCACCATATCTGAAGAAAAGATAAATCCGCCTTTAACCAAATTCTAAAAGACGGCTGATAGAAAACTGGAAACTGGCAACTTCCAAAAGTGATCCTGAAACAACTTTCAGGATAACCCCGAAACTGTATAAATATACCCGCATTTGTATTACGACCGAATACAAATGCAACTGAGACAAAGATATTATACCTACTCAATATAATACTCGGATCCGGCTTAAACCAAAGCCGACCAGTATTATCTGCCCGAAAAATAACACGTGCGTAAACGCACGTGCATTTTCCGAACCCAGCCATAAAACCATACGGCCTCTACAACGTTTCGCCCGAACTTGGGAAACTGTCTGTGGGGGACTCTAATGACTCGTCAGCACCCTGGCAGTGGGTTTAACCACAAACCGTCAGCGGCACTAGCTATGCGTAACGGCTGCCCATGGACTGACCTCAAGGGTGGCCGAGGAGCGAACTCAAGGGAGACCGATGAGCGAACTCCTCCGAAAACCCTACTGAGCCTAACAGTGACAATGTATAAACAGTCCGGTCCGTTCGTCAATGAGTATCGCATATCTGCCTAGGGGGCTAGTAACGTCAGACCCCCAATAGCAGTATAAGTCGTGTCGGAGTGAAGCCCAATAACACCCTGAGATACTACTGGAGTACCTACCAGTAAATCTCCTGCCACGGCCGTGGGCTTTGTGTAATGGCTCTCCTAGACACAGCACGACCTCGCCCCCAATACCGGGAGAGACGAATCCCCTGCCGATCCGCTCACGTGCCTCCATATGGCTCGGGACTGTACCCAAAAGCTACCTGTTTGCACGACTCCTTTGAGCCGTGGTAGGGTAGAAATCAAAGCACAGTGGGAACTCACACGAGACAAATGACGACCTCAGGTCGATGAACTAACCTGTACACATGTCACCAGGGAACTGCTATCTGACGATAGGTATAGTACTAACTAGCAGATTCCCGGCGAGTCCTGTCCGGTGTACTCATAACCCAATGAGCACCTGTATACATCTTAGGTGATCCAGCTGACACCAGTGGCTTGTGAGACCGGCCACCGCCCCTCGTCGGGGTCTCGACTGTATACACTAGTCTACTCCGGAGTATCGATGCCCTGTCTCGAAACTCCCACGACTAGGGACCACAATTAAGGATATGCATATAAACTACCCAACTCTCACGTATATGATCGCCATCATACTGTTGGTAGTAAAGCAAGATCCTAAGGGCTCTATCAAAGTGTAACATGCAATCAGTCACCTGAACATGTACACGACTGATAAAGGCAAACCAGATAGCATACTATAATCTCGAGTAAGACTGCGCTACCGGGATAGGTCCTCCGCAATCATTGCAATCACGTACCTGCGATCCAATAATTGACTATGAGGGCACTATCTCCAACACCACTAATGTGTATAGGCGATATGCCAAAAGAAACACATGCACACATTAAAGTAGAAACAAACCAAGTAGCATACTACCATTTCGAGCAAGATTGTCTATACAGCTATGAATATCCCAAGCTTCCATCAAGTAATACACAAACTAGTATGATACAGTAATGGCCTCTAGGGCATATACACTAACAATAGGCTCGTAGGGGTTTGGACGAGCTTTCTTGTCACTTTCCTTTCACTCAATACCTAGGTAGCCATTACGTACAGCTAGTGCCACTGACGTACTTATGGTTCAACCCACTGCAAGCATATTTTCGAGTCTTTAAAGTCCCACATAGAGTTTTTTTACTCTAACGATATAATGTAGATGTGTGTATTGTATACGTACCGGGGTTCAATTAAAACTAGTGTATTTAGTGCACTGACGGTAATCGGACTTTTGGATATACTAGTCGATCTTTATAGAAATATGAATATTAAATTTAGTGTTGATTTAATATAATAATACATGTATTGGATATATGTATTTACTAGTATATTGTCACTATATATTTATGTTTCATTAATGTATTTTTTAATAATAAGGAAATTACATAAACATATATATAATATATATATATATATATGTATTTGTTAGTTTATGTTTATTTTCCTTTTTCCTTTTAATTCTCTTTAAGTTAACTTGTTCCAAAGGTGTAGCACATGCATAACCATTCTTTACATGTGACAAGTGAAGGGAAGAGAACAGGGTGGACACTTAGATGATGGATTAAATCTAATGGATAAGATTAGTTTATGTTATGATAAGCCTTGCATAAAGTTCATAAGGTTGATTGCCTAATAAGTTTTCTTGCTGGTAGTGAATACTTGAGCAAGAAAACGGATGTGCTGCCGGCCGATAAGATCACTGAGATTGACCAGCCAGCTGGGTTGGTTTGGCTATTCCTTTCTATTGAAAAGGAGTCAGCTGTCTGCGCGAGTCACCTTCCTTCTTCTAGGCTCCGAGTCACCTTCTTCAGAAATTTGACTATCTCATGTGTCAATATCTATTTGTCTTTCTTTTGAAAGGAAGGCCTTTCAACAGCAGGATCAAATGTATCCTCGCTTGCTTATTCATTATTCATATAATGTTTGATTTGCAATTGAAACTAAAGCCTCACCAGCAGCTTCCTCTTCAGGTTTGGCACCCTCTGCCCTTAAAAACCGACGTTTTGGACCCGGAGCGGTACCATCAGCTCCCCTCCGGCACGGAAGTGGAACGGGCGGGCTAAATTACGTACTGCAACCCTAACTTAAAGCCTTCTTCCCTTTTCTGTTCCGTGAAACTCGTTCCGCTTCTGTGGTCACTCCAATCGCTTGACAAAGGGCTCCCTTCTCTAAGGCGGATGCCCCCTTTCAAACTCTTGCAACCCCAGTGTAAGTGCTTTAGCTTATTATTGGATAAAGCTTTTAGGTCGGCTTCAGGGCCTGCCCGACCCATTTTGTCTTCACTGGAAGCTGCTGATCCCGGTGGAATTCACCTCACTTCACTTTGCGGCCCTGTCAAAATCGCTTTAAGTACCGTTTCGCTCGCGGCCCTCCAATCGACCGCAAGCCCCTTCTACTACTGAAACAATGATTCTCAATCAATCAGATAACGACGCGACGAGGTGCGTTTCACGAATGCAATGCAAGCAAGGTAGCTTGCTTACTCTCCGTCTAGCGTACGTTGGCCTCCCGAACCCAAGAAAGATTTCGCATTAACGTCTGTCTTTCCTCTCGCTTGAGCCGAAACTCTATCAGCAGATTCTACGGGACAAGATTCTCTTTCGTCTTTCACTCATTCCCGCCTATCAGTCAAAAGCAAGCATTTTAAAAATGGTTAAGGTTTTTATTCTAGCATAACAACTCTCATCTCCTTCAAGCTCCTCTCTTCTTCTTCCTCCAAAATTCATTTAGAATTCAAAGTGAAAATTAGATAGTGAGATTAAATTAAAGTGACTTGCTACATCCCTAACACCACAAAACTAGCAAGCTTGTGTAGCTAGTTTCTTCACAAATTGCTGGGAGCAAGAAGTGAAGATGGATCTAGTGAAGGGTTCCCTCAAGTGGATCCATCTATGACCAAGGAAGGTCCTCACCAAGGTTGTTCACATATCCTAGAAGCCTAGCTAGATTTCAGCACAACAATGGAGCACTTGAAGATGCTACAAAAGTTGTATACTCTCTAGTTTGTATGATACTTTATTCACTTGTTTGATTGTTTAGTATTGATCCTTGCTTGTAGTTACTTGAGCTCTCTAGATTTTTTAAAATCCTATTTGTGCTTGTTCTAAAATCCTAGTAGAGTGCCCAAGGTCTGCCTACATTCATGTGTTAGTATTCAAGGGTTATGTATTATGGGGACTCCTGAGATTCCATTGAATTCATACTCAAACTATCCCAACACCCCGCATATATTAGATTATAGATAATGTCTCAAGCCTTGCCTAAATCCATGAATACTTTAGAGATACAAGTTCAATGTTAATTTTTCGAGTCGAGTTCAAGTATTCATGTCAAGTCATTACGTATTCATAGTTTGAGTCAAGCCAAGTCGAGCACTCAATAAATTTATTCACACAAGACGCGTAGATACAACAAAATAAGGAATTACATAGCATGAGATGAGACAAGTATATTATTCAAGTAACGACCAGAAACAATACTGTAAAGAAGTGTTATGTATGACTAATTACTCAAGTCAATTGAATTCGGAATATAAATGAAAAAATATAGCCATAAGTGTTATGAAAATATGAGTTCAAGTCTTTCCTAAATATGACTACTAGTTTGGAAGATATACCCGTTTTCGTATCGTCATGCAGAACAGATCAGAATCTATCCAACACCATCACACATTGTTAAAATACGTTTTGAGTTATTTTCCGTCAATTTCCAGGTTTTGGAAATTACTAGAAACTTATAGGTATTTCAGTGTACTTATCCAAACAATTAAGTTCCGCACGATTTAGATTTCTGAAGTTCAAGTTATGGCCATTTTAATATCAGGGTTTAAAACAAAATTTCTTATTTCTGGATAGCAGCTAAAAGATATATTGCCGAACATATATCAGGTTATTCTATTCATTTCTGGGTCACCAAGTATATAGTAAAGTTCTAGGTCTGTCAATTATGCATCTATACATCTAAAGTTTGTCCCGAACTGACATCGTAAGCTCAAGTTATGTCGTATTTAAAAATAGTGTGTGAATTGGTGCAATTTCTGTCCAGATTCATCTCTTAATTTTATAATGCCGTTTTATATATTTTACGTCAATTTTCAGGAAAACCTTACAACTAAGAAAATCTAGATATTTTGATATAGTTGTCCAAAACATTTGAGTTTTCTAAAATCGGACATCATTATACCGATTTTGGTGTTCTCGAAGATGACCGATAAAAACAGTTTCCTGCGTTTAAAAAAGGTGCATAAAAAGACGTCGTTATACCAAAATCGTTATGTGATTCGATATGAACTTTATTTTACTATAGATCTAAAATTCTATCTAATATATGTTAGTGTTTATGCCCTAGAGCCCATTATTGTATCATACTAGATTGTATATTACTTAATGGAAGTTTGGGATAATCACAGTTATATTGACAGTCTTGCTAAAATGGAAGTATGCTACTTGGTTTGTTTCTACTTTAATATGTGCATATGTTTCTTTTAACATATCGCTTATACATATTAGTAGAGCCCTTAGGATCTTTGCTTAATTACCAGCGTTGAGATGGCAGTCACACTAGTGGGGGCTGGGTAGTCTATAAGCAACATCCTATACAGGTCCCTGGTCATAGGATTATCGAGACAGGGCATCGATACTCCGGAGTAGACTGGTGCATACGCTTCTCATCCCAGCATGGGGAGATGGTCTGTCCCACAGCCATCAGTACGTCGTACTGGAGATAGTATGCAGGTGTTTGTTAAGTTACGAGTACACTGGACAGGGCTCGCCGGGAACTGCAGGTTGGTACTATACCTATCGTCAGATTGCAGTTCCCAGGTAACATGAGTATAGCTTAGTACGTCGACTTGACATTGCTACTTCACCTCGAGTGTGTTCCCACTGTACTTAGATTACTACCCTACCACGGTTCAAAGGAGTCGTGCAAACAGGTAGTAGTTGGGTGCAGTCCCGAAGCACTTGGAGCAGTGGCGGTTAGACAGGATTCGTCCCTCCCGGTATTGGGGGTTGATATCATGCTGTGTATGGAGAGCCATTACGCAAGGTCCCTGGCCAGGGTAAGCGAGATTTACTGGTAGGTGCTCCAGTAGTTTCTCAAGGTGTAATGTGCTTCACTCCGACACGACTTATACCGCTATTAGGGGTCTGACGTTTACCGCCCCCTAAGCCCGATATGCGATAGTCCTAGACGAATAGACCGGACTGTACGGAGATTGTCACATACAGGCTCAGTACGAGTTCGGATGGGTTTCCTCATCGTCCTTCTTATCGACATCTACCTGGGGACCTTTACGTACAGCTAGTACCACTTGCGGCCTGTGGTTAAACCCACTACCAGCGTAGTGTCGAGTCTTCAGAGTCCCACACAGAGAGTTTCCCTGCATCGGGCAAAAGGTGTAGAGGCCGTATGGTTTTACGGCAGGGCCACGATCACTTACGTATACTTATGCACGTACTATAATCGGGCAGATAATATTAGTGGGCTTTGGTTTAAGCCGGATCCTATTATTATACAGATGGATTTATTCAGTCTCAGTTTATCCGTGTTTTTCGGAAATACGGATGGGAGGGACAGTCTCGTAATTTGTCGGGAAGCTTCTAGAAGGAGATGACTCATTTGTGTTTATTTCTTTTTAGATTTAAACTAAATGAGGTGGAGGAGATGAGGTGTAGTTTCATTAAATGATCCATGACTCATTAAGTGACTCATTAGATGATTCACCTTATGAATTAAATGAAGCATGATGAATATTAGCTAGATATTTATTTTGATGATCTTATTATGCTTCATGATATTCACAAATGAGAATAGTTCATTCATTATCACAAAACGCTTCTCTCTCCTCAAGTCTTCATCTTCTTCCTCAAACCTTAAAATCTCTCATGAGTTGAGAATCCTAGGGTTTAAAGTGACTAAGTAATCTATCTAAATACTCTACACCCTCTAGGACATCTAGATTAGCAAACTAGAAGCCGTAGTTATCTCAGATTCGAGATAAGAGCTCGGACTATAGACTCTCGGGTGGATCGTCTTTGACTCGAGGAGGTCGTTGAGGTACCCATGTTCCATAGAGCCGACGAGGTGTGGAGGAAAGCCATGAAGACCCGAAGGACATATAACGTGAGGTATAACTTCGAATCAGAGTAGTTAAACCTCTCGTAGTTTGCTGGTAATGGTTTAGACCCGATCCGTGTGCTCAAGTCCGTGTTACGAAGTTTTGATAATTGTTTTTCATATATTCCGCCTCCCCGCGAACACGTGGGGTGCGTGATATTGACTTACAGTGGTATCAGAGCCTACTAAACCTTTACTAGCTTGTTAGCAACTGATTAGAACTTCGATCGTCGAAAAAACACAAAAACATAACCCCGCTTCCCTATAGTTTCTGTCAATTTTAAACTTGTCGAAAAAATTATTTCAGAAGTATGAAAATTCACAGCAGAGAATTCTAAGAATACTGGAGAAATACGAGTTGCTAACTCGGTGAGACGACCACGGAAGCATGGCGGATTGGTACAATACGCCGCGGATCCGCGGCCGAGTCGACTCCGAGTTGACTCGTATTTACACAGTTTGTCTTATTTTTGGGTATTCTGTTTTCCTGTATATTTTGTTTCTACCCAGGTCTTTTCAGTGCTGGCTTGCAATTGGGGTAGACACGGAAAAAGGTTGTCAATCGAAATTCTAAGTTATTTGCTAATCGGGTTATTTGATGTGTTCGTAAACCTCCGCTAATTGCTAGTATGTCGGTTAGTTGGGGGTTGCACATTTCTGTAATGGATATTGGTTTGTGGATATGAACTTTATTGGATTGTCGTGGATGAATAGCCGCGGATGTGAGATGAGAGTTTTTATCTTTCATTCGATTTAAATTGTAATATGTTGTAATATTCTTTTGCGGGGAACATCCGGGTTGGGGTTGTAGCCACCGTTGTATTATTTCATTTACTGTTTTATGCTCATAGGATAGACCCAAGATGGGATGCACAAACTACCGGGTATTTTGAAGTGTTTAATGGCTTACTCACGTTGTTGAGGGAGATTGTTTCACTTTTGGTACTATGCGGGTAGTTTGCCGCACCCGTAGGGGTCTAGGGTGGGGTTTGGCTATTCATCACGGCAATGTAATCCGTCTTTTGTTGCAGGCTCAAACGAAATGCGGATTCCTAGTATATCCAATATATTCATCTGTGATCTAGAATGCCTATTATTGCGTCTGACGAATGTACAATATCTATATATGATATCTAGTAGGCATTGCTTATGTTTTGCATCCGCGCTAGCCCAGCCCCCGCTCTGTCATTAGTTAAGTAACTTAACGGGTGAATGACGGGGCCCGGTGGCGAATACGGATGGCATAAGCGGATGTTGTATTTTCGTTGTTTTCTGCAATGATAGGATAAATGATGGAACGCATTATTTAATGCAAAGAAAATAAACCATAGCTGAATCGTTGGAACAAATTTAAAAGAAACCACTCGGTTATTTTAAAAGAGCAGAATTTTTAATTGCGGAGATTTAACCACTCCTTTTAAAAATCTATCAGGTTCCTTCAATTATATCAAGTTCACTATGTTCACGGTTTCGCCAAAACCAGTCGTAGCCCTCCGTCATTTCATATGGATGGTCAGTAGTATTCAAGCTATGTTTATTAGCCTTCGTCAAGGCATAGTGTTTGGTAGCTGCTGGGGTATTCATATGTAGCATAGATAGATGCGTTGGTTTGGGATAGTCGTATTACTTTGTTGGCCTTCGTCAAGGGTATCTATGGGTAGGTTCAAATTAACAAGGATAATGATGGGAAGAACTTGACATGTGACTTATGATTTGTTGGCCTTCGTCAAGGTCATAAGAGCATGGGGCAAAAATCCACATCGGGAGTTTCTAAAAAAACTGAAACTTTCTAGTGTTGCATACCATTTGGAGTTTGATAATGTTGGTAGGATTCCTTCAGCATTATCACACAATGATATCTGGATCCCGATCCTACTGTGAGTATATGCTACTCATCAGGAGACTCGTCACTTAACGATCAATGCTATAAACCAAGTAGGTGTCTAGAACGGTGTCAGTGGGGCTACGCCTCCAGAGAAAAGAGGTTATTTAATTAAGGAACTTCGCGAAAGCGTCATAAAACCTCCCTCGAAGTATCGACACTAGCCTGGCTGAACGGTTAAGCAAGTATTGTATGGTGAGATCAGTCCTGACTAATTCTTCTTTTATGGTATGAGGAAGGATTCGAGAAACAGTGGGAGCCATCCTGTTTAGATAAACTAAAAACCAATCTAAACTTGCAAGAGCATCATGCTAAAGTGTTTTCTTCTCTCTCTCAACTGCAGCGACCCTGTGACCATGACTAGGTTACATCTAGATAATAAGTTGACTGAATCTGACTTTTATGATTGGCAAATGGCTGTCCAGATGTCCATTGCCTATGACAAGCTGGACCACCCTATTACTACTCAATCCCCCACCGTCCCAGGTCCAATTTCCACCATCACGGATATGGATATCCGCCAAACAAGGGAAAAGGACAGTGTGAATGCCAAGCGCCTCGTGTTGGCTTCAGTTGATGGTGTATACCAGAAGCAGCACGAGAAGATGGACTTAGTTTCCATCTTCCTCCATAACAAAGATTTATATGGAGAGCAATCTCGTATCGCAAGATATAAGACCTCGAACGAATTGCTTCAAGCGAGGTTGGCTGTCGGGTCATCTGTAAGGGACGACGGCCTTACGATGACTAGCTATATTGATAAGCTCACGGACCTGGAGACCACGTTGGGAAACAGGTCATATGCTGACTTATTTCCACAGTCCCTACCCTCTACTTAGACCCTGAAAGAAACCGGGGAGACACCCGCTCTGCTTAATGGGGGACCTTCTTCTTTTGCATCCAGGGCGAAAGCAAAGGGTGAAAAGAAGAAAACCTCCACAAAGCTGATATATGGTGTCAGTAAAGTAGAAGGAAAGGGAAGAGGAAAAGTTTTGGGACTTGGTGTAGGGAAGGAGGAATGTTCCTATTGTTATGGGAAAGGGCATTGGCAGAAAGATTATAGGGCTTTGGAAGCCAGTAGCCAAGATTCGAAGCATGTTGTGGCTTCGGCCTCGGGTGTGTTTGTAATTGAGAACTGTTTGTCAATTAACTATACTTTCTAGGTACTAGATACCGGATCAGGATCTCATATCTGTAATTCATTACATGCTTTGAGAAACCGTAGAGTTATCAGGATAGATGATATATCTCTCAGAGTTGCGAACAGAATGAGCATGGACACTGAATCCGTGGGGGAATATCGCCTAGGACTGACAAGTGGGCAGATATTGATTCTACGTAACTGTTTGTATGTACCTAGTTTGACTTGTAATATCATATCAGTATCCTCACTTTCTAAAGAGGGATATGATTTTACATTCGTAAGCGATGTGGTAAACATCCACCTAAATCAAGTTCTGTTTGGGTCCGGTACATTAGATAACGGTATATACGTATTAAATCAAGCTCAGGTTTTCAATGTCCAGAACATACTTAAAAGAAAGTCTCCGGAAGTAAATCAGTCTTTCTTATGGCATTATAGACTTGGTCACATCAATGAAACACGGTTGACTAAGTTACATAGAAAAGAATATTTGAATCCGTTCGAATATCAATCTTATGCTACTTGTGAATCTTGTCTCGTGGGAAAGATGACAAAGACTCCGTTTACTGGACACGGAGTAAGAGCGAGCGAGCTCTTGGGACTCGTACACAGTGACGTATGCGGTCCAATGTCTACACATGCAAGAGGTGGTCATTCCTACATCATTACTTTTACGGATGATTTCTCTAGGTATGGACATATCTTCTTGATGAAGCATAAATCCGAGGCCTTTGAGAAATTCCGGGAATACAAGAATGAAGTGGAAAACCAAACAGGCAAAAGTATCAAGACACTGAGATCTGATCGAAGTGGTGAATACTTAAGTGCCGAGTTCCTAGGATACTTAAAAGAGAATGGAATTCTCTCTCAGCATACTCCTCCATACACACCACAACACAATGGTGTATCGGAAAGGCGGAATCGAACCCTATTGGATATGGTTCGTTCCATGATGAGTAAGGCTGAGTTACCGCGATCTTTCTGGGGTTATGCACTAGAATCAGCTGCATATCTTTTGAACAAGGTTCCAACCAAGACTGTTCCTACCACACCATATTAGATGTGGAGTGGGAAGAAACCCTATCTTTAGTACTTGAAGACATGAGGATGTCCAGCTTTTGTTAAAAAGCAGCATGCGGACAAGCTCGAGGTACGCTCAATACAGTGTAAGTTTATGGGATATCCAAAGAACTCCAAGGGGTATTATTTCTATTACGCAGAGGGACAAAAGGTTTTTGTTTCTCATCATGCCCACTTCTTGGAAGCTGAATTTTTAGAAAATCAGAAGAGTGGGAGCGCAATAGAACTGGAAGAAATTCCAGAACCACAAGCTGTTACTGAAAGTATGGTAGAACCAGAAAGTATGGTAGAACCAGAAGTTTCAGAAGAAAGGGACATCCCAGCGCCTATCTGCAGAAGTAGTAGGCAGTCTCATCCGCCCAAGAGATACTACGGTTTTCTCATAGATGGGGATTGAGAGGATTGCATCATTGACAATGATGACCCTACTAGCTTCCAGCAAACCATTCAGAGCGGCGACTCAGTAAGATGGCTGGATGCAATGCGGACCGAAATGGAGTCCATGTACACTAACAAAGCATGGACTTTGGACATTGCTCCGGATGGGGTAAAACCCGTAAGATGCAAATGGATCTTTAGAAGGAAGATTGGTGTAGATGGACAGGTTAAAACCTATAAGGCTAGACTTGTTGCAAAGGGTTTTCGTCAAAGACCTGGTTTGGACTATGATGAAACCTTTTCTCCAGTGGCTATGCTCAAATCCATTCGGGTCCTTCTTGCCATTGCTACCTTCCACGATTATGAGATCTGGCAGATGGACGTAAAAACGGCTTTTCTAAATGGTAATATGGAAGAGTGCATCTATATGGATCAGCCAAAGGGATTCATTCAGAGTGGGTGCAGCGGTAAAGTGTGCAAGTTGCTTAAGTCCATTTATGGACTAAAGCAGGCATCGCGGAGTTGAAACATCTGTTTTGATGATATTGTTAAAGAATTTAACTTTATCAAAAATCCAGATGAACCATACATATATAGTAAGATTGTAGAGTGAACTGTAGTATTCCTCGTCTTGTACATGGATAACATTCTCTTAACAGGAAATGATATTCCTATGCTGCAGTCAGTCAAAGGATTCTTGACACAGAAGTTCTCCATGAAGGACCTGGGTGATGCTTCTTACATTCTGGGGATCCAGATCTATCGAGATAGATCAAAGAGGATATTGGGACTTTCGCGGTCCAGGTACATAGACACCATATTGAAAAGATTCGGTATGGAAGATTCTAAGCACGGTAACCTACCGGCTTGTCACGGAATCACCCTCTCCAAAGAGATGTCTCCCAAGAATGATTTAGAAAGGGCTCGCATGTTGATTATACACTACGCTTCTGCGGTAGGCTCTATAATGTATGCGATGTTATGTACCAGACCAGATGTAGCATACGTATTGAGCGTTGTAAGCCGGTATCAGGCAAACCCAAGGGAGAAGCACTAGATAGCAGTAAAGAACATTCTCAAGTACCTGAGGAGGACTAAGGAGATGTTCTTGGTGTATGGCGGAAAGGACCTCCAGATCGAGGCCTTTGCTGACTCCAGCTTCCAGAGTGACAAGGATGACTCGAAGTCCATGTCGGGTTATGTCTTTACCCTCAATGGAGGGGCGGTCTGTTGGAAGATTTCCAAGCAGGACACCGTTGCTGACTAGACGATGGAAGCGGAGTACATAGCTGCTTACGATGCCGCAAAAGAAGCTGTGTGGGTGAAGAAGTTCCACACGGAACTTTAGGTGGTTCCTACCAATGTTGATCCAATACCTCTGTATTGCGACAACAACGGCGCTATAGCTTTAGCGAAGGAACCCAGGTCCCATCAGAAGTCCAGACACATCTTAAGGCGGTATCACCTGATCAGGGAGATCGTAGATCGCCGGGATATCGATGTGAAGGGAGTAGATACGGAGAATAACACTGCTGATCCATTCACAAAGGCCATTCCTCAGACGCGGTTCGAGAGGCTATTCGAGATGATAGGTCTGCGATATTCCAGTACATGGCCCTAGTGCAAGTGGGAGATTGTTAGTGTTTATGCCCTAGAGGCCATTATTGTATCATACTAGATTGTATATTACTTAATGGAAGATTGGAATATTCACAGTTGTATTGACAGTCTTGCTAAAAATGGTAGTATGCTACTTGGATTGTTTCTACTTTAATATATGCATATGTTTCTTTTAACATATCGCTTATACATATTAGTAGAGCCCTTAGGATCTTTGCTTGATTACCAGCGTTGTGATGGCAGTCACACTAGTAGGGGCTAGGTAGTCTATAAGCAACATCCTATACAGGTCCGTGGTCGTAGGATTATCGAGACAGGGCATCGATACTCCGGAGTAGACTGGTGTATACGCTTCTCATCCCAGCATGGGGAGATGGTCTGTCCCACAGCCATCAGTACGTCGTACTGGAGATAGTATGCAGGTGCTCATTAGGTTACGAGTACACCGGACAGGACTCGCCGGGAACTGCAGGTTGGTATTATACCTATCGTCAGATTGCAGTTCCCAGGTGACATGAGTACAGCTTAGTCCGTCGACTTGACATTGCTACTTCACCTCGAGTGTGTTCCCACTGTACTTAGATTACTACCCTACCACGGCTCAAAGGAGTCGTGCAAACAGGTAGTAGTTTGGTGCAGTCCCGAAGCACTTGGAGGCAGTGGCGGTCAGACGGGATTCGTCTCTCCCTGTATTGGGGGTTGATATCGTGCTGTGTATGGAGATCCATTACGCAAGGTCCCTGACCAGGGCAAGCGAGATTTACTGGTAGGTGCTCCAGTAGTTTCTTAAGGTGTAATGGGCTTCACTCCGACATGACTTATACCGCTATTAGGGGTCTGACGTTTACCGCACCCTAGGCCCGATATGCGATAGTCCTAAACGAACAGACCGTGTAGGGTTCCTAGGCACACTCAAGAGGTTCTACAAGGCATCAACCATGCCCAATTGAAATTTTTATGTGCCGAACAACCCTAATCTAGATCGATTACTAGAGGTAAGGCGAAAGAATAAGCAAGAAAACAACTTTACTAATAAGTGAAAGGGATTACAACCTTTGTAGATCCGGTCCTTCACTTCTAAAGCTCCGTGTTGACGTCCCTTCACTGCGATCATCAGGATCCCGGACCCTAGCGCTGGTTTCATCGGAGAAAAGAGCGGGCTAGGTCGTTGACTTCGAGGCTGAAGATGATCTACGTCGGGGAGACTCAAACTCAAGCTCCATCTTCACTGGGTCAAAAACATTGTGAAGAGAACACCCTATACTACATGGCAAGTGGTAGAGGATGAAGAAATAGGAAGTGGGTTCACTTTGGATTTGGATTTCTCACACTTTTTCTCATGGCACCATTAGAGATAGCAAGCTTTCTTCTTCTTGAAGAAGAAGAAGAAGAAAGAATAATAATAAGAATAATAATAAGAATAATGAATAAAGAATGAAACTTATCCTTTTAATTATGGCACCATGGTTGAGTTAAGCCCTCATGCTTAACTCATATAGAGAATTAACCAAAGTATTAGGTTAAGGGTTGGGTTAACTAATATCCTAAGGAAATGACAAAAGATTTGGCTTTGTCAAAGTTTCTTCAAGCTTCATGAAGCTTGATAACTTTGACCAAAGTCTCACCTCTTTTGTTATTTGTTAGGAAATTAGTAAACCCTAATTTAACCTTGATTTGGTTTAAGTCTCATACACACAACTTGTATGTATCATCAAGAATGATACAAACATGTACACTTGCATATATCACATATAAACAATGTGCACATTCAAGTGAGAAAATCAATCTTAAGTGAACCAATACTAGTTAATGTAAAGTAATATATCAAATATATAATTATACATTAAATCATTAAATCAACACTTGATTTAACGATCCGGTCATATTGCATATAACCGACTAATATCTAGTGTATCAATGTATCGAATCAACACTTGATTCGGTAATCCGGCTATATCTCATATAACCGTCCGATGATACGAATCGCGAGAATAGAATACAGTATCACATACTGGTATTATTCTCGGTCCCGCACATATCTCATATGCGCTCCTATTTCGTTTCGCTTGAGCCAGGAAACCTCTGTGTAGGACTCTAAAGACCCGTCAATACGCCGGCAGTAGGTGATGATCATATCAAACACCCACAAGCCGCAAGCGGTCTGCTAAACGTAACGGCCACCCGGGTATTGAGCAATCATAAGATCAACGAGCAAGCCTGCTCACACTCCTGTGAATCCAACCAGTAACACTTACCGTACAGTCCGGTCTGTTCGTCTGATATGTCGCATATCTCGCCTAGGGGTGCTAAACGTCAGACCCCAGTAGCTCGATAAGTCATGCCGATGTAAGGTCCATAACAAGCATGAAACTACTGATAACACTTACTAGTAAATCAGTGCAACCCTGGCCAGGGATTTCCAGTTATGGCCAGTCGAGCATAGCGCAACATCAACCCCCAATACCGGGAGAGACGAATCTCCTCCTATCGCTCATTGCCTCCATATGAATCGGGACTGTACCCAAAAACCACCTGTTTGCACGACTCAGTAGAGCCATGGTAGGGTGGAAATCAAAGCACAGTGGGAGACACACAAGACTCTATAACGATCTCGGGTCAACAGACTTAGCTGTACCAGTGTCACCAGAAAACTGCCATCTGACGTAAGGTATAATACCATCTGGGAGTTCTCGACGAGTCCGTTCAGTGTACCCAGTCTCCACTGAGCACCCGCATACCGTCTCTGATGTCAAACACCAATAGATATGGGATCATCCATCGCCCATCACATGGGTCGAGAAGATATACGCTAGTCTACTCTGGAATATCGATGGCCCGTCTCAATATTCCCACGACTAGGAACATTGAAGGATGTACACTTTGACTACCCAGGCCGCACTAGTATGATCTGCATCATATTCCTGCAAGTCGAGTACACATCCTAAGGGCTTTATCAACATGTAATAGAGAGACAGCAAGTAAACATGTTAAGATAAAGAGAAACCAGATAGCGTACTATCATGTCGAGCAAGAAAGTCCTACCTATATATGTCCCAGCATCCACTACAATATACATCCTATGTACAGTAATGGCCTCTAGGGCATATATATAACTAACAATCTCCTACTTGCACTAGGGCCATCTATAGCAGTGGTTGCAGTATCTCATATTCAACCATCCCATAAAAGTCTCTCTCTGGAAAAAGGCCTTTGTGAGTGGATCCGCCGTGTTGTCCTCCGAGTCTACTCTCCTAACCTCGATCACCCTGGAGATCAACTATCTCCATGATCAGGTGAAGCTGCCTTAGAATATGTCTGGGTCACTGATGGGACCAGGGTTCCTGGGCCAAAGCCACACCTCCATTGTCACACAATGGTAGGAACCTAGTTCATCTTATGAACTAATATACACCCCAAACTGCCTCTTTGGTAGTATCTTTGATAGCGATGTCACCAGTCTTTATCGTCTAGTTTGCCACGGTATCTAGCTTGGAACTCTTCCAACATACCGTCCCTCCACTGAGGGTAAAGACAATGCCTGCGACTGACATTCAGTCATCCTTATCACCTTGGAACCTTTCCAGTGATTCTCCCCAGAATCAACTGATACCATCCCACTACAACTAGTGAGAATCCTAACATCCATTTAGATCTATCTTATAGATCCAAAACCCAGGATTTAGGAGGTATCACTTTGATCCTATATGGAGAATCCATGTGATAAGAGAAGATTGACCGAGCGTAGTGATTGAAAAGTTTTTCCGATTGTGTCGTGTTTTTGAGAAAATAGATTTTTAGAAATCACAACCAAAAATTATTTGACCGCAATCAATAACGATGTCGGATGTAGCGTGTTAGTAAGTTGCGGATCGTCCACAGGGAAAGTGAGTTCCGTTCAATTTCCGAATTATATGAGTTGAAAATTTAAGGCAAAGAAAAGAAAACAATTCATGATTTGCATTTAAAGATCAAGAAATAAGAAAAATCTAGATCTAGAAAAGACATTAAAAGCAAGAATTGAGATGTGTGATAATTTCCAACCAACAATCAAGATTAGAAGTATGGCTCGTAGGAGTAGATCGGATCTATAGATGTGATGAGATCTAAAGATTACTAATTCTTATCCATTAATGAATTGATACTAGATCGATGCAAATTCATCGAGGTTTAAGGATCTTTGCTAGAAAATTAGGGATTCCGCAACTCATCCTTTGTCCTTTCGATGGATCGCATTCAAATTCTAGCTTCTAATTAATCAAATGTTTAATAGTTGTTCCCTAGTTTCGAGTGAACACGATCAAGAAAGCATCATCTCGAAACTAGGTTATTAATCATTTGATTAACTAGAATTTCCAAACATTATAGGATTTAAGAATTGTAGAAATATCTAAATCATCATCATCTAAAGATCGTCACAACTCCTACACGAGCGGAGATTACTCAAACATCATGATCACAAACACAATCACAAATTGAGATCTAATCATTATGCTTGAATTAAAAGATAAGCAAGAGTATAGAAAATTCACCTTTATTTATCGACAAATTTCGTTACAACTCTCTTGAATTTACAAAAGGAAGGAACTAGATCGTCGATTTCGGCTTCGCTCGGCTCCTTGAGTCGCGGATCGGCGTGGATCTCTTGCTCCGTTGGAATCCGGCGTCGCTTGCTAAAGGTTGAAGGCTCTCTTGCTCAAATTGATCTCGGGATGTTGATCTTGATTTTGAATTGGGGATGGGGATTGAAATTGGCACAAGCTTTTGTCACTAAACTTGTGGGTTGAAGATGGTGGTGATTCTTGAACCATTTCCCCTCTAGATCTAGGCTCCTTTTTATAGACTTTTCAAATCTTAGATCTAGAATTGAAATTTGAATTCCCCCCACAAGTTAGTTAGCACCAAATTTAAATTTCCCTCCAAAAAGTTAGTTAAGCTTTAAATTTTGAATTTCCCTCCAAGAGTTTGTTGAGCCGAACCTTCTAGAGATGTCACGTGGAGCTTCTGGGGTCTTCTGGAAGCTTTGGCCGTTATAATTGAGCATGTGACAAAATTGGGTGAATTGATCTCACTATATGGCCGCGGATCCGCGGCCCTTTGGTGGCCTTGGTGCTTCAATTTTTATGGTAATTCTTGGATTGTCTTATGGGCCTTTTTCTGATATATGGATTTTTATTTGGCATTCTGTATCACTACCAGATCTTCAGGCTTTGAGTTGGCGTTTCTTTTATCAGATCTTTTCTAAATTTTAGGCTCTGCTTCTGTGATTTCCTGCATAGACTCCAAGACAAGAGTTGCGCAATACAAGGATAATGCGATGCCATGAAAAACACACAATTTCCCTAAAAAGTGCTGGTTTTAGTATACAGTACAAGTAATCCAGTATTTTACATGTGTTTTGCAAATATGTGTGATATGAATACCGGATACCTTTACTTGACTGCAAAAGGTAGGGAAATTGTCGTGTTAGAAATGCAGTATTTTCGACTGATCACGTAGCATAGGAAACTCTTTTCCTATCAAGAGTATGTTGTCCACGTACAATACGAGGATGACTACCTTACTCTCTACTACCTTTTTGTACATATAAGGTTCATCTACCATTTTAAACTTTTTGACTACCACATCAAAACAGATGTTCCAACTCTGCAATGCCTGCTTTATTACATAAAACATCTTGCACATGTTTCCGCTGCTCCCACTGTTTACGAAGCCCTCTGGCTGTGTTCTTATAGACGTTCTCTTCTAAATCATTATTTAGAAAAGCAGTCATGGCACCCAACCACCAGATATCGTAGTCATGGTATGCAGCAATGGCAAGTAGGATCCGGATGGACTTAAGCATAGCCACTGGAAAAGGTTTCATCATTATCCACGTCTGGTCGATGACGAAAAACTTTAATAAGTCTAGCTTTGAAAGTCTCAACTTTTCCATCTACACCAAGTAATCTTCTCAAGATATACTTGCTCCTGATGGGAATTTAACCCTTCATATATAGCAACCAAAGTCCATACTTTGTTGGTGTACGTGGATTCCATCTCAGATCGCTAAGTATCCATCCATTCTTACAGAGTCTCTACTCTCGATGTCCTGCTCGAAACTAGTTGGGTCATCATCTCATGATGCATTCCCCGCTCCCACTGTCATCGAGAAACCGAAGTATCTCTCAGGCGGATGAGGAACCCTGCTAGATCGGCGGAGAGGCTGAGGTTCGTCGGAGACTATTGAATTCTTTGGTTCTATCAAATCATCAGCTGTAGTTTGTATAGCTGGAACTCCTTCTAGTTCTACAGAACTGACCTTGCCTCGATCTTGTCCGGATTTTGCTTTTGACATAGGCCGGACAATCCCAAATCTTAACTTACTTAAGAGATAGGCTCTTCCCATACCATATCTCATATGGAGTGGTAGGCAGTGATCTGATTCGAACCTAATTCAATAGGTATGCAGCTTCTTAAGTGCATAACCCCTAAAAGGAAACAGGTAACCCAGTAATACTCATCATAGAGCACACCATATCTAATATGGTGCGATTGCTCCGCCCCGATACACCGTTGTGCTGTGGTGTATTCAGAGGAGTAATACTGAGAGAGAATCTCATTCTCCTTTAGAATAGTCCAAGAATTCCTTGCACAAGTATTCTCCTCGCTGATCTTATCATAGGATATAATACTTCTACCCGGTTTTGGTTCTCTACTTCTAACTTATATTCATTGAATTTCTCAAAAGCTTCAGACATGTGTTTCAACAGGAACATGTGTCCGAATCTTGAGAGATCATCAGTGAATGTAAGGAAGTACAAAGGACCAGTCCTGGCATATGTAGACTGGGGACCTTTATACATCACTATGTATCAGTCCCAAGAGTTCACTAACTCTTTCTCTGTTTCGAGTAAACAGAGCTATGGTCATCTTATCTTTGTGACATGACTGGCAAGTTTCACACGATGTAAATTCAAACTGATTTAAATATGCATCCAAATGTAACTTTAGCTAGTCGGGTCATATTGATATGACCTAGTCTACAATACCTTAAGAAGGATTCGTTCATTTCTGAACTCTTCCTCTTGTGTGTGTTCTATACGTTAAGAACTGTGGTTTGATTTAGAATGTATATGCTTTTAGATAACGTGCCTGAACCGATCAACTCTTGATATAGGAAATGTGCAAAACATTATCTAACAATACAAAATTATATCCTTCTTTAGTAAATAAAGAGACTGATATAATATTGTATATCAGGTTCGGTATCTAATAACATTCATTCAGAATCAGTGTATTCTGGCAATACAGGGTGATAGTGACCAACAGACTTGGCTGCAACACTTGCACCGTTTTCTGTCTCATAAAACTTTTCACCCGTTCTCAGTTCTCTACCTTTCTGTAGCCCATGTAACAGATTACATATGTGGGATCCTGATCTGGTATCTAATACCCAGGACGTAGAAGATACAGAGAAACAGTTCTTTGTAATGAACACACCCGAAGAAGATGCATCATCATGCACTTTCTTCGTTTGGGCGGCATGGGAATCCTGGTATTCCCCTAATTCCTGCTCGGTCTTATAACAATTATAAGTTGGAGCGGGACTAACGTTCCCCGGCTCAGTATAACAAGCGGGTTCGGTCAATACATCCATATTATTATCTTGATTAAGGCGTGACGTGGTCCCTACCTGGAGAGAGAGAGAAGAAAACACTCTGCGTGCGCTCTTGCAAGATTAGATTGGTTATATATATTTTATCTGATCAGGATGGCTCCCACTGTTTTTATCAAATCTTCCTTCAAACCTTAAAAGGAAAGACTAGCAGGGATTAATTACACTCTACAAGTTCGCCAATCTTTCATCCAGGCCAGTGCCGGTACTTTGAGGGAGGTTCCCCGTGCTTTCGCACGGACCTAATTAAAACAAACCTCATTTTCCCAGGGGCGTAACCCCGTTGACACCTTTCTAGACACCTACTTGATCGGCTAATTGTAAAGTGCAAAACTCTCCCAGGAGTAACAATTACTCGTAGTGGGTATCGGGATCCAACTATCATATAGAAGGTATGCAATCTCATTGCAAATTTCAACACTTGAAACTCCCGATAAAAGTTTTTACCCCTAGCACTTATGACCTTAACTATGGTCAACAAATCATAAGCACTAGTCAAGTTCTACCCGTCATTTCGTGATTAATTAGACCCACCCACATGACCCTTAACTAAGGTCAACAAAGTCACGCGACTGTCCTAACTAATCACATCTTATGCGGTGTAGGAAGACATCACTTATCTACCGTACATTGTGCCTTGACTATGGTCAACAAACACAGCACGAATACTAAGTACTCTACTTCCTAAAATGACGGAGGGTTGCGGATGTTTTTTAAGAAAACCTTTAACGCTTGGAACTTGATCTCGTTGCGGAATCAAATGGTTTTTAAATGGAGTGTTTTTTAGGCTTTTCTAGTTTTGCTAAAGGGGTCACTCCCGGTGACGGGACCGTCGGCCCTTTCCTTATCGAATAAGGTGCAGGATATATCATATATACTGCTGTGCAAAGCAAAAAACTATAGAAGCAATCAAAAGACAAACCGAGAGTTGTAGCATCTGCCAGTTATTGCTAAAGGGGCCACTCCCGGTGAAGGGATCTCGGCCCTTTCCTTATCGAATAAGGTGCAGGATGTTCTACAAGGAACACCGCGATGCAAAGCAAGAACTGTAGCTACCTGTTTTTGAAAATTCGATTCCACAACATCTTTTAGGTTTATTTTCTTTCATTAATCTCATTAATGAATGTCCCATCATTTAAATCCACCTAAACATCACAGATAAATATAACGTACGCTTATGCCATCCGCATTTGCCTCGATGTCCCGTCTGCACCGTTAGGTTAGATAACTAACGCCAGAGCGAGGCAGGGCTAGCGCGGGTGTAAAACAGAAGCAACGTCTATATAATATATCATATATACTATATACAATATCTATCTGAACAAATCACATGATCACATCACAGATAACGCAGCAGAAAATATCATATGAAATATTGGATATATTAGGACGTCCGTGTTTTATTTTGAGCCTGTATAAAACAACGATTCCACGGTCGTGATGAATAGCCAATTCCATACCCCTAGACCCCTACGAGAGCGGCAAGCAACCCTACCAATTCTAAAGTTAGGAGACCCGAACTCGACTCCTCGAGATGGTCTCCCACTGGACCCTAGAACCCGGTTATTTGTGCTCCCCTCCTTGTGTCTATCCTAATGTGGAAAAGTAAATAATATACAATGGTGACATCATCCTCAACCTGGAAGTGCCCCAATAAAAGAATATTACATACAAGTTTTTTACATGAATGAAAAATGGAAAAACACTCATCTCACATAAAAATCCCCCGGCTATTCAAATACGACGATCCAATATAACATATCCAGCAACACATAACATCACATATCATCAACGAAAGTAAATATGCCCATCCCAATTGTCGTTGACATATAGCAACGAAACCGGCGATATCACATATTACACTTACGGTCGCAGAAAAGAAAGTGTAAAACTACAACAGTTGGAATCCGTAACCTCTTTAGACATCGCATGCCTAACCAAATGAATTCCTTAGACATCGCATGCCTAACAATTATAAACCCCGCATTTTAGTCTCATTATCAAAAACACTTTTCAATATAAATTCGGGCAATTCAACAAGATTCCCGACATCCATAACGAATGCTCGTCGCAAACTTTAGTAGACGGCCGCACCCCCGGATGCAGTCGACGAAGCGCACTAAGGCGGAACACCGCTGCCGCGAGCACCCGAACGGATGCTTTCGGCGACGGGGTTCTTCTACAGTCACTTGGTCGGGGCTATGAGGCGTGGCTATCTATTAAGTTTACCAGCGAGTATCCGCGTACGCAACGTGATTGTGACGGACTTTTGATCACATCAAAATCCCGTGGCAACCGATTAAATGAGACTATAGTGCTAGATTTATAACATCCAAATCAGTTATCTCATAACTATTTATGGATTCCAAATATTGTATCACATTCCAGATAAATAGATAATGTTAAACTATCCGATCGAACAATCAAACACCCAAGTTTTCCCGAAAAGCTCAACACATGAAATAAGTTTAAAAACATCCACTTCATGCCACAATACCAACGGTCCAGCCGTAGAAAGGTCAAGCCAACGCCTCACATGTGGCACGCCGTACTGCCCCAAATCCTAAGGTTCAAAGGGCAGTTCAAGACGGTCACATAATCGAGTTAAGGTTCGTTGTCTTCTAGAGGGTCCATCGAGTTACTTGCACTACTTAGAACATTCTTAAACTACGGAAAAATCCAACACTTGGAAATTTCCCAACAGGGGAAAAAGTGGGCTATTTATATTCGGTCGAACTTTTTAACACGTTTTAAAATTACCCGGAAAAACATAAACAAAGTTAAACAATCCGATCGAAACATCGAGTCCCCAAAACAACCCAGAAAACTCAACTGTTGAGTATAGATTAAAAATTCCCAGAGAACAGAGGAAACTGCTACGGAGGTAACTGAAGAAAATAGAGAACCTAATCATCACATACGGCCGCGGATCCGCCGCCAGAAGTAGGGTAAGGCTGCGGTTCCGCGGCGCAACTGTAGCGTTAGGTTGTCGTTTTCTCCAGTTTTTCTTAGAATTTCCTGCTCTATTTTCTGAGCATTTTTAATTCACAAAAATCCACTGTTTTGAAAAATGTACAGAGAAGAGTTTTGTTTAGGGTTTCGGGGTTCCATCGGGTTTCTAACTTCGTCTGCATTTCGCCTAAAGCTCTAGCTAGGCTCTGATACCACTGTAGGATTCCTAGGCACACTCAAGAGGTTCTACAAGGCATCAACCATGCCCAATTCAAATTTTTATGTGCCGAACAAACCTAATCTAGATCGATTACTAGAGGTAAAGTGAAAGAATAACCAAGCAAACAACTTTACTAATAAGTGAAAGGGATTACAACCTTTGTAGATCCGGTCCTTTACTTCTAAAGCTCCGTGTTGACGTCCCGTCGCTGCGATCATCGAGATCCTGGACCCTAGCGTTGGTTTCATCGGAGAAAAAAGCGGGCTAGGTCGTTGACTTCGAGGCCAAAGATGATCTACATCGGGGAGACTCAAGCTCAAGCTCCATCTTCACTAGGTCAAACACTTTGTGAAGAGAACACCCTATACTACATGGCAAGTGGTAGAGGATGAAGAAATAGGAAGTGGGTTCACTTTGGATTTGGATTTCTCACACTTTTTCTCATGGCACCATTACAAGTAGCAAGCTTTCTTCTTCTTGAAGAAGAAGAAGAAGAAAGAATAATAATAAGAATAATGAATAAAGAATGAAACTTATCCTTTTAATTATGGCACCATGGTTGAGTTAAGCCCTCATGCTTAACTCATGTAGAGACTTAACCATAGTATTAGGTTAAGGGTTGGGTTAACTAATATCCTAAGAAAATGACAAAAGATTTGACTTTGTCAAAGTTTCTTCAAGCTTCATGAAGCTTGATAACTTTGACCAAAGTCTCACCTCTTTTGTTATTTGTTAGGAAATTAGTAAACCCTAATTTAACCTTGATTTGGTTTAAGTCTCATACACACAACTTGTATGTATCATCAAGCATGATACAAACATGTACACTTGCATATATCACATATAAACAATGTGCACATTCAAGTGAGAAAATCAATCTTAAGTGAACCAATACTAGTTAATGTAAAGTAATATATCAAATATATAATTATACATTAAATCATTAAATCAACACTTGATTTAACGATCCGGTCATATTGCATATAACCGACTAATATCTAGTGTATCAATGTATCGAATCAACACTTGATTCGGTAAC
The DNA here is from genome assembly GCA_030015575.1 of Agapanthus africanus. Taxonomy (NCBI): domain Eukaryota; kingdom Viridiplantae; phylum Streptophyta; class Magnoliopsida; order Asparagales; family Amaryllidaceae; genus Agapanthus; species Agapanthus africanus. Next base: position 229,821,519 of record JASDDO010000006.1, on the reverse strand, counting down.
CCGGCTATATCTCATATAACCGTCCGATGATACGAATCGTGAGAATAGAATACAGTATCACATACTGGTATTATTCTCGGTCCCGCACATATCTCAAATGCGCTCCTATTTCGTTTCACTTGAGCCAAGAAACCCCTGTGTAGGACTCTAAAGACTCGTCAATACGCCGGCAGTAGGTGATGATCATATCAAATACCCACAAGCCGCAAGCGGTCTGCTAAACGTAACGGCCACCCGGGTATTGATCAATTATAAGATCAACGAGCAAGCCTGCTCACACTCCTGTGAATCCAACCAGTAACACTTACCGCACAGTCCGGTCTGTTCATCTGATATGTCGCATATCTCGCCTAGGGGTGGTAAACGTCAAACCCCAGTAGCTCGATAAGTCATGCCGATGTAAGGTCCATAACAAGCATGAAACTACTGATAACACTTACCAGTAAATCAGTGAAACCCTGGCTAGGGATTTCCAGTTATGGCCAGTCGAGCATAGCGCAACATCAACCCCCAATACCAGGAGAGACGAATCCCCTTCTATCGCTCATTGCCTCCATGTGAATCGGGACTGTACCCAAAAACCACCTGTTTGCACGACTCAGTTGAGCCGTGATAGGGTGGAAATCAAAGCACAGTGGGAGACACACAAGACTCTATGACGATCTCGGGTCAACAGACTAAGTTGTACCAGTGTCACCAGAGAACTGCCATCTGACGTGAGGTATAATACCATCTGGGAGTTCTCGGCGAGTCCGTTCAGTGTACCCAGTCTCCACTGAGCACCCGCATACCGTCTCTGATGTCAAACACCAATGGATATGGGGATCATCCATCGCCCATCACATGGGTCAAGAAGATATACGCTAGTCTACTCTGGAATATCAATGCCCCGTCTCGATATTCCCACGACTAGGAACATTGAAGGATGTACACTTTGACTACCCGGGCCCCACTAGTATGATCTTCATCATAGTCCTGCAAGTCGAGTACACATCCTAAGTGTTTTATCAACATGTAATAGAGAGACAGCAAGTAAACATGTTAAGATAAAGAGCAACCAGATAGCGTACTATCATATCAAGCAAGAAAGTCCTACCTATATATGTCCCAGCATCCACTACAATATACATCCTATGTACAGTAATGGCCTCTAGGGCATACATATAACTAACAGACCGGACTGTACGGAGATTGCCATATACAAACTCAGTAGGAGTTCGGATGGGTTTCCTCATCGTCCTTCTTATCGACATCTACCTGGGGACCGTTACATACAGCCAGTACCGCTTGCGGCCTGTGGTTAAACCCACTTCCAGCGTAGTGTCGAGTGTTTAGAGTCCCACACAAAGAATTTCCCTCCACCGGGCAAAAGGTGTAGAGGCCGTATGGTTTTAGGGCAGGGCCACGATCACTTATGTACACTTGTGCACGTACTATGATCGGGTAGATAATACTAGTGGGCTTTGGTTTAAGCCGGATCCTAGTATTATACAGATGGATTTATTCAGTCTCAGTTTATCCGTATTTTTCAGAAATATGGATGGGAGGGACAGTCTCGTAATTTGTCGGAAAGTTTCTAGAAGGAGGTGACTCATTTGTGTTTATTTCTTTTTAGATCTAAACTAAATGAGGTAGAGGAGATGATGTGTAGTTTCATTAAATGATCCATGACTCATTAAGTGACTCATTAGATGATTCACCTTATGAATTAAATGAAGCATGATGAATATTAGCTAGATATGTATTTTGATGATATTATTATGCTTCATGATATTCACAAATGAGAATAGTTCATTCATTATCACAAAACACTTCTCTCTTCTCAAATCTTCATCTTCTTCCTCAAACCCTAAAAGCTCTCATGAGTTGAGAATCCTAAGGTTAAAGTGACTAAGTAATCCATCTAAATACTCTACACCCTCTAGGACTTCTAGATTAGCAAACTAGAAACCGTAGTTATCTCAGATTCGAAATAGGAGCTCGGACTATAGACTCTCGGGTGGATCGTCTTTGACTCGAGGAGGCCGTTGAGGTACCCATGTTCTATAGAGCTGACGAGGTGTGGAGGACATACATGAAGACCCGAAGGACATGTAACGTGAAGTATAATTTCGAATCGGAGTAGTTAAACCTCTCGTAGTTTGCTAGTAATGGTTTAGACACGATCCGTGTGCTCAAGTCCGTATTACGAATCTTTGATAATCGTTTTTCATATATTCCGCCTCTCCGCGAACACGTGGGGTGCGTGACATGGACTTCCAATATATAATCTAATTTTCCTAAATTGTCTAGAAGTCAAGATCGGTTTTCTAAAAATTATTTTGAAGGTAAAAGTATTTCTTCAAGGTGGTATTTGACATTGAAAAGACCCTGGTATTTATTTGAAACTTCGTTATCTTTTAAAATAAATAAAAGAAAATAAAAACAGCGAGCATTACAATTTGAAAAGCATGCAGACATGTATATGAATCGGTCATGACATATATATTAAAATCGACATAAAAGATTATACTATGACTTTGTTTGGTATTCGTTATTTAAAAATGGGGATTACCGAAGTTATGTGCAAGTATAAACAAACTAGAGGCACATCAAGCAGAAGAGATTCAATAAGAGAAAAGATAAGAGGGGGAGAGAGAGAGATGGAAGGTACTTACGGATTGTGTGAGTCGGTATAACAACCGGATCATCGTTTTTTATCCTAACGGCGGAAAGTAACTCTGGTGGCTATGAGACCCGAAAGAAGCAAAGTAGAAGAAAGGGGAGATATGAGCTTTAGCTATTGATTTTCTGGGTTTGCGTGGAGGAATGAGAAGGAAGAAGAAGAAAGAAGAAATATAAAGAGGGATTTATTTTCACCATAATTCTTCATAAAAATCTAATTTATTATGAATCAATTTTGGAAGTTTAAAAAAAAGATGAAATGAAAGTTCATTTGTAGGTTATGAAAAGGTTTTTAAAAAATTGATAAAAATAATTACAAGACACAAGGTTCGAACCTATAGCGTATGGACTAGCAACGAAATGGCTTAACCAATGGGATACAAGCTTATTATTACATATAATTAAATAGAAACGAATATATACAGTGTTTCAAAAGAGAATAACTTAAACGATAAATGGAATAAATTATTCTCTTAAACTAATTAATTCTTCTATTTCAATAAAACAAATTATTTTTTCAAAATTTTCCTTTTCAAACAAAATCAAATAAATTATTTATATTAAAATAAATCATTTAAAAATTTCTTTCAAAACCTTTTATTTTTACTAAACGAATCATTTCGAAACAAATATATTTTTGTTTATTAAAAAGAGTTATAGTAAAAATAGAGTCGTTACAGGTATTTTCTTCGGTTGTTAAACACACCTCTATTCGTATCTTACTCGGTTTGGTAGCTATGCAAGATTTGTAGCTTGAGCAGCTCGATATAAAGACTGCATTTTTGTATGGTGATTTGGTAGAGAAGATCTACAAACAACAACTAAAAGGTTTCGAAATTGAAGGTAAGGAAGACCACATTTGTTTGCTAAAGAAGTCTCTCTATGATTTGAAGCAGTCACCTAGACGTTGATATAAGAAGTTTGACTCATTCATAATAGATATTGGGTTAACGAGAAGTAAGGTTGACAGTTGTGTGTATTGTAAGAAGCCTGCCGATAGTTCTTTCATATACTTGTTGGTTTATGTTGGCGATATGTTGATAGCACCAAGCAGTGGTGGATAAAGGATTTTTATCAAGGGTGAGACTAAAATTGCTATCGTTGTAAAGGTCCCATATCCGAACGTAGGGGTTCGGGGGCCGTAGCCCCTGAGCTGAATTTTTTAAGCAATAGCACGCATATGGTGTTTCTATGTGACATATAAAGATATTTCAGAACATATTTTGAATATATATATATATATATATATATATATATATATATATATAGAGAGAGAGAGAGAGAGAGAGAGAGAGAGGATACGACAAATTTGTAAAACCACCATATTATCTATCTATATTTTTTATAAAGTTCAAATAAGAGGGTAGGATAAGAAGAAACTATATTTTGATAAAGTTTTGAATAGTGTGAGACCACTAGAGCAAGGCTAGCACCTAAGACCACTAGGCCAACCTCCTTTTCGTGTTTTCATTTATATCTATATAATGATATATGTACACATCAATATATATAAATTATAGAGTGTTTATTTTTCAAAACAGGGTGGGGCCAAGGGTCATGGCCCACCCTTCCCTCAAGTGGGTCCGCCCCTGGCAGAAAGATATAAGGTTTATATTCAGAATTTGAAGAAACAGCTGAAATGAAAGTTCGAGACCAAGGATTTAGGAGCGGGTAAGAAAATACTTAGTATGGAGATTGGGCGAGATCATAAGAGAGGAAAACTTTACTTATCTCAACAGCGATACGTTGAGAAAGTTTTGAAGCGTTTTGGTATTGCAGACGCTAAATCTGTATCTACTTAGTTAGTAGCTCATTTCAAATTTTCAGCTTGTTCATCACCGAAAACAGAGAATGAGATTAAGTATATATCGAATGTTCCATATGCAAGTGCGGTGTGTAGCATTATGTATGCCATGGTTTTGTACACGACCCGACATTTCACATACAGTTAGTGTTGTTAGTCGGTATATGGTATCTCCTGTTAAAAACCATTGACAAGTTATGAAATGGATTTTACGATACCTACGAGGTACGTCTGATGTGGGGTTGGTGTTTAGAAGAAACGACAATTTGGTTGGATTCAGCGATTCCAATTATACAGGTAATCTCAATAGACGAAGATCGATCACCGGTTATATATTCTCTTTAGAAAGATGTGCCATCAGTTGGCGTGCTTCGTTACAGCCTATGGTAGCGTTGTCTACAATGGAGGCAAAGTATATAACCATTGCCGGGGCCGTTAAGAAACCGATCTTATTGAAGGGACTATTTTCGGAACTTGGTATTCAAAAGGATGCCATAATAGTCTGCTGTGATAGCCAAAGCGCGATTCACTTGACGAAAAATCAAATGCATCATAATAGGACGAAACACATTGATGTACGGTACTGGATTGTTCAGAAAGTTGTTGAAAAAGAAGAGATTATTGTGAAGAAGGTTGGCTCAACGAATAATCCGGCCGACATGTTGACGAAGTCTTTTTCAGTTGTTAAGTTTGAGTATTGTTTGAACTTAATTGCAGTGCGTCGCATTCATTGAACCCTAAAGGGGTTTTGTGGTGTAGGTGGGGCTATTATTAATGTTATAGAGGAGTTTGTCAGAATGCGAGATAAGGTGGAGATTTGTTGTGTGCGCCTCACATTTCAATCCCTATTTGATTTCTCTGTTGATTCGGCATTTTCTTAGAGTTGTTCATGATTCAAGGTTATCCATAAGCAAGGGGACAGACGTATAGAGCTACTGCTTCAGACGTCTGTCGTCGCTCTGTATGTTTACATACTTTGGGCAGACGTCTGACTTGAATACATCAGACGTCTGTGAGCGCTCTTTTTTTTTTTTTTGGGAGACCTCAAGATTTGACGTCTGAAGCAGACGTCCGTGAACACTGTTATTCTGAAGATCCTTAGGCAGACATCTGCACTTACTTCATCAGACGTTTACCGTCGTCGTAGGCCGGATATTTGGCTGTTAGAGAAATTAGTTGTTTTGATCTATCTCCAGTATAGTTTATGTATTGTAGTGTTTTTGTAATCCTAAGGATAGATAGCCTTAAGATAGCTTTTATGATATTTTGATAGAACCCTTTTGTTATTTGTGAGAGTTAGGGTTTTGAGGGATTTGTAATTCGTCCACCAATTTTTCACTCCTCCGTATTTGTTGATTAATAAAACCTTCGCTTTCATCCATTTAGCCAGTACTTTTATTTCCTATTTGGCTGTGATTTGTTTTATATTTTCTTTTCTATCGTTTGCATATCTTCATGATCATCTTGCCGCAGCAGAGGAAATGAGAGATGTTTTGAAGTGCTTTTCAGACGAACATGGATGTGATCTGAAAGAAGAAGCAGAGTGGTGTTCAGCCCGAAGGAACATCCGAAGTTGATTAGTGATTTGGCAATTAGATTTCAGATTTTTTTTCAAACTTTTCTTCTGAGCGATGTGTACTTTGGATTCTTCCTTTTTGTACGTGGAGCTCACAAGGGAACATTGAATTGCAGAGCCAGCTAGATGCATACCAAATAAGCTTAAATGTAAAATCAGCAAGCATTAACTTTATGTTACTGCAAGATCAATTTCGTTGCCTTTAACTACTGTCGCAAATTAAAATACTTAGATTCAACATGTGGAATTATTTATTTGTCGTAATCTGACGGAGATATACCAGTTCCTAAATAAGGGCCGAGAAACATCATTCAGCTTCCATATCATTGAAACCTCAACAGGAATCTATTGATAGTCTTGGAGCAAAGAATTAAATTCAGAAAGGGCACTTGGTAGCAGAGAGTGCAGAGATTATTGATAAAGCCATCATTTTCGCACATGCATCGAAAAAGCGAATATAGAACATATGCACGAGTCGATCAAGAAATATGGAAAGAAATCAAAACGAAGAACATTCAACAATGTCCCTAAAATCAAGAAATATTTACAATCAACATTATCACCAATAAATGTACAACATACCTACACAGAATCTTTTATTGTGGTTGCTCCGCTTCAAAACTAGCCTATCAATAAAGAATTATTAAACAAATCACCATTCTTCAAACTAGATCAAATGCAGTCGACGATAATCAGAAATCAAAAGCTCGGTTTTAAGAATTTATAAGACAAGAACAATCAACAAGGTCCTCCCTGTGAAGAATTATATAATATATAAACTGGATCCTCCAAGTTTCTTGACATCAAATTGGTAACCTGTTAGAAACCCAGCAAATCTGAGTCAGTTATCCAGTAAATTCACATCAAAGTCTCAGAAATATCCTTGAGCATAAATTACTTTCTAACTTTCACTAACATAGTACACATTTACGACATACTAGAACTATAATATATCGGAAATTAATGACGTAACAGGATTTTAGTAGCAAAGAAATATAAGGAATGTAATTATTATCGCCATTTCATCGCATATATGTACCTTGTCTTGACCAAAATATAGTTAGTATTTGACACCAAGGAGTGAATTTGATTAAAAGTTCCACCTGTGCAGGTAAATATATTTTTTTATCTTTTTTTTTCCTTATGACCCTAGCCAAATAGAACAGTGCAATATGAAATAGAAAGATCTAAAAATACAAATTAAAGAAAAACAATAAGAATCCCCAGAAACTTGCCTCTCTAAGAACAACCAGATAGAATAGTTATCAACAACAATTAGTGTCATCAATTGTCAAGAAGTCTAGCAGATACGGTAAAAAAAAAAAACTTTTAACTCCTCACATCACTTTCTCAAAATCCCAACGGAATATAGGCATAACTGGAAGATTATTAATAATGGAAGACTGCAACAATTATTCCAATGCGAAAACATCAATGAAATGCCATAACTCTATTAAACTTATGACAATGACAATGATCAGCAACGAGCAACCAAATTAACGATACATTCTTTAGAACAAGTGCATCAATCATTTGGGTGCATTTCCCACATTTGGACAAATCAATTGCAGATGAAATACAAAAAATTTAGCAGATGAGATATGAGAGTACTTTTGTCATGTTAGAAAAAAAAAGAAATTTAAGATTTTATGGTCATCTCGAACATGTTGCCAGCTTATATTCAAAAAGTTGAGCACATGCAGATATGATTGGCATATACTTTTATGTGCTAGAATGTGTAGAAGTAGCAATATGCTAACTATTTCCATCGTTGTTCTGAGACAACCATTAATCTGAATTCGGATCGGAGAGGTAAATTATCGTGTAAAAACCGCACGGCCGTATGTCAAAAGGGTTAATGCGTAGATGTTAAAATAAGAAATCATGGGTATTTAGACTTGGCCACCGCAAACAAGCAACACAAAAACGTTCTTGAGTTAAACTGGATAACTATTTTGAGCTATTCAGAGTTGAATATGAGCGGTTTCAACGGCTTCAATCAATGAGCAAAGGGGGTGTTTGCACTAATAATTCAGTTGAGAGGGTAGGGTACAAGTGATATCTGGGATAAGCTACATGGGGTTACCCTTCATAAGAAAAATCAGAATTACAAGAAATTCCGTACCTCACAAAAGTGTGTTTCATATCACGGTCCAGTGGTTGGATCGATGACGAAATTTGGTATATGGTCAAGCTTATGTCGATCCGCTCCTAAACTATTAAGCCTTGTCATGATATCTGGTTTCAAGCCTTTCATCACCAAATTCTGAAGGGAACCCATGTGCTCTAATCCATCAGGGAGCATCATCAGCTCAAGGCAGTCTATTATCTTTAAATCATTAAGATTGGCCATTGCCCCTCTTTGAATTCTCCAATACTTTAGCTTATTCAAACGGCTAACAACCATGTTTTGCAATCTTGGAAACCCGCCACTAGAACATGTCATTTCGTCCTGTTTAAGTTCGCAAGCATCCAAGTTGAGAAACCCAAGGCTCGACAGCTTCTCTAATGCAGCTGTAGCATCTTCGTCCAGTTTGCATTTGACTAATGAGAGACTGACGAGATTTTGAGGGAGTTGACGAATATTACACCATGATCCATCAAGGGTCATCTTATAAAGATGTTGATGGCTCGGCAATGAAGCGAAGAGGGAATCAGCAGATGTCGATTGATGAGTTTGAAGGTTCAATGAGACGAGGTGATTTAGTTTTCGAAGCGAATCAGAAAGTGCAGCCTTCACATCTAATGAAATTTCTGAAATGGACAGTTTACAAAGGCCAGATAGTTTTGCAAGGTCCCTATTTATCCAGTTTCCGGCTTTCACGGATTGTAAAGTCTGCATGCTTCTGAGACCTCCAATGGATGATGAGTGAACACTGAATGCAGCCGCAGTGTATAGATGCCTTAAAGTTTTAATCTTGTATAATGACTTCGGTAATATGTAGATGCTCGTTTCTTTTACATTCAAGGTTTGTAAATTTTGTAAATCACCAATTGAGGATGGCAAGTACCATAATTTTCTGGTTCTTAGTGTAATATGCCTTAAATAGATCAAGCTCGAGATCTCCTTCGGTAACTTCAAATCGTGAAACTCAACCTCGGGGGGAAAATACAGATGAACCACTCTCAGCAACTTAAACCCATGTAAGATATTGTTTAAAATAATTGTATCTATTGATTTTGAGTTGAAACCCAGTATTGTTCTTGCTTTATACACCGAATACCCAAAGTTATCACTGAAGACATTGTCATGCATAACCAAACGACGAGACGCAGCAATGTCATGATCCAAATTGCCGCTGTTGATACGATTACTGCAAATCCTAAAAAAGCCGTCTTCTTTAGCCTCTGAAATGCACAAATCATGAACAAGATCATGAATACGAAAGCGCTTAACTCTTCTAGTACTCACGCTCCTATCGACAACTTGAACCATGCACCTCTGAATTAGCTCGTCCAAGTATTCTCTTGCTATTTCTTCAAATGTTTTTTTCTCATTTTGCGGAATAAACCCCTCTGCAATCCACATCTTGATGACTTCCGATGCTTTCATTTGGTAATCCTCGGGAAAAGAGCCTAAGTACAGAAAGCATGATTTCAAGTGATGATGTGGCAAGTGAATATAACTAAGAGCTAATATTTGTAAGCACTGTTGTCCATCTCTTGTAGATTCCCAATCCATATTCTTCGCCACTTCTAGCCATGAGGTGTATGTTGGTTGTTTTATCGAGAGCAAGCCACCTAATACTACAACCGCAAGTGGCAAACCGCCACATCTCTTCACAAGCTCTTGCCCCAATTCCTCCAATTCTTGTGGACAATTCAGTGTAGATTCTTGATTGGACGGAAAAGTCTTTTTTAAAAATAGCTCCCAACTTTGCTGATGGCTTAGAAATGGCAACTCAAAGGGGGGAAATCTTGTATCAGCGAATTTCGCAACATCCATAAGCCGAGTTGTTATCAAAACTCTGCTACCATTTTTTACATTAGGAAATGCGGCTTTTATATGGTCCCATACTTCTTGTGACCAGATATCATCCAAGACTATTAAATATCTCGTATGCTTCAAGAAATCATATAGCTTTGATTTCAGATCGGCTTCTTCCATTGTTTCCAATCTTTCGAAATGCTCCCTAGTGAACACTGTGCCCGTGACCTTTCTTATGATGTTCTTCAATAGCTCACACACTCTATAATCTTGAGACACGGTGATCCAGGCATAAACATTGAAATGCGACTCAACTTCGCTGCTGTTATAAACCATTGTGGCAAGTGTAGTCTTGCCAAGACCTCCCATGCCAACAATAGAGATCACACAACGGCTCGGGACATTGATATCTAACAATAGTTCTGATATATGTAGCTTATAATCATCAAAGCCAACAACAACCATGTCATCATCAAAATGGGGAGATAATTGCCTTCGTGTTTGGATGAAAGATTCTTCTTTGAATTCTCCAAGATTAACGATGCCATAAGCATCTCTACTCTCACAGATCCTGAGGACTCGGGATTTTATCTGCAAGATCTCAGTGCCAATGTTATGAAGTGATATGAGCTCTCTTGGAATGCACATATACCTCCTGATGAACTCCCTGATTGCTCCGCCCCTGCGATCAATCTGAAGGATGAAAACATCCACGACATCTTCGGCTTGGTAGGCAACATCTCGTACCTGAACCAGGATGTAAAAGGCAATGATTATGAAGAAACCTCAGGTCATGGTTCTAGATCACATCTGAATTAGAATTCTATCTTCCCTTATCTAGCATGTCTCATATTAAGTCTAACTGTGTATCTTACACATACACCAAGCCACACGCATGTGAATGCATACATGCACACACATGCACATGTTTGCACACACTAACAAACACGCATTTAACTCAAGTTATGCATCGGAAGATGAATTTATGACTTTAACAATGAAGATAATTTTTTTACCAAGAAATTAACAAAACATATCTTAACTAATTCCAGATGTATTGATAAAATCCTAGGCTAAGCTGTTTTCATGATTCTAACAAGTTTGGCCTCAGTACCAGGCCAAATAAAAGGGAAAATATTTATTTCATATATGTACTCTTCAATAGAAAACATAGCATGTTATCTTCCATGTTATAGGCAGTGTTAAATGGTCAAAATAAGTGATGACCGTCCACTCATTGGATTAGGAGCTGTTTGTTTTCAAGGACTGACAGAGTTTTGCTCCCTGGAATTATAAATTGGTTTTTTGTTTACCCATTGAAATTACAATTATTGAATTTCATTATTTGTTTGGAAGGAATGAGAACTGGAAATTAAACAGAGACGCTGCTTTTATTTATCGGCCGATGCAATATTAGGCAATATCTTGTGTCTGAATAAGGAAGGTCATGAATATGAAAACTTTGATTAAATTTTTACTATGCATCTGGAATTGTATTTCCATTTCTTTTTTTATTTAGGACTTTCACTATTATTGGATCCAATTTTGCACTACATCTATGGTATTAGCCTAAGTAGCTCGGATCCACATACAAATATGAGATACAATACATGATGGAATAGCCAGATCGCAAATTTTCAAAATTCTAGGATATGATTCATTGGGATACAATAATTGTGTTTAAATATATGCACATAATAACAAAATATCATCACTTTAGCAACTATAAAGTAACAACAACAACAACAACAACTATCGGAACTCTGTAGTTAAGTGTGCTCGAACATGGATAGAGACTATTTAGAATAATATGTTAATTGTTAATTTAACCAAAGCGATGTTCATTAATAGAGCAGAATAAAAGAGAAAGATTCATATAGCTGACCCGAAAAATCTAGGATGAAGGCATGTTGTTGTTGTTTAACTATAAACTAAGAGTTTGAATAGTACGTTAGCTCTAATGCATAGATTGTTGATTTCTTAGATGACACGTGTTCGATGGTAATTTTCAATTTACCAATGAGTTTCAAAGGGATCCTCAAAGAAACTGCCATGAATATGAATGAGATACAAATCCGATACAGATATGTCTCCTCCACCACAAATTCATGCAATATAGCTATTAGCATATGGCATGAATTTTATCAATAGTGATAATTTTTCTCCAAAATAATTTAAAACATATCATAATTGTATTAGAACTTGTAATCTTGGGTGTAGTATAGCATCCTAAATTAAGTTGTACTCATGATCTTCACAGGTTCAATTACCACCAAGACAAAAAAATGAATGCATTTCCCTTCATGAGTGTTGTCTTCCACATATAAAACAATGTGTTGTCTTCCATGTTAGGGGCAGTGTTAATGATAAAAAATAATTGTTGGCCTTACACTCATTGAATTACAAGTTGTGTGTTTGTTGAGAATGAAATTAAAGAATAAGACCTATGCTAAAATTCCTATTGACTCTGTCTCATTGTTATTGTAATTTTGTTTGTTTGTTTGCATAGAATCACATGTGTTTGTTTGTATAGAATCACGTCCGCTTGAACTGCAATTATTGCTTTAATCTTAATTCCATTGATTGTTTGGAAGGAATGAAAATAAATTGGAAATTAAATGGACACTTGTTGTGAGTTTGTTGGCCAATGTGAAGTGACGTGATCCATTGCAATGAATTCCGTCAAAAGCTTGTTTTAGTTTCTAACAAGAAAGGTGCCCCACGCACATGCATGGGTGAACGAAATTTTTTAGAAAATGTAGGGTGCTGAGCAAAAATTTTCTCAAAATTTAGCGAGGTGAAGAAAGGACCAATGCAAATTTACATGGAATGTACGGGGCGGAGTGATAATTTCCAGGGATTTTTTCCCATTGTATTGTAAGTTGGAAGGGCCAAATGCAAAATACTTTCGAACCTAGGGGCTGAGGCTGAAGATTTGTTGTGCCTAGGTTTAGTAATATGTATATGATACCTAAAAATAGAAATTGATGGTATGTTAGTATTCCATGGACCGATTTCAAAGTTTTATGTTTGTTTGCATTAAATTAGCAACTTCTATTAAATGAAATTTGGATTAAACCGTATAGTTGGTATATTAATTTCCAATGAAAAATAGAAAAGTTCAGCCAATTCCTTGCTTTCTTGCTACGAATTGGATCTCCCAATTTTGCTTGTGTGGCATAATGTCATCCATCCATTCTTGGTTCCTCGATTCATTTTTAAAAATTTGGTGGAATTGCTAACCGAGGGGCAAACAAGTTGCTAAAGTGTTTCGTCCCCCCCCCCCAAAAAAAATAAAGTGCTATTTTCATTCTCAATTTCTTTCTTTGGTGCGCGGCCAAAACTTGGGCTTTTGCGCAACAATATTTTTTAATTTAAATAAAAACGCATTTAATACGCGCCCAGTGAGAATCAAACCTGGATGGCTCTATTCTTTCACTACACCAAAACTCTGAAGTTATGATAACGAGGGAATATATTTTATATTCTAACACCATCTTTTGAAACAGACAAAGGAATCGAGTCCTAGGGTTGGAAATGCAATTCTTTCCCTATGCGCAAACCTAACTCACAAACAATGTAGGTAAAAGTGTGTAAATTGATCGATTATTATTACCTGCCTCACCCAATTCTTGACTCTCTCATCCCCTTTCCTTCGTTTGGCATCGGCGTCTTTCAAGAAGCTCTCCATCCAACGCAGCTCGTCTCGAAGCCATTCGACCTCGCCTCGGACTTGGTACAGAAATACCGTTTCTTGAAGGAGCAGATTCCCCAGTTTCTCCACCGCCTTGGAGACGCAGTCGCTAGCCATGGATCTTTTTGGATTCAAAGCCTAAACCTAAAGCTTGATAGGAATTGGAAAGGATTTCAAGCTTGATCGAGTGAGCAAAGCTGGGATCTTGATGAAGATCCGAACGACTTTTGAAGTAAACGCTTCATTTTGCTTATGGTGTGAATGGAATAAAAGGTCTTGTTTTGGATCCACCAAGACATTAGCAGATCGATGACCCCATCTTATTAAAAAATTTATTAAAAAAAAAATGGTGAATGCCTTGGTCGGTAAAGCATTTTTAAAGTTGAAGGGAAATTAAGTCACAGCCAGGAACCTGACGGACATTTAAATCACGTGATGTCATTCAAACGTCACCGCGATCGAGGTAAACTAAAACCAAGATCTCAAAATTAAATAATGGAGGTGTGGTTTTGAAAAAGGTTTCTAATAAATTTTGTAAAATTTTGTAGAAAACCATGTACAATGGATATGATATTTAAAAGCATCCTCAACGGGAGCTAGCTCACGTCTAATGACGGAGACACAATCCATGCAAATATATATGCGACGCCCAAAACGAATAATCGCAGTAGAAAACAAAAGATATGTAAATACACAACTCAAGTCGACTCCAAGCAAGTCTGGCACCCAAAAACAATACATATCTAAGTCTCATCTCTGAGTCATGGATAATACAAATATACAAGTGGTTGATGGAGTTTTTAACTAAATCCAAAAAGAAATATATATACAATACAAGAGGCGGTTACGATACAACCGGTAACCCGTCTACTAAAAGCAATAACCCGAAGAAGATGATGTACCGGCAAGCAGCAATAATCCGAGCTGTCGATCCTGCAAGAACTAAAGCACAACGGGGGTAAGTTTCCAATGCGTGGGTAAAAAAATATCACAAGGCAGAAATCGAATACATAACATCTACCTAAACCATAAGATATAATACTATCATATTCTGAACACACACACACACACACAAGTACTAATAAGCGCATCCCAATGGATCGCATAATTATCTCATATATAACACGCATCCAAGTAAGCCTATAAAGTAGCCGAAGACGTAAGTATATAAATCGTTTCAAAATAACCGTATGATATGTATATCACGGTACAAGTAGCGGAGGTTGATTTATAAAGCAATATATGCAATTTTTGTTTAAAATATACGTCACGTCTTTTGAAAATAATTTAGAAAGGGTTTTCTTTTGAAAAATTCTTGTGCCGTCACACACACGTGGAAAATAGGGAGGCTATAGCTCCTTTGAAAATCTCATAATATATATCGATATATGAAAATAGTATTTCAGGTACCGTCTCTAGGATTAATCCTATTTGGCTATAATATAGCTTAAACCATCTCAATCTGAGTAGGGTATCCATATCAATCTCTCACATACATCATATCACATCAATAAAGCGCATCATAATCAGATCGTGTAAATGGAAACACATCACCAATAAAATCATCAAAAAACCGTACCAATCATCGACACGTGAATCTCAGTTGTTTCCTTAGGTACCGTCCCTTGGATCAGTCTTCTCTGTCAATGGAATCCCCAGCCAAATCCACCGTGTCCATGATCTCGCACCGGTCAAAATTCTCCGGATATCTGCCGTGCCCAATGCTATCACCGGTCGGTATTTATCCTCGCTAGACTCATCTCGTCTTTCTATGCGGGTTTCTTGCCCCTCGATACTGCACCGGAGCCACCATGTATCTGAAATCGGTGTACTTATTCCCCTGCCTCGAATTCGGATAATCATCCATGAATACCAAAACTCACGGTGAACGTTAAATTATCATATCAAGAGAAAACCACACTTTTGAAATGTATACTCAATATTTTATAAATCATACCACGACTTCTAAAAATTCATGGAAAATATTAAGCACATAAGGACGAAATCCATAATTCATTTTTGCTACAATTGGCAACAATCGTATATGGATATCCATGATAATGGTATTCGTATATCGCAATAATCAAATGTCATGTATACTAGTATGGAGAACTAACATAAACAAGCCTGGCAGTTTCTACCATGTCATGACAATACTAATAATGTGTAGTGTAGTATACGTGTCTGTGCTCATGCAACAGGGCTATCGTTAGTAATTATGTAAGTGTTCTATCAAGTGTATTCATACGAGAATAGCTCTCGGTTTTCTATCGGAAACATCAATATCATAATCGTCAACAAATGCATCATGCATCATCCTTCAATTGATGATTAAACACGCAGATATATCAATGTCAACATGGATGTAATTACTACACGAGTATGTATGGCAATTCTACAATGACGTGGCAGTACCAATGATATGTAGTGTAAAATGCGAGTCTATGATGGCGCCATATGGCAATCATTGGTAATCTTATAGTGTTTTATAAGCATATTTATATAAGCATGACAAACGCAACTAGAATACGAAGCTAGTTAGAGCTAAAGGTATAAACATAACCTATATTGTTAGGTCCACGTTACCCATCCCGGTTCTTTCGGGGAGGCGGAATAGGTAAAAATCAAAATTTTCTCACAAGGTGACATGGACCAACCATGAAGGATCTTTGCTAAACAAAAACTAACATACTAACAACAAGTTCTAACTACTATGTTGAATGGTTATACCTAGATCTTGAACTCCTTCTCTTCTTGTTGTGGTCCTCCTTCTTGTTTGCTCCTTGGAGTGGTGTAAATGGCTCCTTCTCTTCGTCTTCTCTTTGCCGAAAAAAGATCCACCCGAGGGCTTCTATCTTGAGCTCCTACCTCAACCAAGAGATAACTAGAGTGCTTGGTTTGCTAGACAAAGAACCCTAGAAAGAGTTGAGAGATGTTTTGATGGTTTAGTCTCAAAAGCTTATGATTTTCAACACATGAAACACTTAAGCTTTAAGAGAGGAAGAGGGAGAGCTTTTTCAAGAGAGAGAAAGTGTATGAGAGAATGATAAGAATAATCTACAACCATGCTCCCAAAATGAGAATAATAATAATAATAATAATAACAACAACTAAGGAAAATGTGATGGTTAGTTTGGAATGACCATTATCATTTCATAATAAATGCAATTTGCAAGAATCAAGAAGTATCTTGCAAGTGAAATGATGATAGTCAAAAGGTCAACAAAAGTCAACCGGTCAACCAAAATCAAAAGGTCAACAAAAGTCAAAAGGTCAACCCAACCTTGGCACAATTATCCTTAATTAATATCATTAATCATATTTCTCATTCTTATTAGGGTTAAGAAAAAGTCAACGGTCAATAACCCTAATGAGATTTCTCTGCCTCTGTCAACTGTGCATACACACCAGCATCTGTGTTCCGAGGAACACGAATACAATGAGACAAAACCAATCCCCAAACAAATATTAGGATCTGGCTTAAACCAAAGTCCGCTAGTAATAGCTGCCCGGACATCAAACGTGCACAAGTGTACGGATGTGAACGAACCTCGTCGCAAAACCATGCGACCTCTACTCTGTTTTGCCCAAAGGCGAATAACCCTCTGTGTGGGACTCTACAGACTCGACACTATGCTGGCAGTGGGTTTAACCACATGCCGCAAGTAGTACTAGCTGTACATAACGGTCCCCAGGTAGATGCCGATAAGAAAACAGATGAGGTGAACCCATCTGAACTCCTACTGAGCCTGAATGTGACAATCTCCATACAGTCCGGTCTGTTAGTCTGAGAGTATTGCATGGCGGGCCTAGGGGTGGTAAACGTCAGTCCTCTAATAGCGGTACAAGTCGTGTCGGAGTGTATCCCAGAACACCCTGAGAAACTACTGGAAACACTACCAGTAATTCTCGCTTGCCCTAGCCAGGGACGACTATGTGTAATGGCTCTCCTAGGCACAACGCGATATCAACTCCCAATACCGGGAGAGACGAATCCTGTCTAACCGTCACTGCCTCCAAGTGCTTCGGGACTGCACCCAACTACTATCTGTTTGCACGACTCAATAGAGCCGTGGTAGGGTAGCAATCTAAGAACGGTGGGAACACACTCGAGGCGAAGTGACAGTATCAAGTCAGCGGACTAAGTTGTACTCTTGTCACCTGGGAACTATTAACTGATGATAGGTATAATACCAACCAACAGTTCCCGAAGAGTCCTGTCCAGTGTACTCGTAACCTAACGAGCACATGCATACCATCTCCAGTACGACGTACTGATGGCTGTGGGACATACCATCTCCCCTGCTGGGACGAGAAGCAAATGCACCAGTCTACTCTGGAGTATCGATGCCCTGTTTCGATAATCCTATGACTAGGGACCAAAATAAGGATGTGCTTATAGACTACCCAGCCCCCACTAGTGTGATCGCCATCACAACGCCGGTAGTCAAGCAAAGATCCTAAGGGCTCCATCAATATGTATTAGCGATATATTAAAAGAAACATATACATATATTAAGATAGAAACAAACCAAGTAGCATACTACTATATTGAGTAAGACTGTTGTAAACCCGTATATATATATATCCCAAGCTTCCAAAATGTATTATACAAACTAGTACTATACAATAATGGCCTCTAGGGCATACATATCCAATAATTTCCCACTTGCACTAAACGCCAGTAATTGGTGTACCACATACCCAACGTCTGCCCTATGGCCACCTGCTGGCGTACCGCATACCCAATAGCTCAAAAAGTCGCTCGAACTATGTTTGAGGGAGGGCCTTTGTGAATGGATCCGTTGTATTGTCTTTTGTGTCCACTTTCGTACCTCGATCTCCTGACGATCAATGATCTCCCTGATCAGGTGATACCGCCTTAAGATATGTCTGGACTTCTGATGGGACCTTGGTTCCTTCGCTAAAAATATAGCCCCATTGTTATCGCAATACAAAGGTATTGGGTCAACAATAGACGGAACCACCTGAAGTTCACTAATGAACTTCTTCATCCAGACCGCCTCTTTCGCGGTATCGCTTGCAGCAATGTATTCAGCCTCCAACGTCGAGTCTGCGACGGTATCCTGTTTGGAACTCCTCCAACACACCGCCCCTCCGTTGAGGGTAAACACAAAACCCGAGACCGACTTGCTGTCATCTTTGTCACTCTGGAAGCTTGAATCGGTAAAGGACTCGCCCCTGAGGTCTCCATTACCGTAAATCAGGAACATCTCCTTAGTCCTTCTCAGGTACTTGAGAATGTTCTTCAATACCGTCTAGTGGTTCTCACCTGGGTCTGACTGATACTGGCTCACCACGCTCAGCGCGTAAGCTACATCTGGTCTTGTACATAGTATCACATACATTATAGATCTTACCGCCGAAGCGTAGGGTACAGTGCTCATGCGAACCCTCTCTTCGTCAGTCTTGGGAGACATTTTCTTGGAGAGGGTGATTCCGTGCAATGCGGGTATATTACCGCGCTTGGAATCTTCCATACTAAATCTCTTTAGTACGGTCTCTATGTACCTGGACTGCGAAAGTCCCAGTAATCTCTTGGATCTATCTCTGTAGATCTTGATCCCCAGAATGTATGAGGCATCACCCATGTCTTTCATGGAGAACCATTTTGATAAGAATAGCTTGACCGATTGTAGCATAGGAATGCCATTTCCTATCAAAAGAATGCCGTCCACGTACAAGACTAGGAACATGACAGTTCGTCCTACAATCTTCTTATAGATACAAGGTTCATCTTCGTTCTTGATGAAATCAAATTCCTTGATTGCCTCATCAAAACAGATGTTCCAGCTCCGCGATGCCTGCTTTAATTCATAAATGGATTTAAGCAACTTGTACACCTTCCCGCTGCTCCCACTGTCTACAAAACCCTCTGGCTGATCCATGTAAATGCACTCTTCCAAACAGCCGTTTAAAAAAGCCGTTTTAACGTCCATCTACCAGATTTCATAGTCATGGAAGGCAGCAATGGCAAGTAGGATTCGAATGGATTTGAGCATAGCCGCTGGAGAAAAAGTTTCGTTATAGTCCACACCAGGTCTTTGACGAAAACCTTTTGCAACGAGTCTAGCCTTATAGGTTTCCACCTGCCCATCTACACCAAGTTTCCTTTTGTAGATCCATTTGCATCCAACGGGCTTTACCCCAGGTGGAGCAATATCCAAGGTCCACACTTTATTGGTGTACATGGACTCCATTTCGGATCGCATAGCATCCAGCTACTTATCAGGGTCCCTACTGATAATGGCCTGCCTGAAACTGGTAGGGTCATCTTCTTCCAAGATGGAATCCTCTTGATCCCCGTCTATGAGAAAACCGTAGTATTTCTCGGGCGGATGAGAAATCCTTCCAGATCTGCGGAGTGGCTGAGGTTCGTTGGGTGTAACTGAATCTAGCGGTTCCACCAAATCTTCAGTTATAGTTTGTGTCTCTAGAATTTCATCCAGTTCTACCGTGATGCCACTAATATTTTTAACAAGAAATTCTTTTTCCAAAAATGTGGCGTTTCTGGAAACAATTATCTTCTGTTCCTCTGCATGGTAGAATAGATACCCACTAGAATCTTTTGGGTATTCCACAAACTTACGCAAAACTGACCGGGCCTCAAGTTTGTCTGGGTTCTGCTTTTTGACATAAGCTGGACAACCCCAAATCTTAATACGTTTAAGATACAAACTCTTACCACTCTATATTTCATACGGAGTCTTAGGCACGGATTTGGATGGAACTTGATTCAATAGATGTGCTGCTGTTTGAAGTGCATATCCCCAGAATGAAAGAGGCAACTCAGCACTACTCATTATGGAGCGAACCATATCCAATAGGGTACGATTCCTCCGCTCCGATACACCGTTGTGCTATGGTGTATAAGGAGGAGTAAGCTGAGAGAGAATACCATTCTCTTTTAAGTAATCTAGGAATTCCCTGCTTAAGTACTCCCCTCTCCTATCCGATTGGAGGATCTTGATACTTTTGCCAATCTGGTTCTCTACTTCGTTTCTGAATTCTTTGAATTTCTCAAAAGTTTCAGAGTTGTGTTTCATGAGATACATGTATCCGAACCTAGAGAGATCGTCGGTGAATGTGATGAAGTACGAGAACCCTCCCCTCGCATGTATAGACATTAGACCACACACATCACTGTGTATGAGTCCTAAGAGCTCTGTTGCCCTTTCTCCATGTCCGGTGAACGGAGATTTGGTCATCTTTCCTTTGAGACAAGACTGACAAGTTTCATAAGATGAAAACTCGAACGTATTCAAGAGTCCATCTTTATGCAACTTTACTTAGTCTTTTCTCTCCGATAAGACCAAGTCTACAATGCCACAAGTAGGTTTCATTCGTATCTGAATTCTTCCTCTTGCGTGTGTTTTGTACATTGAGAACTGTATTCTGATTTAGAACATAGATACCATTACACAGTGTACCTTCTGCAACCAGTACCTTATCAAGGTAAATGTTCATGATATTTTTATCAAGAACAAAGTTATATCCATCTTTATCGAGTAAAGAAACAGATATGATGTTGCAAACCATGGAAGGTACATAGTAGCAATCGTTCAAAATCATAGTATTGCCATTTAGCAACACTAGGTGATATTTACCGACGGCTGCAACATTAACTTGTGCTCCGTTCGCTACCCTGAGCGACATATCACTAGGTGCAACTTTCCTACTTTTTCTCAGTCTATGCAATAAATTACAGATATGAGATCCTGATTCGGTATCAAGTACCCAGGAGGTAGGGCTGACCGTAAAGCAGTTCTCAATTACAAGAACACCTGAAGTAGATGCAAAACTATGCTTCTTCTTCAACTGGGTCTCCTTGGAATCCATACAATCCTCTTTCCCTTGCTCATACTTGTGACTATTGTCATAAGTTAGAGCCAAACCGACATTCCCCAGACCCGAATAAGAATTCGGATTGGTCATGCGATACATTTTATTATCTTGATTAGGGCGTGAAATGGTTGCTACCTGGAGAGAGAGAAAAGAAACACTCAGCGTGCGCTCTTCCAAGATTAGGTTGGTTTATTAATTTATCTAACCAGGATGGCTCCCACTGTTTCCTCAAATTCTTCTTCAAACCCTAAAAGAAGAACTAGTCAGGATTAATCGCACGTCACAATACTTGCTTAACCTTTTAGCCAGGCTAGTGTTGGTATTTCGAGAGAGGTTTTCCAACGCTTTCGTGAAGTTCCTTAATTATATAATCTCTTTTCCCTGGAGGCGTAGCCCCGCTAACACCTTTCTAGACACCTACTTGGTTTATAACATCGATTGTTAAGTGAAATAATCTCCCGAGAGTAATCTAACTCATCAGTGGGATCGGGATCCAACTATCATTGTGTGATGACCTAGATGGAATCCACTCTAGTCACCACACTCCAGAAGGTATGCTGAATCTGCAAGTTTCCTGTATGTTTGAAACTCCTGATATAGTTTTTGCGGACCCAAGTGACCTTGACACAGTCAACAAATCAAAGAGTCCTAGTCAAGTTCAACCCGTCATTACCTTGATTGCATTAAACCCACCCGCATAACCCTTGACACGGTCAACAAGGTTACACGACTGTCCTAACCAATCACATTATATGCTACAGATAACCAATACTCAGCTACCGTTCATTGCGCCTTGACACAGTCAACAAACGCAACACGAATACTAAGTATAACTTATAAGAAATGACGGAGGGCTACGGCTGGGTTTTTGGCGAAAAACCCATTAACGTAATGAACTTGATATCGTTGAAGGAACCTGATAGCCTTTTTTAAAAATATATAGTGGCGAAAACATTTTGCTAATGAGGTCACTCCCTGTGAAGGGATCTCAGCTCTTTCCTCGTCGAATGAGGTGCATGATATTCCAAACTGAATACCTCGATGCAAAACAAGAATAATCGACTATAGTGAAGTTATTACCCTGACGCAAACTTCTGTCCAAGGGGTCATTCCCGATGATGGGATCTTGGCCCTTGCCTCGTCGAATGAGGTGCTGGGTATTCATAACTGAATACTTCTGTGCAAAACAAAAGAGAATGTCCTTGCAATAACAGCTTTTTGAAAATTGTTCCAACAACGTCTTTTAGGTTTGTTTTTCTTTGCATTAATATAATGCGTCCTATCAATTAATCCTACCATTGCAGAAAACAACGAAAATATGACGTACGCTTATGCCATCCGCATTCGCCACGGGGCCCCGTCATCACCCGTTAGGTTACTTAACTAACGACAGAGCGGGGGCTGGACTAGCGCAGATGCAAAACATAAGCAACGCCTACTAGATATCATATATATAGATATATACATTCGTCAGATGCAATGATAGCCATTCCAGATCACAGATGAACACATTGGATATGCTAGGAATCCGCGTTTCGTTCGAGCCTGCAACGAAAGACGGATTACACGGTCGCGATGAATAGCCAAACCCCATCCTAGACCCCTACGGGTGTGGCAAACTACCTGCAAAGTATCCGAAGTGAAGCAACCTCCCTCAACAACGTGAGTAGGCCACTCTGCACTTCAAAATACCCAGTAGTTTGTGCACCCCTCCTTGGGTCTATCCTAAGAGCAAAAACAGTAAAAGAAATAATATACAATGGCGGCTACAACCTCATCCCGGATGTGCGGCCATAAAAATAATATTACATCAATTTACAATTTACATCAAATGAAAGATAAATAAACCATCATCTCACATACCCCGGCTATTCATCCGCGACAATCCAACAAGTTCATATACACAATCCAACATCACAGATCACAGATATGTACAACTCCCACTAATCGACGTATAGCGATTAGTCGACATTCAGTACATATAACACATTACAGATATAACCATTTAGCTAAAGTTTATAGAATTTCGATCAATAACTGTATTTGAATCTACCCCAAGTAAAATCCAGTACTCAGACATATCTGGGCAGAAACAAAAATTCCCAGAATACACAAAACCAACACAAAGAACCCCAAAAGAATTTTGGTGCACCGCCGAGTCGACTCGGCCGTGGAACCGCGGCGGATCGCTTGGATCGGCCGCGAATCCGCAGTCCTATGAGCGACTCAGGTGCCCAAAATTCTACAGATTTCTCAAAAAATCCTGCTTTTATTTTTCATGTCTGTGGAAATATTTTTAGGCCAGTTTTGAAATTCGACAGAAAATACAATATTTTGGTGTGTTTTCGGGTTTTTTTCCTGATCGAAGTTCTAAACACTTTGCTAACAGTTAGTTGTTGTTTAGTTAGGCTCTGATACCACTGTTAGGTCCACGTTATCCACCCCTGTTTTTTCGGGGAGGCATAATAGGTAAAAATCAAAATTTTCTCACAAGATGACATGGACCAACCATGAAGGATCTTTGCTAAACAAAAACTAACATACTAACAAGTTCTAACTACTATGTTGAATTGTTATACCTAGATCTTGAACTCCTTCTCTTCTTATTGTGGTCCTCGTTCTTGCTTACTCCTTGGAGTGGTGTAGACGGCTCCTCCTCTTCGTCTTCTCTTTACCGAAGAAAGATCCACCCGAGGGCCTCTACCTGGAGCTCCTAGCTCAACCAAGATGTAACTAGAGTGCTTGGTTTGCTAGACAAAGAACTCTAGAAGGAGTAGAGAGATGTTTTGATCTTTTAGTCTCAAAAGCTTATGATTTTCAACACATGAAACACTTAAGCTTTGAAAGAGGAAGAGGGAGAGCTTTTTCAAGAGAGAGAAAGAGAATGAGAGAATGATAAGAATAATCTACAACCATGCTCTCAAAATGAGAATAATAATAATAATAATAATAACTAAGGAAAATGTGATGGTTAGTTTGGAATGACCATTATCATTTCATAATAAATGCAATTTGCAAGAATCAAGAAGTATCTTGCAAGTGAAATGATGATGGTCAAAAGGTCAACAAAAGTCAACCGGTCAACCAAAGTCAAAAGGTCAACAAAAGTCAAAAGGTCAACCCAACCATGGCACAATTATCCTTAATTAATATCATTAATCATATTTCTCATTCTCATTAGGGTTAAGAAAAAGTCAACGGTCAATAACCCTAATGAGATTCCTCTGCCTCTGTCAACTGTGCATACACACCCGCATCCATGTTCCGAGGAACACGAATACAATGAGACAAAACCAATCCCAAAACAAATACTAGGATCTAGCTTAAACCAAATCCCGCTAGTAATAACTTCCTGGACACCAAACGTGCACAAGTGCGCGGATGTGAATGAACCCCGTCGCAAAACCATGCGACCTCTACTCTGTTTTTCCCAAAGGCGAATAACCCTCTGTGTGGGACTCTAAAGACTCGACACTACGCTGGCAGTGGATTTAACCACAGGCCGCAAGCAGTACTAGCTGTACGTAACGGTCCCCAGGTAGATGCCGATAAGAAGACCGATGAGGTGAACCCATCTGAACTCTTACTGAGCCTGAATGTGACAATCTCCGTACAGTCCGGTCTGTTCGTCTGAGAGTATCGCATGGCGGGCCTAGGGAACGTCAGTTCTCTAATAGCGGAACAAGTCGTGTCAGAGTGTAGCCCAGAACACCCTGAGAAACTACTGGAAACACTACCAGTAATTCTCGCTTTCCCTGACCAGGGACGACTATGTGTAATGGCTCTCCTAGACACAACGCGATATCAACTCCCAATACCAGGAGAGACGAATCCTGTCTAACCGTCACTGCCTCCAAGTGCTTCGGAACTGCACCCAACTACTACCTGTTTGCACGACTTAATAGAGCCGTGGTAGGGTAGTAATCTAAGAACAGTGGGAACACACTCGAGGCGAAGTGACAGTGTCAAGTTAGCGGACTAAGCTGTACTCTTGTCACCTGGGAACTGTTAACTGACGATAGGTATAATACCAACCAACAGTTCCTGACGAGTCCTGTCTAGTGTACTCGTAACCTAACGAGCACCTGTATACTATCTCCAGTACGACGTACTGATGGCTGTGGGATAGACCATCTCCCCTGCTGGGACGAGAAGCGTATGCACCAGTCTACTCTGGAGTATCGATGCCCTGTCTCGATAATCCTACGACTAGGGACCAAAATAAGGATTTGCTTATAGACTACCCAGCCCCCACTAGTGTGATCGCCATCACAACGCCGGTAGTCAAGTAAAGATCCTAAGGGCTCCATCAATATGTATTAGCGATATGTTAAAAGAAATATATACACATATTAAGATAGAAACAAACCAAGTAGCATACTACTATATTAAGCAAGACTGTCGTAAACCCGTATATATATATATATATATATCCCAGGCTTGCAAAATGTATTATACAAACTAGTACTATACAATAATGGCCTCTAGGGCATACATATCTAACATATATAATACATAATCAAAACACGAGCATAAAAGTAGTCGCAACGTGAACAAACGTTAAACATAGCTTACTACATATGAGTTATACAGTTATATTTTAAAATAGAACTGTTATGACCCGAAGGTATGGAACGTGACCGACACTTAAATTACGAAGCGTCTAGATGCGCAACGTAATCTAAGTAAACCGAAGCCCATAAATTTAAACCATTTAAAAGAAGAAGTAAAGGAAAATATGTTTAAAAGCAGCATCAAATTTCTCAAAAATTTCAGCAGAGTTTTCTTTGTAAAAATTGGCCCCGAACGGGTACAAACAAGAATGAAATATACAAACAATAAAAAGGCATTCCCAAGCGGGAGCTAGCTCTACGCCAAAAGGCGGAAACAACCACACAATGCACTAAAATATACAACGTCGAAGGGCGAAGCTCAAAACTCAAAAGAAAACCAAATCCACCAGAAAATCATAATAATACAAGCGCGACTCTAAGGTCGAAATAAAAATAACTGGTCTTCTAAATCTATCAAGTAATACAAGTCTGGTTGATGAAGCTTACTAGATACAAATGAAATAATAAAAATACAACGGCGGTCCTGATACAAGTGAACCAACCTACCAAGCAAATCACCCTGAATGAAATGATGTGCCAGGAAACTGCCAAGGAAACCTGTACATCGAAACCTGTAAGAAAATTTGGCACAACGGGGGTGAGTTGCCAACTCATGAGTAGAAGACATCTGCGAGTAGAAATCGCATGCACGACGCTTTCCTAGGTCATAATAATATACCTAATATAACACTAGTCATCTAGTACTGGCAGGGTAATAATCTATGCGTAAGTGTAATGCTCAGTGCTTGTGTCAGTGCCTCAAGTAGTAACATGTCATGTGTATGATTATGCATGCACCATGAATGTAAAACAATCAACCATGAAATCTGGATATATCTGTATAAGAAATCTTTAACTTGTATCATAGTAAAATTTGTACGGTAATCTGAAACATCATCAATGAAATCCATGGAAATCCGTGTCAAGCATCGACACAAAACATGTAAATCTCAAAGTCTCAATACCTCATAGTCTCAATATCTCATGGTCTCAATATATTGGGCCCTGTTAGTCCGGATCGGCCCATATCATCAAATCTCACGACAACGGTCGGTATCCTCTTGATATCCGCCGTGCCAGACATCACTGGTAGGTGGCCTTCCCCTGTCAGGCCCATCGTCTACAACTCGAGCTTCTTGCCCCGGGGTACCATACCGGGCCCACCATGTACCCGAGACGGTTCATCCACTCCTCGAATCGGGTCTCGAAATCAAACAGAAAACATGAAATCTCATAGTGGACGACACATACATCACGAGAAAACCGCAACTTGCATTTTAAAAATGATGATACTAAGTTTTTATTAAATTCTTGCGGTTTTCCTCCAAAATCCAGAAATCTCATAGAAATCCAAAATCCCAAAATCATGAGTAAGTAAATCAATGAGCATCGGCATAAGCCCCAGAATACTGCATGTTAATATGAATATGTGAATGCATGAAGTGTCTAAGTAATAAATGCAATTTCTAAACTAGTACATGAGGGTAATCACACAATATTATACTGGACTAGCATTTAGCTGATTATATCAATAAAAAATAATATGTTCTAAAGTGTATGCGACATGGCAATTACCGATGATGATGTGTGTGAGCCGGTAAATAAGTGTATGTGGAACATGCGCATCATCGGTAATGGTGCTGGTGTCCTAACTGGCAGAGTTTCATATTAGCTAAAGAAACATATGTATAAGCATGCAATGCGATGAATACAACATGAATATAACGATGAATGTGTAGTAAAAGCATAACTAGAAAATACCTACTAATTACGAGTCATACAGTTTGTTATTTGAAAACGCACGAATCGTGGTTTTTAGAAAATTAGGGACTACAGGGTTTTTAAGAAAAGATATATCCTTTGAAAAATCCGTAGTATCCCTCAGGCTATCTTTAAAAATGCGCACGATTCGTTAGTTTTGAAAATCAGTATGATTCGAGCCTAAACTAATATCTACCTAACCAGCTAAGGGGCTAACTAAAAAAACTAGTCGAAAGGTAAGAAGAATCCTCCTAAAATCTGAGTCGATATCTCTAGTAGTCGGCGATCCAGCCTCAATAGCGTCACGTACGTAGTACGACTTCCTCGAGCCAAGAGTGCGGATCAATCATCACATTTATGCCTCGTACGGTAAAATCTATCGTACGGCATCCCAAAATCGGGGTATGGGTCAACTATCACATATATACATTATCGTTCGTATAGTATCATCATCAAGCAATATCATTATCAAGGGTAATGTACTATAATCGCATACATTCTTATATCATCAAACATATATCATCGTTTGTGTAAATATACATTGTCAATGATCCACTAAAATATTATGTCATATATCATATCATGATTAAGTCACATATTACGATCTGGGTTGTATCCTAGAGTCTCATTCATTTCAATGCCATCTACACATATCATTGTTCATATATTTCTTTATTACCCATCGATCCGCTAATATCGTAACACATTACATATCATATCTCGATCACATATCCAATATCTTACGGCATCATGCCCGATCATATCGACTCATCCCCAAGTATCATATAATACCCTCATATCACGTGTATATGCTACACACACACATACCTACACACATTCCTACACACACACACACACATACACCAAGTCAGGTTTATGTGTGTGCGTGTGTGTGTGTCTATGCGAAACCTACAAATTCCCTCCAAGGCAGTCATCCTCTGGTTAAGTCTTTCTAAATCAGTCTAGTCCAACCTAAAGTCTTCAATAGGACCCTACTCGCCAAGAATCTAAGGTCACGTCCGACTTCCTAATAACAGTACGTAATATTCCTATTCTACGTTTACGGGGGTGCTATACACCATCCACCCGACTTCCCCTGTAGATATACATCTACTTACCTGGTCCTTGTCTGCCGAAGTCGATGCCGCCATCCTCTTCTTCATCGTCCGAAGTCCACATGAGGGGTACCTATACGCAAACATATATAATATCGTAAATCGAAATCGCGGATAAAACACAAAACGGCGCATGAAACGCGCATAGGTTAAAACCTATGACCCGCTCATGCAAAAGAACCAAATATCCCTCGATATCGGCGTACAAACGCCGATTGATCGAGATAAAACACAAACATACAAATCGTAGTTCCAAAACTCATTAATTATGATATAAAACAGGGTTTAAATCATCAAAACTTTAAAATCAATCAAATCATTCTATTTTGCAAAAACCTAGAAAGCGTCAATTAACCGTTTTACTTCAAAACTTGATGTTTAAATGAAAATAATGGCCATAATATTCACTAAATATCATAACTAGGTTATATAAACCATTTCTATAATTTATTCTCATCAATTTGTATTGAATTGAAAATTCTAGTTTGCAAAAATATCAAATTTTAACACTTTTTAAAGCAAAATTCACAATGCAACAACTAAGCTAGATTTTGCATATTTTAAAATGTTATACCACTCATGGAAACCTTAATGATGTGCTAAAAACCCTAACTAGATTTTAATCCCACATTTTAAATTAATTTCTAAAACCTAGTTTGCAACATAACATATTTATCATATTTTTTAAACTAACAATTAGCAACTAGTAACCAAATTAGGTTTTACATTCAATTAACATGTTAATCTCCTCATTAAAACCATAATCTAATAATAGAAATACTCATCATAATTTTATGTCACCAATATATATGATTTATAAAAATCTAGTTTACAAATAGCTTAATTTGAACAATAAAAATGTAACAATTAGTAATTTAACAATCTAGATTATATTTTACATGTCTTTATGTGTTAATCCACTCATTAAAAACATGAACAATTTATAAAAACCCTAGCTTGATCACAACCCTTTCTTGAATTTCATAAATTAGAAATCAAAACCAATTTATTACATGAAAAGCTTAGATTAGAATAGTTTAACAACTAATTAGCCATTAGGTTAGAATTATACCTCACAAGTTTAGAAATTTAGCTTGCAACCTAGCCACCCCAACATGCTCTCTTGCTTCCAAAATTCATGCTTGATTGGCCAAGGATCAAGGGTAGAGATTTAATTAGGAATTAGTGGTGTGGAATTTTAGATTTTTGTTGAATTTTTGATGAAATTTGATGTGAGAATGAGTTTTGAAAGAAAATAGGGTGGCTTCAAGATGAGCTTGGCCAAAAATGGAGAAGAGGAAGAGAGAGTGAGGTTGTGAATGGGTCGAATTGTGTAGAAACTTCCTTAATTATTACATCATTTAAGTCTTTTCTTAATTAATTAATTTTATTTATTTTCTAATTTGTTTCAACCCAGAATTCTCTAGAATCTTAAAGACAAAACAAGAAGAGAAGAGAATGCAACAATCTTAATTCTAATATGTCATGGTTCACTTTGTAAAATTAAACCATTTCTAATTTGTAATTTGCAATAATTTAATGTATAATTTAAGCTTATGTTAATATTTGAATTTAATTAATTAAGGAAAAATATTTAAGTAAACTAATAATTTATAAGTCACTAAATAAATACCAAATACTACCAATTACATAGTTAAAATGGGCGTATTTAATTCTATATTGAAAATTAATTATAGTTGAGTTTTATGGAAAATACGGTTTATTTTACCGATTATCCGAAAATTCACCTAAAGGATTTTATTTATTTATTTATTTATTTTTAAAACGTTACGATCGTAGTAGGCAACATGGCAAGTATACGTGTCTGTGCTCATGCAACATGGCTATCATTAGTAATTATGTAAGTGTTCTATCAAGTGTATTCATACGAGAATAGCTCTCGGTTTTCTATCGGAAACATCAATATCATAATCGTCAACAAATGCATCATGCATCATCCTTCAATTGATGATTAAACACGCAGATATATCAATCTAGTCGCATTCAGGATATAATCGTAGTAGGCAACATCTAATGTCAACATGGATATAATTACTACACGAGTATGTATGGCAATTCTACAATGCCGTGGTAGTACCAATGATATGTAGTGTAAAATGCGAGTCTATGATGGTGCCATATGGCAATCATTAGTAATCTTGTAGTGTTTTATAAGCATATTTATATAAGCATGACAAACGCAACAAGAATACGAAGCTAGTTAGAGCTAAAGGTATAAACATAGCCTATATAGTACGTAATCGAAACACGAGCATAAAAGTAGTCGCAATGTGAACAAACGTTAAACAAAGATAACTACATATGAGTTATACAGTTATAGTTTAAAATAGAACGAAACATTGTTTTGAAAATAAAGAAGCTGCAATATTTTCGAAATAGATATTCATTTGAAACTAGCAGCGCATCCTTGTCATTATCATTTAAAAGTAGGAACGAATCATTAATTTGAAATGAGTATAATATAACATTTATCATAACGTCCATATCGGGATTTATAAAAAGACTCTACGAGTCAAATAATCATCTGCCGTATTCGGCAATCTATTCTCATCACATCTAGTACGGAATCTTCATCGTACGATATTAACCAAATATCAAATCTCAAATAGTACGGATCTCAAATTACGTAAGACACATTATTATATATATATATATATATATATATATATATATATATATATATATATATATATATAGCTTACTAGTTACAAACTATACCCTAATTATATAATCTACGAACTATAGACTAACTACATAATAGACTAAGTATCCAGATTGCGTATATACGCTTTCTATACTATATGTTCTATACGTCATCCACCCGACTTTTCTCTGTAGATATAAATCTACTCACCGAAGTACGCCTCGCTCTAATCGAAGCCGACGACCGTCTTGCCCTTCCCCACCGTCTTGGAAGTCCTCGCAAAGGTCTCTATAACCAAAGTAGTTATAAACATGCAAGAAAACTCATTAAAACTAATACGAACTCATTAAAATGAAATACGACAAAAAACATCAAAAACACTAAAGGGCAGACGTCTGCTGCCTCAGGGGAAGACATCTGAATAAGGAGTTGCTGTTACCCAGAGAGCAAAACAGACGTCTGAGGAAGAGCTCTCAGACGTCTGAAGAACAAATCTGAAGAAATCATAATCAAAATCAGACGTCTGAAGATCAAAATCAAAGGTTCACAAATCATCGAAAGACGTCTAAAGTTTTGGACGACAGACGTCCCAAGAAGGAAAATCGTCAAAAAAATATAATGGGAAGACGTCTGAAGCTCAAACGAGTAGAAGTCTGAAGAAGGATTTTTCTAGAACGAATTTTTCTAAAGCCTTGAAAATTCCAAATCTTAAAAATCCATTCTTTTACATTAAAATACTCTTTACTTTACCAAATATAGTGTAATCACCAAGTAAATCATACTCAATTCATCACTACTAGTGGATCATCTCAAAACCCAAAGTACAAAGAATTCAACCTATAAAAATACTATTTTTTTAAACTAAAAACTATACTTTTCCATGGCCAACATATCGAATCTTCAAGAACTTGTATTAAAAGATGGATTCTGACCAATATAAGTGAACCAAAAGTGAAGATTCAAGCTTAAATAAATCCCCAAGGAGTTTGAAGGGTTGAGGCTGGCTCCACTTGAAGTCTTGGGGTTCTAGTGGCAAAACTTGGCACAAATGTTGGGTATGGATGAAGAATTTTAGTGGATGAAGATGGGTTTTGGTTTGGGTTTAGGGTTAAGGAGTTAGAATATATTTAGAGGAGGAAGGGAGATATTTTTAGAACGAGAGAGAGAAAGAAATAGTATAAGAAATGAGAGGAGAGGAGAGAGAAAGGGTATGGGTTAGGGTAATGAGAAAAAGAATAAGAAGTGAGAAAAAGAATAAGAAGTGAGAAAAAGAAGTAATCTCTTTCTCTCATATAAAAGTACAATTTCACAAAAATCCCACAACATTTCCCAAATAAAAAATACTTATCATTTTCAAATAATTCACATTTTTCAATTCCCAAAAATAAATATACATACGGATGCCAATCCGAAAAAACCTAAATCCTTACTCGGTATTATTTCCGTAAATCTCATAATACCTATATTTAAATTATAAAATAATATTTATAATTTTCAAAATGTTACATATTCATACTTAAAATAATTCAGTCCCCGAATTTAAATTTAACCCCCAAATTCTTAAAACATTTTGTTCAATCCACTCGAATCAAATCAACGGAGCCTAATTCTAGAAACATATAGTCCGCTCGAATCAACGGAACTCCAAATTCCCACACGAGCTGGAACTACCATAGCGCAATGGATGCGTAAGAAAACCAAAAGTGTGACACTCAAATACTGAAACTGTAGCAAATGCTAAGAGAATAACATAAGCTATGATGCAAAGTACAAAAAGCAAATTCAACCGTTTAAATTAAATACACAATCATAGCTATAGCCGTAGTGCAATATTTATATCTCATGACCAAACGCAAATATAATCAAAGCTAATATATATATATATATATATATATATATATATATATATATATATATATATCACAGCATATATCATCAAGTGCGATGCATGAAAACCAAATCACGTGTAACGAGTGTGCACGAAAGCAACATCAAGTGCATCGGGGTGCACGAAATCAACATCATGTGCATCGGACTGCATGAAATCTGTAAGCCAGTGTAGCGCACCCCGCGGTTTGCGAGGAGGTGGAATTTTAAAAAACGATTATCTTTTGACTACGCAACACCGACTAAAACTCCAGGATCTGTTAGTTATATGTATGCCCTAGAGGCCATTACTGTACATACGATGTATATTGTGGTGGATGCTTGGACATATATAGGGAGGACTTTCTCGCTCGACATGATAGTATGCTATCTGATTGTACTTTATCTTAACATGTACTCTGATTGTCTCTATATTACATGTTGATAAAGCCCTTAGGATATGTACTCGACTACTAGGACTATGATGAGATT
Source organism: Agapanthus africanus (assembly GCA_030015575.1). Taxonomy (NCBI): domain Eukaryota; kingdom Viridiplantae; phylum Streptophyta; class Magnoliopsida; order Asparagales; family Amaryllidaceae; genus Agapanthus; species Agapanthus africanus. Next base: position 229,787,475 of record JASDDO010000006.1, on the reverse strand, counting down.
ATACTAGTGGGGCCATGGTAGTCGACGAGTACATCCTATAACCGTTCCTAGTCGAGGGTGTATCGAGACAGGGCATCGATACACCAGAGTAGACTAGCGTATACGCATCTTGACCCATATGATGGGCGATGGATGATCCCATATCCATCGGTGTTTGACATCAAGGATGGTGTACGGGTGCTCAGTAGAGACTGGGTACACTGGACGGACTCGTCGAGAACTCCCAGATGGTATTATACCTCACGTTAGATGGCAGTTCTCCGGTGACACTGGTGCAGAGTAGTCTGTTGACCCGAGATCGTCATAGAGTCTTATGTGATTCCCACTGTGCTTTGATTTCCATCATACCACGTTCTTGAGGGCGTGCAAAAAGGTGGCTTTTGGGTACAGTCCCGAATCACATGGAGGCAATGAGCGATAGGAGGGGATTCGTCTCTCCCGGTATAGGGAGTTGATGTTGTGCTGTGTTCGATTGGCTATAACCGAAAATCCCTGGCCAGGGTTGCTGAGATTTACTGGTAAGTGTTATCAGTAGTTTCTCGAACTGTTATAGACCTCATATCGACACGACTTATCGAGCTACTGGGGTCTGACGTTTACCACCCCTAGGCGAGATATGCAACATTTCAGACGACGAGACCGGACTGTACGGGAGTGTTACTATTTGGATTCACAGGAGAATGTATAGGCTTGCTTGTTGATCTTCTGAGTGCTCAATACCTGGGTAGCTGTTACGTTTAGCTGACCGCTTGCAGCTTGTGGGTGTTTGATATGATCATCACCTACTGCCGGCGTATTGACGATTCTTTAGAGTCCTACACAGAGGTTTCTTGACTCAGGCAAAACGGAGTAGGAGCACATATGTGATATGTGCGGGACCGAGGATAGTGTGATATGTGATACCGTATTATATTCTCGCGATATTTGATATCAGCCGGGTCATCGGATCAAGTGTTGATTCGATAAATCGGTACGGATAAATATTAGTCGGTTATATGCGATATAGCCGGATTGTCGGATCAAGTGTTGATTCGATAATTTAATGTATAATAATATATTTGATATATTAAATTACATTAACTAATATTTGCTCACTAAAAGATTCTTTTTCTCACTCGGGTAATACATTGATATATATGCGATATATGTTAATTGTATTATTTTATTTGGTTACAATAAATATTATATATGTGATATATAATATTGTAACATGATATGATAAATAATGCAACATGTTTAGTAGAGATTAAACATGATTAGGGTTTGGATTAGGGTTAAGCTTTCTAGATATTTCTAGAAGGTTTTCTTTTTGTCATGATAAAGATATTTACAAGTGACTCATGCTTTAACCCAACCCAAACCCTAACCCTAGTTAATTCTCTACAAAGGTTTACTTGACCATGGTTGCATAATTCATCATATTATTCTTTTCCTATTCATCACAAAAGGATTCTTATCATTATTCATCTTCTTCTTCCTTCATTCTTTCATGAAAAAGCTTTCTAGATTTTTTCAAAGTGATGAATAAATGTGAGAAAAAGATAAATAAAGAGAGCAAAAATCCTACTTCATCATCCTCATCTTCCTTTGCCCTTTAGATGAGGGTGTTCACATCATTTCATGAGTGTTAGCTTGTGTTAACGAAACTTCGAGGTAGATCATCTTAGTATCGAAGATCGGAAGCAAAGATTGCATCTTTCTCTTCGTGGAACCTCTCGAGAGTCCGGAACCCGATGATCGCAGCGAAGGGACCACAACACGGAGCATATGAAGTGAAGGACCGGATCTACAAAGGTTGTAATCCCTCTCACTTAGTGTTAAAGTTGTTAACATGTTAGTTTTCGCCTAATCTCTAGTTTAAAGATCCGTATTCGGGTTGTTCGGCACGGCTAAATTTTTAATCGGGCATGGTTGATGCCTCGTAGACCCTTGTGCGCGTGCCTAGCAACCCTACAGTGGTATCAGAGCCAAGCTAGAGCTTTAGGCGAAGTCTAGACGGAGTTTGAAGTCCGATCGAACCAAAAACCTAACCCGAAACATGCTCTCTGGAAATTTTCTAAAAACTGGGATTTTTCCACATTAAAAATGCTTAAAAAATTCAGCAGGGAATTATAAGAATTACGGTGCAAAAAGTTTTCGATGAACAGTATAAAGCGCGGCGGAACCGCGGCATAAGCATGCCTTCTGCTGCGGTTCCGCGGCGCAATGATGACGTCATCATCCCCTGTTTGCACAGTAACTCTTATTTTATTATTCTGGATTTTCTGGGAATTTTTAATTTTTATTCAAGAGTTGAATTTTCTGGGGCTGTTTTGGGGATTCGGTGTTTCGATCGGAGTATCAGATTTTGTCTATGTGGCTTTCCGGATAACTTTTAGAAACTGTTAAAAAATTCGAACGGATATCAATAACTCACTTTTTCCCCTGTCGGAAATTTTTTCAAAAGTTGGATTTTTCCTCGTGTTTAAGAATGTTCTAAGTCATGCAAGTAACGCGGTGGACCCTCTAGAAGACAACAAACCTTAACTCGATTATGTGACCGTCTTGAACTGCCTTTTGAACCTTAGGGTTTGGGGCAGTACGGCGTGTCACATGTGAGGCGTTGGCTTGACCCTTCTATGGCTGAACCATTGGTACTGTGGCATGTGATGGATGTTTTTAAAATGATTTCAAGTGTTGAGATATATTGGGGAAATCTTGGGTGCTTGATGATTCGATCGGAAAGTTTAACTTTTTCTATTTATCTGGAATGTGATACAATAATTGGAATCCACAGGTAGCTATGAGATAACTAATTTGAATATTATAAACATAGCAGTTTAGTCTCAGATGATCGGTTGCCACGGAATTTTGATGTGATCAAAAGTCCGTCGCAATCACGTAGTGTACGCGGATACTCGCCGGGTAAACTTAATAGACAGCTACGCCCCATAGCCCCGACCAAGTGACTGTAGGAGAACCCCGTCGCCGAAAGCATCCGTTCAGGTGCTCCCGGTAGTGGTGTTCCGCCTTGGTGCACTTCGTCGACGGTATCGGGGGTGCGGCCGTCTACTAAAGTTTGCGACGAGCATTCGATCAGGACGTCGGGAATCTTGTTGAATTGCCCGACTTGATATTGAAAAGAGTTTTCGATAATGAGACTAAAATGCGGGGTTTATAATTGTTAGGCATGTGATGTCTAAGGAATTCATTTGGTTAGGCATGCGATGTCTAAGAAGATTGCGGATTCCAACTGTTGTAGTTTTACACTTTCTTTTCTGTGACCGTAAGCGTAGTATGTGGTGTATCGCCGGCTTCGTTGCTATACATCAACGACAATCGGGATACGCATACTTGCTTACGTTGATGATATGAGATATTATGTGTTGCTGTGATATGTTATATTGGATCGTCGCGTTTTGAATAGCCGGGGGTTTTATGTGAGATGAGAGTTTTTTCTTTTTCATTAATGTAAAATTCATTTGTATGTAATATTCTTTTATTGGGGCACTTCCAGGTAGCGGAAGATGTCACCGTTGTATATTATTTACTTTTCCGCATTAGGTAGACCCAAGGCGGGGAGCACAAGTAACCGGGTTCTAGGGTCCAGTGGGAGACCATCTCGAGGAGTCGAGATCGGGTCTCCTAACCCTAGAATTGGCAGTGTTACTTGCCGCTCTCGTAGGGGTCTAGGGATGTGGGTTTGGCTATTCATCGCGACCGTGGAATCCGTGTTTTATACAGGCTCGTATTGAAAACACGGACGTCCTAGTATATCCAATATTTCATATATGTTCTTCTGCTGCAATGTTCTGTGATGAGATTATATTACTGCCTGTGACGAATGTTTATATTATATATATATGAGATATATGTTATATTGCAGATTTCGTTTCAAATGTGATGCTTGTGTAGCAATATTAAAATGGGACTTCATTAATGAGATTAATGAAATAAATGAAACCTAAGATGTTGTAGAAACTTGTTTAAATAAAAACTGGTAGCTCTAGTTCTTGCTTTGCATAGCGGTGTTCCTTGTAGAACATCCAACACCTTATTCGATAAGGAAAGGACCGAGATCCCTTCACCGGGAGTGACTCCTTTAGCAGTAACTGGCACATCTACAAACTCGGTTTGTCTTTTGATTGCTTCTATAGTTCTTGCTTTGCATAGTGATATTTGTGAAATATCCTGCACCTTATTCGATGAGGAAAGGGCCGACGATCCCTTCACCAGAAGTGACCCCTTTAGCAAAACTAGAAAAGCCTAAAAAACACTCCATTTAAAATCACTCGATTCTACAACGATATCAAGTTCATTACGCAAAGGGTTTTCTTAAAAACCTAGCGTAGCCCTCCGTCATTTTAGGAAGTAGAGTACTTAGTATTCGTGCTGCGTATGTCGACTTTAGTTGAGGCGTAGTGTATGGTAGCTAAGTGATGTCTTCCTACACAGCATATGATGCGATTAGTTAGGACATTCATGTGATTATGTCGACCATAGTTGAGGGTCATGTAGGGTGGGTCTGATTAATCATGAAATGACGGGTAGAACTTGACTAGTGCTTATGATATGTTGACCTTAGTTATGGTCATAAGTGCTAGGGGTAAAATATTATCGGGAATTTCAAGTGTTGAAATTTGCAATGAGATTGTATACCTTCTATAAGATAGTTGGATCCTGATACCCGCTGCGAGTAAGAGTTACTCCTGGGAGAGTTTTACACATTACAATTAGCCGATCAAGTAGGTGTCTAGAAAGGTGTTAACGGGGTTAAGCCTCTGGGAAAACGAAGTTTACATTAATTAGGTTCGTGCGAAAGCACGGGGGACCTCCCTCAAAGTACCGACACTGGCCTGGCTGAAAGATTGGCGAACTTGTAGCGTGTAATTAATCCCGGCTAGTCTTTCCTTTTAGGGTTTGAAGGAAGATTTGATTAAAACAGTGGGAGACATCCTGATTAGATATATTAGATAACCAATCTAATCTTGCAAGAGCATACGCTGAGTGTTTTCTTCTCTCTCTCTCCAGGTAGCGACCATATCACGCCTTAATCAAGATAATAAAACGGATATATTGACCGAACCCGCTTGTTATACTGAGCTGGGGAACGTTGGTCCAGCTCCAACTTATAATTGTTATGAGATAGAGCAGGAAATTGGGGAATACCAGATTTCCCGTGCCGCCCAAACGAAGAAAGTGCATGTTGATGCAACATCTTCGGGTGTGTTCATTACAGAGAACTGTTTCTCAGTATCCTTTACGTCCTGGGTATGTGATACCGGATCAGGATCCCGCATATGTAATCTGTTACATGGGCTACAGATAGGTAGAGAACTGAGAACGGGTGATAAGTTTCATGAGACAGAAAACGGTGCAAGTGTTGCAGCCAAGTCTGTTGGTCACTATCACCCTATATTACCTGAATACATTGATTCTGAACGAATGTTATTAGATACCGAACCTGATATACAAAATCATATCAGTCTCTTTATTAGTAAAGAAAGGATATAATTTTGTATTGATTGGATAATGTTTTGAACATTTCCTATATCAAGAGTTGATCGGTTTAGGCACGTTATCTAAAAGCATTGACTTTCTAAATCAAACTACAGTTCTTAGTATACAGAACACACACAAGAGGAAGAGTTCAGAAATGAACGAATCCTTCTTGAGGCATTGTAGACTAGGTCATATCAATGCGACCCGACTGGTTGAAGTTAATTTAGATGCATATTTAAATTAGTTTGAATTTACATTTTGTGAAACTTGCCGGTCATGTCACAAAGATAAGATTGACCACAGCTCTGTTTATTGGAAACAGAGAAAGAGTTAGTGAACTCTTGAGATTAATACATGCTGATGTATGAAAGTCCCCTGTCTACATATGCCAGGACCGGTTCTTTGTACTTCATTCCATTCTCTGATAATCTTTCAAGATTCAGACATATGTTCCTATTGAAACACAAGTCCGAACCTTTTGAGATATTCACAGAATATGAGTTAGAAGTAGAGAACCGAAAAATACGGGTATAAGTATTATGTCCTTTGATGAGATCAAGGAGGAGAATACTTGGGCACGGAATTCCTGGACTATTCTAAAGGAGAATGAGATTCTCTCTCAGCATTACTCCTCCGTATACACCATAGCACGATGGTATATCGGGGCGGAGCAATAGCACTCTATTTGATATGGTGTGCTCTATGATGAGTACTACTGATTTTCCTATTTCCTTTTGGGAGTTATGCACTTAAGAAGCTGCATACCTATTGAATAGGGTTCAAATCAAATCAGTTACCTACCACTTCATATGTGATATGGAAAGGGAAGAGCCCATATCTTAAGTTGGTTAAGATTTGGGGTTGTCCGGCCTATGTCTAAAAGCAAAATCCGGACAAGCTCGAGGTAAGGTCTGTTATGTAGAACTGGAAATGTTCCAGCTATACAAACTGCAGCTAATGATTTGGTAGAACCAAAGAATTCAATAGTTTCCAACGAACCTCAGCCTCTCCGCCGATCTAGTAGGGTTCCTCACCCACCTGAGAGATACTTTGGTTTCTCTATGACAGTGGGAGCGAGGATTGCATCATGAGATGATGACCCAACTAGTTTCGAGCTGGCCATCAGGAGTGGGACTCTGTAAGAATGGCTGGATGCTTAGCGATCTGAGATGGAATCCTTATACACCAACAAAGTATGGACTTTGGTTGCTCTATCTGAAGGGTTAAATCCCCATAGGAGCGAGTATATCTTGAGAATATTACTTGGTGTACATGGAAAAGTTGAGACTTTCAAAGCTATGCTTAAGTCCATCCAGATCCTACTTGCCACGGCTACATACCATGAGTACGATATCTGGCGGTTGGGTGTCATGACTGCTTTTCTAAATGATGTTTTAGAAATGAGCGTCTATAAGTACACAGCCAGAGGGCTTCGTAGACAGTGGGAGCAGTGGAAACGTGTACAAGATATTTTATATGATAAAACAGGCATCGCGGAGATGGAACATCTGTTTTGATGTGGTAGTCAAAGAGTTTGACTTCATCAAAATGGTAGATGAACCTTGTATATACAAAAAGGTAGTAGAGAGTATGGTGGTGATCCTCGTAGAGTACGTGGATGACATACTTTTGATAGGGAAGGAGTTTCCTATGCTACGCTCGGTCAATCTCCGCTTATCACAAGGATTCTCCATATAGGATCAAATTGATACCTCCTAAATCCTGGGTTTTGGATCTATGAGATGGATCTAATTGGATGTTAGGATACTCACTAGTTGTAGTGAGATGGTATCAATCGATCCTATGGAGAATCACTGGAAAGGTTCCAGGGTGATAAGGACGACTGAATGTCAGTCGCAGGCATTGTCTTTACCCTCAGTGGAGGGACGGTATGTTGGAAAAGTTCCAAGCTAGATACCGTGACATACTAGACGATTTAAGGCAAGATACATCGTTACCAAGGATGCTACCAAAGAGGCAGTCTGGATATATATAAGTTCATAAGATGAACTTCGTTCCTACCATTGTGTGACAATGGAGTTGTGGCTTTAGCCAAGGAACTACCGTCCCATCAGAAATCCAGATATAATTCTTAGGCAGTATCACCTGATCATGGAGATGGTTGATCTCCAGGGAGATCGAGGTTAGGAGAGTAGACACAGAGGACAACAGCGCGGATCCACTCACAAAGGCCTTTTTCCCAGTAGAGACTTTTATGGGATGGTTGAGTATGAGATACTTCAACCGCAGCTAATTGTTGGGTATGCGATACCATAACAGATGGCCCTAGTGCAAGTGGGAGATTGTTAGTTATATGTATGCCCTAGAGGCCATTACTGTACATACGATGTATATTGTGGTGGATGCTTGGACATATATAGGGAGGACTTTCTCGCTCGACATGATAGTATGCTATCTGGTTGTACTTTATCTTAACATGTACTCTGATTGTCTCTATATTACATGTTGATAAAGCCCTTAGGATATGTACTCGACTACTAGGACTATGATGAGATCATACTAGTGGGGCCACGGTAGTCGACGAGTACATCCTATAACTGTTCCTAGTCGAGGGTGTATCGAGACAGGGCATCGATACACCAGAGTAGACTAGCGTATACGCATCTTGACCCATATGATGGGCGATGGATGATCCCATATCCATCGGTGTTTGACATCAAGGATGGTGTACGGGTGCTCAGTAGAGACTGGGTACACTGGACGGACTCGCCGAGAACTCCCAGATGGTATTATACCTCACGTTAGATGGCAGTTCTCCGGTGACACTGGTGCAGAGTAGTCTGTTGACCCGAGATCGTCATAGAGTCTTGTGTGATTCCCACTGTGCTTTGATTTCCATCATACCACGTTCTTGAGGGCGTGCAAAAAGGTGGCTTTTGGGTACAGTCCCGAATCACATGGAGGCAATGAGCGATAGGAGGGGATTCGTCTCTCCCGGTATAGGGAGTTGATGTTGTGCTGTGTTCGATTGGCTATAACCGGAAATCCCTGGCCAGGGTTGCTGAGATTTACTGGTAAGTGTTATCAGTAGTTTCTCGAACTGTTATAGACCTCATATCGACACGACTTATCGAGCTACTGGGGTCTGACGTTTACCACCCCTAGGCGAGATATGCAACATATCAGACGACGAGACCGGACTGTACGGGAGTGTTACTATTTGGATTCACAGGAGAATGTACAGGCTTGCTTGTTGATCTTCTGAGTGCTCAATACCTGGGTAGCTGTTACGTTTAGCTGACCGCTTGCAGCTTGTGGGTGTTTGATATGATCATCACCTACTGCCGGCGTATTGACGATTCTTTAGAGTCCTACACAGAGGTTTCTTGACTCAGGCAAAACGGAGTAGGAGCACATATGTGATATGTGCGGGACCGAGGATAATGCGATATGTGATACCGTATTATATTCTCGCGATATTTGATATCAGCCGGGTCATCGGATCAAGTGTTGATTCGATGAATCGGTACGGATAAATATTAGTCGGTTATATGCGATATAGCCGGATTGTCGGATCAAGTGTTGATTCGATAATTTAATGTATAATAATATATTTGATATATTAAATTACATTAACTAATATTTGCTCACTAAAAGATTCTTTTTCTCACTCGGGTAATACATTGATATATATGCGATATATGTTAATTGTATTATTTTATTTGGTTACAATAAATATTATATATGTGATATATAATATTGTAACATGATATGATAAATAATGCAACATGTTTAGTAGAGATTAAACATGATTAGGGTTTGGATTAGGGTTAAGCTTTCTAGATGTTTCTAGAAGGTTTTCTTTTTGTCATGATAAAGATATTTACAAGTGACTCATGTTTTAACCCAACCCAAACCCTAACCTTAGTTAATTCTCTACAAAGGTTTACTTGACCATGGTTGCATAATTCATCATATTATTCTTTTCCTATTCATCACAAAAGGATTCTTATCATTATTCATCTTCTTCTTCCTTCATTCTTTCATGAAAAAGCTTTCTAGATTTTTTCAAAGTGATGAATAAATATGAGAAAAAGATAAATAAAGAGAGCAAAAATCCTACTTCATCATCCTCATCTTCCTTTGCCCTTTAGATGAGGGTGTTCACATCATTTCATGAGTGTTAGCTTGTGTTAACGAAACTTCGAGGTAGATCATCTTAGTATCGAAGATCGGAAGCAAAGGTTGCATCTTTCTCTTCGTGGAACCTCTCGAGAGTCCGGAACCCGATGATCGCAGCGAAGGGACCACAACACGGAGCATATGAAGTGAAGGACCGGATCTACAAAGGTTGTAATCCCTCTCACTTAGTGTTAAAGTTGTTAACATGTTAGTTTTCGCCTAATCTCTAGTTTAAAGATCCGTATTCGGGTTGTTCGGCACGGCTAAATTTTTAATCGGGCATGGTTGATGCCTCGTAGACCCTTGTGCGCGTGCCTAGCAACCCTACAGGATCTTATCTAAAGCCTTATCTAGCTAAACTATCTAGAGCTTTATCTACTATGGTAGAGTGTTATACTTCGTAGATCAAGTCTTTAGGGTCTTCTAGTGGTCCTCTCCAAGGCTCCTCGGTGATAAGAACGGGCTTATTCCATCGGTCTTCTCATGTCAAAGACGATCCAACGCGAGGGTATGTGCTCCAAACTTCAACCTCCAAGTGAGGTAACTAAGATAGATGGTTTGCTAAACCAACTAGCTTAGGAGATGTAGTGATAATGGATTGTTTGTCTCACTAAACCCTTGGCTCACAACTCATGTGAAGGTTAGGGTTTAGTTTAGTGAGGAAGAAGGTGATAGAGGAAACAAGAGAGCTCAAGGGAGGAGAGCGACTCAAGAAAATACAAGAGAGAAGAATGAACCATCATCAAGTGACTAAGCGTAACGTTTTGAAAATCGTTCAGGTGAAATTTCGGATAATCGGTAAAATAACGGGTGTTTTCCGTAAAAATCAAGATATAAATATCTTTTAATATAAAATTAATTATACCTATTCTAGCTATGAAATTGCTAGTATTTGGTATTTAATGGGTCACTTGTAAATTTCTAGTTTACTGAAATTTTTTCCAAAATTAATTATTTTAATATTATTTTAAGTCGTCACCAATACATTTAATTAGGGATAATTACAAATTGGAATGGGTTAATACAAGTTTTGTGCATCATAAAATATTAAACCAAAGTGTAACATGTGGTTTTTGAAATGAAAGAAATTATCAAGATGGTTCTTGAAATTTAAAGAAAAAGGTTAAATGGAAAAAGGGAAATAATAAAGAATTTGAAATATAGGCTTGTTGTTTAAGTTTTGGGCTTTCTTTACATGGAAATCCTTCACAATTACACACACACACACCCATTATCTTTATGTGGCCGAGCCCCTTGGCTGCCATCCACAAAATTTGTCCCCACTTCAATTAAAGAAAAGAGAATGGGGAAAAGAAAGCTTGGGGTTTTAATAATGAGGAATGGGGCCTTGTTGACTTATGGAATTCCCACATACACCACACACCTCACATTCTCTCTCTCCCCTTCATTTGTTCATGGCCGACCCCTTCCCATTCCTACTGCAGCAGCAGCCCTCCAAAATCCCCCTCTTCTTTTTGCAAAAAAGTCTTCAAAAATCCATCAAATTTCTATCAAAAATCAATCTAAAACTCAAATCCAACTCTTACCAATTTTTCCTTGGCTATTCTAGTATGGATCTAGGGAACAAGATGGCAATTTGTGAGGCTAGATTGCAAGTTTGATCTTTGGGTTGTGAGGTATAAATCTTGACCCTTTTGTTAAATGGTTTGTTATCACTTCAATTTAACTAATTTCGGTGCTTAATTGTGGTTCTAAGTGCTAATTTGAAAATTCAAGAAAGGGCTGTGATCAAGCTAGGTTTTTTTTTTATAAATTGTTCATGGTTTTAATATGTAGCTTAACACATAAAGACATGTAAAATCTAATCTAGATTGTTAAGTTATAAATTGTTACAACTAATTTGTCCAAATTACTTAATTGTTGCAAACTAGGTTTTTGTAAAATATATAAATAATTGAGATAAAATCTAATGAGGGTATTCATGACATTATTAACATTATAAGTTATAGTTTAATACTTTAGATCATGCAAAACCAAGCTAAATTGTTATTTGTGTTTTTTTACTATAAAATGGTTAAAATTGGGTAAAATTGCAAACTAAAATTTTAAGATTTCTACAATTTGTTAGTAATATGTATGCCCTAAAGGCCATTATATGGATAGTGGAAACTTGGACATATTATCTATGGAGATAGATGAATTTCTTGCTCAACATGATAGTACGCTATCTGGTTTACTTTATCTGTACATGTAGATTTAATCATTTACACATGTTGATAAAGCCCAAAGGATATATGCTTGACTACTGTGATTATGATGCGGATCATACTAGTGGGGCACATGTAGTCTATAAGCATATCCTTGAACTGTTCCTAGTCGAGGGTGTATCGAGACAGGGCATCGATATTCCAGTGTAGACTAGCGTATGCTATTCTTGTCCCATATGATGGGCGATAGATGATCCCATATCCATCTGGTGAGGAGACACCAAAGATTGTATGCGGGTGCTCAGTGGAGACTGGGTACACTGAACGGACTCGCCGAAAACTCCTATGTGGTATTATATCCATCGTCGGATAGCAGTTCTCAGGAACACTGGTACAGGTTAGTCTGTAGACCCGAGATCGTCATAGAGTCTTGTGTGTCCTCCCACTATACTTTGATCTCCACCCTACCACGGCTCTACTGAGTCGTGCAAACAGGTGGTCTTTGGGTACAGTCCCGAGGCGCATGGAGGCAATGAGCGATAGGAGGGGTTTCGTCTCTCCCGGTATTGGGGGTTGATGTTGTGCTATGCTCGATTGGCTATAACATGAAGTCCCTGGCCAGGGTTGCTGAGATTTACTGATAAGAGTTATCAGTAGTTTCTCGATCTGTTATGAGCCATACACCAGCATGACTTATTGAGTTACTGGGGTCGACGATACCATCCCTAGACTCGATTTGCAGCATATCTGACGAAGAGACCGGACTGTACGGTAAGTGTTGCCAGTTGGCTCGACGGGAGTTTTTACAGCTTCGCTGGTTTTCTTCTGATCGTTTCAATACCCGGGTGGCCGTTATGTTTAGCTGACCTCTTGCGGCTTGTAGATGTTTGATATGATCATCATCTACTGCTGGCGTATTGACGAGTCTTAGAGTCCCACAATGAAGTTTCCTGGCTCAGGCAAAAGATGTGGTGTGCATATGAGATATGCGCGGGACCCGATTAAATACGGTTATGTGATAACGTATATTTATCGGGCATTTTCTATATGACGGATCGTATGTGATATGACCGGTTTGGTAAATCAAGTGTTGATTTAACTAATTACATTTAGATTAATTCTTTAAGTAAATCCTTTTGTATGCATGCATGTATGCACATGATGATGTGCATGGACACATACATGCATACATAGTATCATGGTTGTTGATACAAGAATGATGGCAATATAAGACTTATATTGAAGCTTTTAATTTGTATTTATCATTTTAAGTTAATGTAAAGAATATCCACACATGCTCCTTTATTCCTTAGTGGGTAAGCTTTAATTAACTTAATGAAAAGAATTTCCACCCATGCTTAATTGTTTAGGAAAAGAATTTCCACTCACAATTATGGTGGTAATGGAATAATGGTGATTATTCCCTTCTTATCACTATAAATAGCTTCATATGTGATATGAAGCAAGGTGTGCAAAACTTGTGTACAATTGAGTGCAAGGGTGTGAAGAATACAAGTTATCATATGTGATATGATAGAAAGCTCAAGCCACCATTATCTTCTTCTTCCTCTCTAGATTTCTCTCTTGAGTGAAGATTGACAAAAGAAAGGATTTCAATTGAAGAACATAAACCACATCATCATACTACACACATCTAGCTGATTTGTGTAGGGTGTTTACTCTACTTCGTTTGCGAAACAAGTAAGGTAAGGAGCTTTGGGCAAAGGGACTTCGGGTGGATCATCGTGGATAAGGAAGGCTTCCATCGATCCGTTACAAACTCTCATAGTGCCAAGGAGTCACCGAGGAAGATCTACAAAGGTTGTAATCTTTCCTCTTAGTGATAGTTTTACAATTGCATGTGATGTTTAGTTGTATGAATCCCTAAAACTTCTAGTTTCGATTCTTGTCGGGTTAACTTAACACCTCTAAAATTTTGATTATGGCATGTGTGATGCTACCGAACCCTTGACGAGGTGCTAGGCCATCCCAACAGTGGTATCAGAGCCAGGCTAGAGCTTTAGGCGATGCGTAGGCGATGTTAAACGTCCGATCGAACCACGAAACACCAATTTGGACCGCTCTCTGGAAATTTTTTGAAAATTGGATTTTTCCAAATTAAAAAGTCTTAAAAAATTCAGCAGGCAATTTTAGAAATTACCATATAAAATTTTTTCAAAGATCACTCTAAAGCGCCGCGGATGGGCGGCCAAAGCATGGCTTTGGCCGCGCATCCGCGGCCTCACTGTAGGATCAGGAGAAAATTTTTATGGCAGAGGACCTGATTTAATGTTTACTTGCCTCTGGAATATTTTAAACACACTCAAGTGTTGAGTTTTCTGGAGATAAATTGTATTTGGTGATTCGATTGGAAAAGTTTAACTTCGTTCAGATTTTCAGATTTTTAGAACGTGTTAAAATGTTTGAACGAATATTAGAAACACAGTTTTTTCCCGTATTGGAAAAATTCCAAGTGTTGGATTTTTCCCTAGTTCAAAATCTTCGAAAAACATGCAAGCGTATCTGTGGACACTCTAGAAGAACATAACCTTAACTCGATTATGTGACCGTCAAAACTGTCACTGAACCTTAGGGTTTGTGGCAGTTTAGCGTTGCCACATGTGAGGCGTTGGTTTGGCCCTTCTACGGTTGGTCCATAAGGGGCTGTGGCATGTTCTAGAAATTTTTGAACTCGGCTCAAGTGTTGTGCAGTTTGGGAAATCTTGGGTGTTTGTTTATTCGGTCGAAGAGTTTAACATTGTCTATTTATCTGAAATGTGATACAATATGTGGAATTCATATAGTTAGGCATGAAATACGAAGTATGTGATATTTCGAATTTATGATGTCTAAGGTGATTGTGGATTCCAAATGTTGTAGTTTTTCATTTTATTTTCTGCGACCGTAAGTGTAGTATGTGGTGTATCGCCGTTTTCGTTGCTATACGTCAACGACAATCGGGATACGCATACTTACTTACGTTGATGATATGAGATATTATGTGTTGCTGAGATATGATGAGTAGGATTGTCGCGACTGAATAGCCGGGGTTTTTTTATGTGAGATGAGAGTTTTATTTTTCATTCATGTATAAATCAATTGTATATTATTTACTTTTCCGCATTAGGATAGACCCAAGGAGGGGAACACAAGTGACCGGGTTCTAGGGTTCAGTGGGAGGCCATCTCGAGGAGTCGAGACCGGGTCTCCTAAACTCTAGAATTGGCGGGATCACTTGCCGCTCTCGTAGGGGTCTAAGGGTGTGGGCTTGGCTATTCATCACGACCGCGGAATCCGTATTTTCTATTGTTGGCTCGATACAAAATACGGACATCCTAGATATCCTTTTATATGCTTCTGCTGTTGATATTCTGTAATGTGATTACTTAGTATCTGAGACGAATGGATTATTATTATATGATATATAATAAACGTTGCTTATATTTTACACCCGTACTAGTCCCGCCCCGCTATGCCGTTAGTTAAGTAACCTAACGGTGCATAACGGGACACTGTGGCGAATGCGGATGGTATAAGTATACGTTCTATTCTGTGATGGCTTAGGAACTTAACTGATGGGATCACATTAATGAGATTAATGTAAAGAAAAGAAACCTAATGATGTTGCAGAATCAGATTTGAAACAAACTCGGCTTTTTATGAAAATGCAAGTTTCAAAAAGATGCGGAGCTTAAGCCACTCCTTTTCTTAACTGTTTTGATTCTACAACGAGATCAAGTTCAAAGCGTTAAAGGTTTTCTTAAAAACCATCCGCAACCCTCCGTCATTTTAGGAAGCAGAGTACTTAGTATTCGTGCTGCGTATGTTGATTATAGTCAAGGCGTAGTGTACGGTAGCTAAGTGATGTCTTCCTACAAAGCATATGATGCGATTAGTTAGGACATTCATGTGATTATGTTGATCATAGTCAAGGGTCATATTGGTGGGTCTAATTAATCACGAAATGACGGGTAGAATTTGACTAGTACTTATGATATGTTGACCATAGCCAAGGTCATAAGTGACTAGGGGTAAAAACCATATCGGGAATTTCAAGAGTTGAAATTTGCAATGAGATTGCATACCATCTATATGATAGTTGGATCTCGATCTCACTGTGAGTAAGTGTTACTTCCAGGAAAATTATTCCTGGCTAGTTTTCTTTTCAGGTTTTGAAAGAAAATTTGATTAAAAGCAGTGGGAGACATCGATTAGATAAAATAATAACCAATCTAATTGTTTGCTGGAGCATTTCGCTAAGTATATCCTTTTCTCTCTCCGAATGGCAGTTACAGATGTCAGGACTTAAGCTTCTACTTGAGAAAAATAAACTGACAGGACCAAATTATAAAGAATGGTTGAGGAACTTGAACATTGCACTTTCATATGATAAGGTATCATATGTTCTCAATACCGAAGCCCCACCCGTCCCAGGACCTGAATCATCTGTCGCGGATAGGGAGATCCGAAAAACTTGGGAAAATGACTGCAACACGGCCAAGTGCCTCGCGCTCGCTTTCATGGACAATGTCCATCAGAAGCAACACGAGAATATGGATGTGCAATCCATCTTTCTTCATACAAAAGAGTTGTATGAAGAGCAATCTCGTACTTTAAGATACGAGGCATCTAGAAAGCTGTTTCAGATGCGAATGGCCGCTGGTACATCAGTTGGAGACCATGTTTTGAAAATGATTGGTCTTATTGAAGAACTTGAGGGACTGGGATGGACTATGGAAAATGAGCAATATACGGATATTGTTCTACAGTCTCTCCCCCCTGCCTTTGCTCCGTTCATAGTAAATTTCAATATGAATGGTTTGGAGAAATCATTGCCTGAACTTCTCAATATGTTGAGAAGTGCAGAGAACACGTTGAAAACGGCGAGGACTCCTGCTCTGCTTGCTGGGCCATCTTCCTCTTCATTCCCAAAAGCTAAGGCCAAGGGAAAGAAAAAGAAGAAGTCCATCAAACAGAAAGGTGGAGTTAGAAAGGCGAAGGGGAAAGACAAAGCCGGGGCTGTGGGAAGTGGAAAAGGAGAATGTTTTTACTGTAAAAAGTCAGGACACTGGAAACGCAACTGTGCTGAATATCTTGCTGATCTCAAGAAGAAGAAGCATGCTGATGCTTCCACTTCAGGTGTGTTTGTAACTGAAAACTGTTTTTCTTTAAACTCTGCATCCTGGGTATTGGATACCGGTTCTGGTTCTCACATCTGCAATTGTATGCAGGGATTGAGAAATAGTAGAGTTTTAAAAGTTGGAGATCATACTCTGCGGGTTGGAAATGGTTCCAATATACATGCTGTATCCGTGGGAGAGTATCATCTAGGGTTGCCTTCAGGAAGTATTTTGGTTTTGAACCCGTGTTATTTTGTACCAAGTATGCTGTGTAACATTATATCCGTTTCTTTGTTGGACAATGAAGGGTATCATTTTATATTGCAAAATAATGTTATGAACA
Source organism: Agapanthus africanus (assembly GCA_030015575.1). NCBI lineage: Eukaryota > Viridiplantae > Streptophyta > Magnoliopsida > Asparagales > Amaryllidaceae > Agapanthus > Agapanthus africanus. The sequence goes on along the minus strand of JASDDO010000006.1, from coordinate 229,770,220 downwards.
TTAACCTGAATCAAGAGTTGATTGGGTTTGGTACACTAAATAACGGTATTTACATCCTGAACCAACACACAGTTTTCAATATACAACATACTAGTAAAAGAAAGTTTTCAGATATAAATGAAGCTTTTCTTTGGCATTGTAGACTTGGTCATATTAACGAAACAAGACTAAACAAGCTACATAAAGATGGATATTTGAATCCGTTTGAATATAAATCTTATGCGACTTGCCAGTCTTGTATCAAAGGTAAAATGACCAAAACTCCGTTTAGTGGACACGGAGAGAGAGCTGGTGAACTCTTAAGCCTCATACATAGTGATGTATGCGGACCAATGTCTACACTTGCAAGAGGTGGTTTTTCATACTTCATCACTTTTACTGATGATTTCTCAAGATTCGGACACGTGTTTTTGATAAAGCACAAATCTGAAGCTTTTGAGAAATTCAAGGAGTATAAACTTGAAGTAGAGAAGCAAACAGGCTTGAGCATCAAGAACTTCGATCGGATCGAGGTGGAGAGTATTTAAGTACAGAGTTTCTAGACTTCTTAAAAGAGAATGGGATTCTCTCTCAGCTCACTCCTCCTTACACACCGCAGCACAATGGTGTGTCAGAACGGAGGAATCGTACCCTATTGGATATGGTACGATCCATGATGTGTGATGCTGAGTTACCGCTTTCCTTTTGGGGACATGCATTGGAGACAGCAATGTATCTATTGAACAGGGTGCCAACCAAGACCGTGTCTACCACTCCATATGAGATGTGGAATGGAAAGAGACCATCTCTTAAAAGGTTTAGGATTTGGGGTTGTCCGGCTTTTGTTAAAAAACAGAATCCAGACAAACTCGAGACACGATCAGTCATGTGTAAATTTGTGGGGTATCCAAAACATTCGTATGGATATCTATTCTACCACAAAGAGGAACAAAAGGTGTTTGTTGCTCAGCATGCCACATTTTTGGAAAATGAGTTCTTTACGGAAAGTACTAATGGCAATGTGGTAGAACTAGAAGAGGTTCTAGAGACACAAATTACTCAGGAGGAATTGGTTGAAACTGATGTTGCAGTAGAACTTCAAGAACCTCAGCCGCTCAGGAGGTCTAGTAGAACTTCTCACCCACCAGAGAGATACTATGGGTTTCTCATAGATGGTGATAGAGAAGATTGCATCATGGATGATGATGACCCTACTAGTTTTCAGCAAGCTATCACGAGTGGTGACTCAGTGAAATGGCTGGAAGCAATGAGATCCGAAATGGAGTCAATGTACACCAACAAAGTATGGACTTTGGACGTTGCGCCTCCTGGGATAAAACCCGTTGGGTGCAAATGGATCTTTAAGAGAAAGATTGGTGTAGATGGACAGGTAGAGACCTATAAAGAAAGGCTTGTAGCGAAAGGTTTGCGTCAAAGACCAGGCTTGGACTATGATGAAACTTTCTCTCCGGTAGCAATGCTTAAATCCATTAGGATCCTACTAGCTATTGCTGCTCACTATGATTATGAAATATGGCAGATGGACGTGAAAACTGCATTTCTAAATGGTGATTTAGAAGAATGCGTTTTTATGGATCAGCCAGAGGGCTTCATTGATAGTGGGAGCAGCGGGAAAGCATGTAGATTGCTTAAATCCATTTATGGATTAAAGCAGGCCTCAAGGAGCTGGAACATCTGCTTTGATGATACAATCAAAGAGTTTGATTTTGTCAGAAATGAAGATGAACCATGTATTTATAAGAAGATTGTAGGGAGTACTGTCACATTCCTCGTATTGTACGTTGATTACATTCTCCTGATAGGAAATGATGTTCCTATGCTACAATCGGTCAAACTATTCTTATCACAAAGGTTCTCCATGAAGGACCTGGGTGATGCCTCACGCATTTTGGGCATTAGGATCTATAGAGATAGATCCAAGAGGTTATTGGGACTGTCCTAATCAAAGTACATAGACACCATTCTAAAGAGGTTTAGTATGGAAGATTCCAAGCGTAGTGCCTTGCCTGCTAGTCATGGAATCACTCTCTCTAAGGACTTCTGTCCGAAGACTGATGAAGAGAGAGCTCGCATGAGCGTTATACCCTACGCTTCAGCCGTGGGATCTATAATGTATGCGATGTTGTGTACTCGCCCTGATGTAGCTTATGCACTGGCTGTAGTAAGCAGGTATCAATCCAACCCAGGGGAGAAACATTGGATAGCAGTGAAGAACATTCTTAAGTACTTGCGAAGGACTAAAGAATTGTTCTTGGTGTATGGTAATGGGGATCTCCAGATGGAGGCCTTTACCGATTCAAGCTTCCAAAGTGACAAGGATGACAGTAAATCAATCTCAGGGTTTGTATTTACCCTAAATGGAGGAGCGGTTAGTTGGAAGCGTTCCAAACAGGACACCGTTGCAGACTCCACGATGGAAGCTGAATATATTGCTGCAAGTGATGCTGCTAAGGAAGCCGTCTGGATGAAGAAGTTCATTGCGGAACTAGGAGTAGTTCCAACCATTATTGATCCAATACCATTGTATTGTGATAATAATGGAGCTATAGCATTAGCTAAAGAACCAAGGTCCCATCAGAAATCTAAACACATCCTAAGGAGATATCATCTGATCCGGGAGATAGTGGATCGCCAGGAGATCGAGATTCGGAGAGTAGATACAAAGGATAACACAGCGGATCCATTCACCAAGGCACTTCCACAGCCTCAGCATGAGCGACTGTTTGAAATGTTGGGTATGAGATACGCCAATAACTGGCCTTAGTGCAAGTGGGAGATTGTTAGTAATATGTATGCCCTAAAGGTCATTATATGGATAGTGGAAACTTGGACATATTATCTATGGAGATAGATGAATTTCTTGTTTAACATGATAGTACGCTATCTGGTTTACTTTATCTGTACATGTAGATTTAATCATTTACACATGTTGATAAAGCCCAAAGGATATATGCTTGACTACTGTGATTATGATGCGGATCATACTAGTGGGGCACATGTAGTCTATAAGCATATCCTTGAACTGTTCCTAGTCGAGGGTGTATCGAGACAGGGCATCGATATTCCAGTGTAGACTAGCGTATGCTATTCTTGTCCCATATGATGGGCGATGGATGATCCCATATCCATCTGGTGAGGAGACACCAAAGATTGTATGCGGGTGCTCAGTGGAGACTGGGTACACTGAACGCACTCGCCGAGAACTCCTATGTGGTATTATATCTATCGTCGGATAGCAGTTCTCAGGAACACTGGTACAGGTTAGTCTGTAGACCCGAGATCGTCATAGAGTCTTGTGTGTCCTCCCACTATACTTTGATCTCCACCCAACCACGGCTCTACTGAGTCATGCAAACAGGTGGTCTTTGGGTACAGTCCCGAGGCGCATGGAGGCAATGAGCGATAGGAGGGGTTTCGTCTCTCCCGGTATTGGGGGTTGATGTTGTGCTATGCTCGATTGGCTATAACATGAAGTCCCTGGCCAGGGCTGCTGAGATTTACTGATAAGAGTTATCAGTAGTTTCTCGATCTGTTATGTGCCATACACCAGCATGACTTATTGAGTTACTGGGGTCGACGATACCATCCCTAGACTCGATATGCAGCATATCTGACGAAGAGACCGGACTGTACGGTAAGTGTTGCCAGTTGGCTCGACGGGAGTTTTTACAGCTTCGCTGGTTTTCTTCTGATCGTTTCAATACCCGGGTGGCCGTTATGTTTAGCTGACCTCTTGCGGCTTGTAGATGTTTGATATGATCATCATCTACTGCTGGCGTATTGACGAGTCTTAGAGTCCCACAATGAAGTTTCCTGGCTCAGGCAAAAGATGTGGTGTGCATATGAGATATGCGCGGGACCCGATTAAATACGGTTATGTGATAACGTATATTTATCGGGCATTTTCTATATGACGGATCGTATGTGATATGACCGGTTTGGTAAATCAAGTGTTGATTTAACTAATTACATTTAGATTAATTCTTTAAGTAAATCCTTTTGTATGCATGCATGTATGCACATGATGATGTGCATGGACACATACATGCATACATAGTATCATGATTGTTGATACAAGAATGATGGCAATATAAGACTTATATTGAAGCTTTTAATTTGTATTTATCATTTTAAGTTAATGTAAAGAATATCCACACATGCTCCTTTATTCCTTAGTGGGTAAGCTTTAATTAACTTAATGAAAAGAATTTCCACCCATGCTTAATTGTTTAGGAAAAGAATTTCCACTCACAATTATGGTGGTAATGGAATAATGGTGATTATTCCCTTCTTATCACTATAAATAGCTTCATATGTGATATGAAGCAAGGTGTGCAAAACTTGTGTACAATTGAGTGCAAGGGTGTGAAGAATACAAGTTATCATATGTGATATGATAGAAAGCTCAAGCCACCATTATCTTCTTCTTCCTCTCTAGATTTCTCTCTTGAGTGAAGATTGACAAAAGAAAGGATTTCAATTGAAGAACATAAACCACATCATCATACTACACACATCTAGCCGATTTGTGTAGGGTGTTTACTCTACTTCGTTTGCGAAACAAGTAAGGTAAGGAGCTTTGGGCAAAGGGACTTCGGGTGGATCATCGTGGACAAGGAAGGCTTCCATCGATCCGTTACAAACTCTCATAGTGCCAAGGAGTCACCGAGGAAGATCTACAAAGGTTGTAATCTTTCCTCTTAGTGATAGTTTTACAATTGCATGTGATGTTTAGTTGTATGAATCCCTAAAACTTCTAGTTTCGATTCTTGTCGGGTTAACTTAACACCTCTAAAATTTTGATTATGGCATGTGTGATGCTACCGAACCCTTGACGAGGTGCTAGGCCATCCCAACACAATTGGTGTGATAAAATTATGGAAATGATTTGTATGACTTATTGAAGATGTTTAGTGAGTATTGTAGCCGCTAGAATTGTTAAAACAACTAGATTTGAACTAATTTGGCAATTGTTGCTTACTAGAGTTTCGAAAAAATAGTTTTTAAAGCGAATTTGAAGTTTGATGATTTAAATCCTATTTCATATATATATATTTAGTGTGTGGTGAGACCATGAATGATACGTTTGGGTTTTTCTCGATCAATCGGCGTTTGTACGCTAATATCGAGGGTTATTTGGTTCTTTTGCATGAGCAGACCATAGGTTTTGACCTATGTGAGATCCGTGTGTCGTTTTGGTCATGAGTCGGATTTTAATGCGATACGATGTGTGTCACGCCCCGCTTCCCAGTATACGGCGAAGGAGACGCGACGAGGCCCGCTACGTATATACTCAGAAGTACATACGCTAAGCGTAACTAAGCAATATAAATACACAAGAGACAAGAGTATAAAAGAATAGCAACTTTTATTAATAACATTCTTTGTACAATGGATGAAAAGGAAAATACAACTGAAATGAAAAGCGATGCCTAAACAGTGGCATAACATGAAAATGAAAAAAATACTGGAAAGAACAAGATACAATATCTAGAGCTCGAGGTCTTCGTGGAACCGCTACAAGTCTTCACTGGTGGGCTAGATCTCAGCTTGGTCCGACGCACCTGACGACATTCGAGAAGAAGGAAATAGAATGTCGTCAGCGAACAGGTCGCTCGGTAAGTCCCAAAGATAATGGAGAAATAGACAGAGAGTAAAAGAGAGAGAGAGAGAGTAGTTTTTAATGTTGTATTGTATTGTCATATTATAGTAGTATGGTGCTAACGCTTTTGTTGTAGCTTGGTACAGAAGGATGCCAGTGTATACGAGAGGGATCTCTATATGCTAGAGATCAGGGCAAATGGAAGTACAAGGCTCCGTTATACAACCCGGAACAACGGCAATTGGATTCAGGTTAGGTGTCTTAATCTTACCATCTCGTGCCACCTTTAACACCTTCCGTACCAATCTACCCCTTAAACCCCGCGATGTCTTGTTTGTATTGTTATCTTGTAAAATTGTATTAATTGTAAGATTGATTAACTGACTGACCGAAACCATGATATCAGGAAACGGTTATAACCGTAGAGTCATGTAAATGGAATACTGGGAAACATGTAAAAGGAATATCCATGGTTCGGTTCAGTCAAGTAGATTGTTAACTGGATTCTGGAATTCATGTATTCATCTTGAGTTGAAATATAAAGAATATAGATTGACTTGAATCATTTTCAAGTCAGAAATAGTCAGACTCTAACCCGAGTCAGACTAAAAGAAAGTGAGTTGAAGTTCAATAATTGTTAGGGGCCTTATTGTAATTTATAAAACTTGAGGGGGTTTATTGTAAAAATACTATTGTATATTTTTCAAAATACAACTCAAGTATTTAATTATCGTCTTTATGTACATACAACAATTTAATGATCAAGATAAATATGTATACATGTTCGAATAGCATGAAATGGGTCAAGTATATTATTCGAGTAACTACCATAAACAATGCTGTAAAGAAATATTATGTACGACTAATTAATCAAGTTGAACGAATGCGGAATATAAACAGAGATATGTCTCTAAATGTTTTGCATGCGTAAGTTCCAGTTTCACCTAAATACGACTACCGGTTTGAGAGATATATATGTTTTCGTATCGTCGCGCAAAACGGATCAGAATCTATTCGGCACCGTCACATATTTTTAAAACGCAGTTTGAGTTAATTTCTATCGGGTTTCAGGTTACGAAGATTATTATAAAATTGTAGGTATTTCGATGTACTTATTCAAAACACCAAGATTCACATGATTTGGATTTCTTAAACTCTAGTTATGATCATTTTAATATCAGCGTTTAAAACAGAAATTCAGATTTCTGGACAGCAACTATATATTCTATTGCAAAGCCTATATCAGGTTGTTTCATGCATTCCTAAGTAATATAATATACATAAAATTATAGTTCTATCAATGGTGCATCTACACATCTAAATTTTGTCACAAACGGACATCGGGTGTTCGAGTTATGTCCAATTTAAAAACAGTGTGCGAATCGGAACAGATTCTGTCCAGATCCGTCACTTAATATTGTAACGCAGTTTTCTTTATCTTAGATGGGTTTTCAGTAAAACTATAAAACTATGAAAATCTATATCATTCGATGTAGATATCAAAAACACCTGAGTTTGCTCAATTTGGATACCGGTATACCAAGTTATGTGTCCTAGAAATTGACCGATAACTGCAGTTTTCTGTTTTACGATCAGTGAATAAATACGATGTAATTCCTAAACCGTTATGCGGATCGATCTAAAATTTTTACAGCGTGTACAAAATAATATATTCTATCATATGTAAATTCCGTGAAATTTTCAGAAGTAAAAATTAATTTCTAAAAATTATTTTAAAGCTAAAGGTATTGATGTGTATACTAAAATCGACAGAAAGATTAACTCGTATTTTATGCAGGCTTCTATTTTTCTTTTAATAAACAAACCGATTTCATGTGACATTATAGATATATTGTGGCATAAAATTTGTGTTCTCACAACTTGTAATAAACATTCCTAGTCATGAACAAAGAATTAAAAATACTTTAATTTGAACAAGAGATAATAAGATATTATTAAACCATATAGAATCATATATATCTAAACTTATGTATATGTATATGTATATGTTTATGTGTATCTTCTCTTATGGATTATGATATGAAAAGAATAGGGGGTTCACGATGCATGACAAGAGGAAAATAAGAGGTGGGGAAAAGGAGAGAGAAGTGACTTACATGCACAAGCCGGTATTGTCACCGGGCTTGTCTATCCGCCGATAGCCTCGCGTTAGTAGCGAGACCTTCTTGAAGACTTCTTCATGTTCTTCTTCTTGGACTCTAGGTGAAGAGGAAGAAGTGAGAGATAGAAAAATGTGAGGAAGGAAAAGATAGAGGAGGACAATAAAGATGGTGTAATGGTGAATTATGTATAATAATATATGCATTCAACATGAGAATTAAAAGAGAAATGAAAGGTCACCATTCAATTTGGAAATGAAAGGTCTCATTTGTAGGTTATGAGAAGAATAAAAAATGATAAAAATAATTGCAAGAATGGGGATTTGAACATGCGACTTATGGAATAACAATGCAAGGACTTAACCAATGAGCTATAAGGTTGTTCATGCATATATTTAATTAGAATTAAATATATGATGTTGCTTAAAAAGAAAATGGGCTTTTTAGATGGGCTGTAGAGAATAAGAATAATGGATTTGGGTTAAAAATATATGAAAGGAAAAATAAGAATGAGAAGTTAAAAACTTAAATATAAGAAAAAGAAATTGTACCTAAAAAAAAATACATAATAGATTGAGGAATAAAATAATAATAAATTTAATAGAAGAAGGAAAATACCAAGTACAAATAAATACGGTATATTATTGAAGAGGGATAATACAAATGTATAAAGATTTTGGGGTCATTACAATGTGTTATGATACGTAGGTACCCTCACGAGGGCTTCGAGACGACAAGAAAGCGCGTGGCGACATTGGCATCGGCAAGCGAAGATCAAGGTGAGTAGATTTATATCTACGGGGAAAGTCGGGTGAATGGCGTATAGCCCCCCTGCAAAGTTGTGAGAAACGATGTGATGTGATATAACTATACTTTTACATTCTAGTGTGTGATATGAACCTTAGCAAGAAAAGCTTTAGAAGATTAGGGGTTAGTGTTAGCGAGAATTGAAGAAAGGACTTTAGTCGATTTCTTAGTCACGAAACCCTAGAGTAAAGATTTGCATACACACACATACACATACTCGCGTACATTTACTTCCTGGTGCGTATTGGGGACATATATATATTGGTATTCATATACTTGGATGATGAGGATATTATATGATACTTGGGAATGAGTCGATATGATCGGGCATGATGCCGAGAGATATTTAATATGTGACCGAGATATGTCATGATGTTATAGCGGATCGTGGGACGACGATACCTTGTGGATGATGATATATATATGATAGTTGACATATGATCGAGATATAAGATGAGATATGTTAAGATATTTATAATGGATCGCTTGCGGCGATGTATACTTCTATATGATAATATGTGTTGATGACATCGGATTGTATGAGACTTTAGATCAGTAGCCAGATCATGATATTGTTGATGATATTAGTAGTGTACTAGACTTAGATCAGTAACCCCTGCTCACGATATGTGATGATATGGATACCAGATTGTCACGACCCGAAAGAGCATGTGACTGGCCCTTGAATCCTATGAAGTCTACAGGACTCCATCTGATCCAAGTAAGCCAAAAGCCCAGAAATCTAAAACCATTTAAGGAGTAAATAAGGAAAAACTAGTTTTAAGAGGTAAAGAAATCATGTTTGAAAATCAAGTTTTTAAATAACTAAGCCGAATATGAACTTTTAAAATGTGTAATTTTTCCTAAAAATTTCGGCAGAGTTTCTTTTGTAAAAACTGGCCCCGAACGGGGTACAACAAGAACAATATATATAACATGATAAAAGGCATCCCCAAGCGGGAGCTAGCTCTTCGTCAATCGACGGTCACAAACACACAAGCAATAAAAATATACAACGCCGAAAGGCGAGGATCAAACTCAAAAGAAAACTCCAAAAGCAAGAAAACCGCAATACTACTAAGCGCGACTCTATGGTCGAATAATACAACACAATGTCTAAGTCTGAAACAATATACAAGTTTTGGTTGCTGGACAATTCTAGATACAATAAATAATACAGGAACAATGGCGGTTCTGATACAAAAGAACCCACCTATCCAAGCAAGTCACCCATAAGGAAGCAGTGTGCCAGAAATGCCGCTATGGAAATCTGTACGGCAAACCTGCAAGAACTGGGGCACAACGGGGGTGAGTTGCCAACTCGTGAATAGAAAGTATCTACAAGCAGAGATCGAATGCATGACCCAACCTAGGTCAGTACGATGAGATATCGCCCAGATGATTGGAGCTACGGCAGCGTGAGCTTATTCTTGAGATATGATGGTGAGTCGCTAGTCACCGAGGATGAATGACTAGGACATGTGGTTCGTTCGCTTACCCTGATGCGAGGTCATCAGGTGGATTGATTCCAGCTAGAGGCGACTCCACGCAGATTCGTTGAGAGTCGATTGAGACGATCGAATGTCAGGAACCTATTTTCCAAGTTTAAAGTATACGGAAAGACATGTAGGTGATTCTATGGACCCTCTAGAAGAATGAAACCCTAACTCGACTTAATGACCGTGTGAAAGCCTTTGAACCTTTGGGTTTGCGGCGGTTCCTCGGTGCCATTAGTGAGGCTTGGGTTTGCCCTTCTACGGCTGGACCACCGACGCTGTGGCATGTACTCGATACTATTAAACTATACCCGAGATGTGAGCTCTTGGGGGATTATGAGGTTCTGACGAGTCGATCGGATGGTTCGACATCTTTCGGATGTTGTGATGGGATACTGCTTGGGAGACTCCAGATGTGAGCATAGCCGTCGGAGCGCAGTTCGTGTAGCCACGATGAGTTAAGTCCGAATCAGTCGATATTTGAGCAAGGTGGAGTAAAGAGTTCGCACGAGATTTCGTCGAGATGACGTTCCACTCCGCTGACATCAGAGATGTGACATGCACGCTGAGGACGTGTTCGGCTAGACATCTTCTACTGAGTGAGGAAGATACCGAGTTATGATTTCGAGTCCGCGTGAGGGACTTCGGATGGACCGTAGCCGAAGGCATTGCAGTGCGCAGATAGAGACGCGATGTTGAAATGGACGGTGATACAGACTAGCGGGACGAGAGGTTCGTGCCAGACGCTGATGAGCTGTCATTACTTTCCGTCGAGACCAGAGGCCTGATATGCCTACGGAAGCGTAGGGAAGCGACTAATTCCCGAGAAAATGCTGTGCCGAGGACACAGATGTCCATTGGACGAGAAGAGACTATGCAAGAGTACCAGCCTCCGTACAGATCGGCATAGGCAAGATCGGCAGAGACTTTGAGCAGGATTCCTTCCAGGACATTGCCGCAATGATGTTTGCACCCAGGATCAGATGTGTGATGTGCATTCGGAGAGCCGGAGGCCGACGCCAGTGACATATTGCTTTACGAGCGGTCGTGAGGATTGACCGAGAGATGACCAGGAAAGTGCCAGAACGGAATCGTTCCTGTCAGCACACCTGACCGGGCCGATGAGCCGATGGTTTGCGAGATTGGTAATCTACAGGAAGATAAGGAATCAGAGGCAGAGGACGCCAGCCGCGAGCAAGAGGCAAGTGGAGATCTTGCGCTGCTAGAATTGGATGTACCGGCACCTTCCCGATTTCGAAGGAGGAACTACCGACGACGGTATTTATGATTTGTGATTTTGTGATTTGACTATCACGTATCCGTCACTTTGGATTTCGGTGTTTTGGCGATCCATTTGCATGATTGGTGTTGCTGGCCGAGTTCTATGATTTCTGTTTTCGTGCACCATGGTTGCACTTATTGGGCATTTATACCTAGTGCATCATTATTATTTTTGAGGTATTGATTGTGATTTCGTGCCTATTTTATGCCGGTGATTTGATTTACGCTCCCAGCAGAGTTTCATGTACTTTTAGTGTTTTGATTTTGCACTCAGTATAGCTCATATGTGCTTGTAGTGCATCGATATGTGTTTTGTGCACGCAGCTGCACACGTTTATGATTTTCTTCATATCTGGATATACTTGGTGTTGCTGCTTACGTATTTGAGTTATTGCTTGGTATTTGTGCATGGGATGCACCAGTTCTATACTTCTTGCGTTTATCGCATCAGATTTATATTTCGTGCCTTTGCTGCACCGGATTTATATTTTGTGCATTACGATTGCACCTGACTTCGATTTGATGCCTTTCGGTATGTCGATTTTGATTGTGATATTGATGTGGATTCTTGCACTCCATGCTTTTGACTGGACTTACGCATATTCGACGTTGCTATTGGATTTTATGATTCCGTGCATATTGAGTGCGCAGGGTTTGGATTTTCATTCGTGCACGATGGGTGCACCGATTTGGATTTTCGCGCATGTTTTGAGATACGATTTTGGTGCACACCCGATGCACTAATCGAGATTCTTCGTGCATGTCAGAGGCACCGGATTTTGGCTGTCAGGCACACCCGTTGCCTATGACAGATGCTTCGTGCACACCCGTTGCACCTAGATGTTGTTTTGTGCACCTGTTTGGCACATACATGGATTTTGATTTTCGTGCGCACCAGACGCACAGGGTGGTGTGTTCTATGGTGCCTGCACATCTCACTGTCAACTCAGTTTTATTTTTAGGGTCTCGGGGTGATAGCAGATTCTACAACACAGTGACAGATTTACAGTTTTCCCCCGATATCGATTCCGAAATTCCGTATTCTGTTTTCCATTTCAGGTTTGGGTTCAATTTAGCATCACACCAGGGTTTCTAGGGTCTCAACAAGCCTTCATCTTAGTTTCAGTTTTACCCTAAACCCTAACTTAAAGTCTCCAAAATCCACAAAACGACACGATATCGATACTAAACTAGAATTGATGCATAAGGAAATTGAAATGCTACAAGAGGGTGCAGAAATTACCTCCTTTGAAAACTCAAGAAAATTCTTGAGTTGCTCAAAGTCCACCAAATCCAATCTTGCTAGGTTCCATGGGTAGCTAGTGAGCTTGGGACCATTTTTTGTGAAGTGAGAATGGGGTTTTGGGGTTGATTTCATTGTGGATCTTGGGTTTTAGTGAAGAGGGAAAATGAGGGAAGAGGGCAGCAGCAGCACAAGGAAGAGGGGAGAGAAAAATGAGGGTGAAGGAATGATGGAAGCATGGTTTCAAAAGTAAAAAGGTTGACTATACCTACCCTCTCTCTCATCATTACTTACTTTTCCCTTTTTCCTTTTCTTTTCCTTTTTCTTTTCTTCTCACTCAAATAGTGCATCCAAAAGAAAACCATGGCACAAAATGTAACACAAGTGTAACAAGTGTGGAAAATGATATGTGCACATTTTTGTACAAAAATGCTAAAAATCCAATTAGCGATTTTTAATCGCGATTAACACTAAATTAGCATACAACTAGTCTTAAAAACTTTAAAATGGCATAAATCCATAAAATACCCTATTTTAGAATTTTCCAAATTTTTTTCCCATTTATTTGTATTTAATTACACCCGAATATTAAAATATTCATTAAAATAATATTATATTATAAAAATTCCCGAAAATAATATTTTATTATTTTGGAAATGTTACAATCTACCCCCCTTAAAGAAATTCGGTCCCCGAATTTAAATTTAAAAAAACTCCCAAGTACTATAACATTTCGATACAAATCCCAAGTCGTCGGGGCTCCGAAATCATCAATACACAAAACATCACAGCGCAATGCATACGCCGGAGTAATGAGCAGATAACCCAAAAACAACGCTCCATCAAGCATCCCGCAATCATCGGAGTCAAGGTAAAGACACAATATCAAATCCAATACAAAACCGATATGATACGGATCAGAACTACACATGTAGACATCCAATCTATACATGTGAATAGCTGATGTACAAGCATGCCAAATCCTTTTAAGTCGCTGTGCGATGTACCTAACACTGCACAGTGGCGGACGTTTTTCAGAAGAAAATAACTATATATATATATATATATCCTTTGTTTAATAAGCACGTCCCGCCGTTTTGAAAACAATCAGAAGGGTCTCCTTATTTTTAAAACATTTCGTGTCATATCGGACACGTAGGTATATATATATTGAGACTATAGCTCGCTCTTTGGAAATCACTTCGATAACTATCGATGCATGCAAAATATATCCAGGTACTGTCCACTGACTAGTCCTGCTCAGTATGAAAGCAAAATCCAACATCATAAAAAGTACTGCTCCAAAGAGAATAAATCTCAAAAATACACATAACACCACCCTGTGCGTCTGGTGCACACGAAAATCAAAATCCATGTATGTGCCAAACAGGTGCACAAAACAACATCTAGGTGCAACGGGTGTGCACGAAGCATCTGTCATAGGCAACGGGTGTGCCTGACAGCCAAAATCCGGTGCATCTGACATGCACGAAGAATCTCGATTTAGTGCATCGGGTGTGCACCAAAATCGTATCTCAAAACATGCGCCCAACATGCGTGAAAATCCAAATCGGTGCACCCATCGTGCACGAATGAAAATCCAAACCCTGCGCACTCAATATGCACGGAATCACAAAATCCAATAGCAACATCGAATATGCGTAAGTCCAGTCAAAAGCACGGAGTGCAAGAATCCACATCAATATCACAATCAAAATCGACATACCGAAAGGCATCAAATCGAAGTCAGGTGCAATCGTAATGCACAAAATATAAATCCGGTGCAGCAAAGGCACGAAATATAAATCTGATGCGATAAACGCAAGAAGTATAGAACTGGTGCATCCCATGCACAAATACCAAGCAATAACTCAAATACGTAAGCAGCAACACCAAGTGTATCCAGATATGAAGAAAATCATAAACGTGTGCAGCTGCGTGCACAAAACACATATCGATGCACTACAAGCACATATGAGCTATACTGAGTGCAAAATCAAAACACTAAAAGTACATGAAACTCTGCTGGGAGCGTAAATCAAATCACCGGCATAAAATAGGCACGAAATCACAATCAATACCTCAAAAATAATAATGATGCACTAGGTATAAATGCCCAATAAGTGCAACCATGGTGCACGAAAACAGAAATCATAGAACTCGGCCAGCAACACCAATCATGCAAATGGATCGCCAAAACACCGAAATCCAAAGTGACGGATACGTGATAGTCAAATTACAAAATCACAAATCATAAATACCGTCGTCGGTAGTTCCTCCTTCGAAATCGGGAAGGTACCGGTACATCCAATTCTAGCAGCGCAAGATCTCCACTTGCCTCTTGCTCGCGGCTGGCGTCCTCTGCCTCTGATTCCTTATCTTCCTGTAGATTACCAATCTCGCAAACCATCGGCTCATCGGCCCGGTCAGGTGTGCTGACAGGAACGATTCCGTTCTGGCACTTTCCTGGTCATCTCTCGGTCAATCCTCACGACCGCTTGTAAAGCAATATGTCACTAGCGTCGGCCTCCGGCTCTCCGAATGCACATCACACATCTGATCCTGGGTGCAAACATCATTGCGGCAATGTCCTGGAAGGAATCCTGCTCAAAGTCTCTGCCGATCTTGCCTATGCCGATCTGTACGGAGGCTGGTACTCTTGCATAGTCTCTTCTCGTCCAATCGACATCTGTGTCCTCAGCACAGCATTTCCTCGGGAATTAGTCGCTTCCCTACGCTTCCGTAGGCATATCAGGCCTCTGGTCTCGACGGAAAGTAATGACAGCTCATCAACGTCTGGCACGAACCTCTCGTCCCGCTAGTCTGTATCACCGTCCATTTCAACATCGCGTCTCTATCTGCGCACTGCAATGCCTTCGGCTACGGTCCATCCGAAGTCCCTCACGCGGACTCAAAATCACAACTCGGTATCTTCCTCACTCAGTAGAAGATGTCTAGCCGAACACGTCCTCAGCGTGCATGTCACATCTCTGATGTCAGCGGAGTGGAACGTCATCTCGACGAAATCTCGTGCGAACTCTTTACTCCACCTTGCTCAAATATCGACTGATTCGGACTTAACTCATCGTGGCTACACGAACTGCGCTCCGACGGCTATGCTCACATCTGGAGTCTCCCAAGCAGTGTCCCATCACAACATCCGAAAGATGTCGAACCATCCGATCGACTCGTCAGAACCTCATAATCCCCCAAGATCTCACATCTCGGGTACAGTTTAATAGTATCGAGTACATGCCACAGCGTCGGTGGTCCAGCCGTAGAAGGGCAAACCCAAGCCTCACTAATGGCGTCGAGGAACCGCCGCAAACCCGAAGGTTCAAAGGCTTTCACACGGTCATTAAGTCGAGTTAGGGTTTCATTCTTCTAGAGGGTCCATAGAATCACCTGCATGTCTTTCCGTATACTTTAAACTTGGAAAATAGGTTCCTGACATTCGATCGTCTCAATCGACTCTCAACGAATCTGCGTAGAGTCGCCTCTAGCTGGAATCAATCCACCTGATGACCTCGCATCAGGGTAAGCGAACGAACCACATGTCCTAGTCATTCATCCTCGGTGACTAGCGACTCACCATCATATCTCAAGAATATACTCACGCTGCCGTAGCTCCAATCATCTGGGCGATATCTCATCATTCGCAGCAACAACTGGCTCATTCGTCGGTACGCTGAACAGCGCCTCAATCCCTCAGAAAATGCGATATCCCAACAGTCATCACATCCTGGCTGGCCTCTATCAGTGGCTCAATCCTCTGGTGCCGATCAGCACAACCGGAAAATCTCGCAACAGCGATCTGTCAAACGCCCAAAGTGCGGAAACACAAAATACGAAGCCTTAAAGCAACCGTATGCCTCGGGAATCACGCCCCGGTCAGCCCTCGTCCCCGACGAGCTCATGCTGACACAACTCGAGCCGTAGCTCACTCTGCCCGTGCAATCGCGGCAGCAAAACCACAACCAGTATCGATGAAGATAGATCATAGGAAGGAATATAATACAGTGCAAGGAAATGTACACCCTAAGGTTTCTTAAGCGGAGTGGCGTGTCGTAAGTATGCCGCGGAACATACCAACGGTACGTCACTCTACTTTAGTCACCTATTCCATCAACCAAGGGTCATCCTACGCGAAGAAAGTTCGGGTCTAATACCCTTTCGACCAAGTCTAAGTTCCGTATATAGACGCCCTAGGCTCTACATAGTCAAACCCAGACTCGGATCAAGGTCAACCTAGCGCTCTGATACCAACTTTATCACGACCCGAAAGAGCACGTGACTGGCCCTTGAATCCTATGAAGTCTACAGGACTCCATCTGATCCAAGTAAGCCAAAAGCCCAGAAATCTAAAACCATTTAAGGAGTAAATAAGGAAAAACTAGTTTTAAGAGGTAAAGAAATCATGTTTGAAAATCAAGTTTTTAAATAACTAAGCCGAATATGAACTTTTAAAATGTGTAATTTTTCCTAAAAATTTCGGCAGAGTTTCTTTTGTAAAAACTGGCCCCGAACGGGGTACAACAAGAACAATATATATAACATGATAAAAGGCATCCCTAAGCGGGAGCTAGCTCTTCGTCAATCGACGGTCACAAACACACAAGCAATAAAAATATACAACGCCGAAAGGCGAGGATCAAACTCAAAAGAAAACTCCAAAAGCAAGAAAACCGCAATACTACTAAGCGCGACTCTATGGTCGAATAATACAACACAATGTCTAAGTCTGAAACAATATACAAGTTTTGGTTGATGGACAATTCTAGATACAATAAATAATACAGGAACAATGGCGGTTCTGATACAAAAGAACCCACCTATCCAAGCAAGTCACCCATAAGGAAGCAGTGTGCCAGAAATGCCGCTATGGAAATCTGTACGGCAAACCTGCAAGAACTTGGGCACAACGGGGGTGAGTTGCCAACTCGTGAATAGAAAGATATCTACAAGCAGAGATCGAATGCATGACCCAACCTAGGTCAGTACGATCAGATATATATAAACCTCAAAATGAATAAAGCTGAAACATGCTAAACTGGCAATGCAACCTCTATACATGAGTGTAGTGCCAAGTGCTCGTGCTAGTGCCTCAGGTAATAGCATGTCATGAATATGAGTTATAACAATGTAATCAAGTCTGCACACACGTGGATCCCGTCCACTCGTCACCCACTGACGATAACCATCATGCAAGTAAATATCATAAATCCTGTGCATGGGAAATAATATGAGGATACAACCATCTGTGTCCCCCGCGACACGTCAAAATCATGGAGCCAGGGTGCCCAGCATCGACACCCGAAAACATCATGAAAACTGTGCCCAGCATCGGCACGTAAATCCTTATATATCGGGCTCCGTCAGTCCGGATCGGCCCGCGGGCTCTGTCTGCGGTATCGGCCCTCGTCCCCGGCAGTATGCCCAACCATCTATCGACTCCGGTCGGTATCCTCCGGATAACCGCCAGGTCCAACCAATCACCGGTAGGTACTCGCCCGCCTCCAGGCTCAATCGGCAAAGCTCATCGATCATCTTGCCGAGGGGAACCATACCGGGTCCACCATGTACCCGCAATCGGCTCATCCACTCCTCGATTCGGGTTTCACATGTCGCTCTCAGCACCGAGAAAACACATGGTGGACGCACTGAAATATCATATCAAGGGTAACCGGGTTTTTAAAGTAATGATATATTCTCTTTTGAAACACCCTCGGTTCCCAAATCCAGAAATATCATAGAAACAACATATCTCAATGCGTATAATCAAGCATGAAGTATGCGACATATAAAGGATAGTATGCATGTCATCATGTCACACAAGGATCATATACTGAATGCAATAGTACTACAGTGTAGTGGCATGGCAATTATCGATGATGAGTGTGTGAGCCGGCAGCAAGTGTACGTGGTGCATATGCATCATCGATAATAGTGCTGGTGTCCTAGCAGCATGACTGAAATATAACTACAGTGCAAGCGATGCAATGCAAATAGCAGGAATATGCGGAAACGAATAATCAACGCAAAAGTACAGAACCTGCCCCAAAAGGTATGTCATGCAACCTTGCCTTTTGAAATAAGACGAATCAGGGCTTTTAGTAAAATAAGGGCTACGGTGTTTTAAGAAAAGATGCATCATTTGAAAATATCCGTATAACCCTTCTGCTTATCTTTAAAATATCCCCGATTCGTTAGTTTTGAAATCGGTAGAACTCGGTCTAGTCTAATATCCACTAAATAATCTAGACAGGAGGGGTATGAACCCACCTAATCTGAGTCAATGTATATAGATATGATAGTCGGTGATCCCGCCTCAATGTCATATCGTAAGATATCCTCGAGTCATGAGTGCGGATCTATCATCAAAATCGGCTCGTACGGTAAATCGTCGTACGGCATCCCAATAGCTGGGTAGGGGTCAATATCACACTATCTCATCACATATTAGGTATCACTTATCATCAGATCACACAATCTGGGGTACTACTGTAAATCTAGTACAAATCGACACTATCTATAAAATATGAATGCGGGTAAAGCACATGTCCAAAGGCCCGCTAAAACTATCATATCGCACCTCAAAAGGCGACTGTGTCACACCGCCGATCTCACGGCCTCACATCAAGTGTCATCTCAACCCATGTATCATCCTCAAATCCCGTATATATACACATAGTCCCATACCCATGTGTAGATATACGCACCATCAAATGAAGGAATGAGTGCAAGAAAGTGTGTAAGTATAGGTATGGGTGCAACCACTACTCTAGGGTTCGCACTATACTAAAACCAATTTATCTTATCAATAATACCATTCTTAATATCATTGATCCTAACAACACATATTAAATATACGTGTGTATACGTATTCGTATACAACACCACAGACTGCGGGGGTGCTATACGCCATCCACCCGACTTCTCCCCGTAGATATAAATCTACTCACCTGTATCCCGCGTGTCGGTGTCGATGTCACCGTCATCTTCATCATCCTTGCCTCAACCTCTCGTAGGGTACCTACAAGGATATCAAACACGCTAAAGCACATGAAAATCACATCGGAAACTAAAACAGCACACGCTACTCGCATAGGTAGAAACTTATCGCTTCGCATGTCAATACGATCAGTACCCACCCGTCGTTGACGTCCAAACGCCACCCGACACAATGAATCACCAAAACCAAAATCCATGCTAAAACAAGTCTCAAATCATGCACCAACATAGGAAAATCATCCCAGATTTCACCCTAGATGGAATCTGTCAAAACTAGATATACCCAGGGTCTAAACTATAGGAAATGGGGCCATGCACAGAAAACGAGGAAAATCCCCTCTGCTCTGGCCGCAAATTGCGGCCAGAATGGGAGAATTGGCGGCCGTACGGATGAGTTGGGAGCTAGGGTTTGGGGTGTTGGTTCTATGGTGCCTGCACATCTCACTGTCAACTCAGTTTTATTTTTAGGGTCTCGGGGTGATAGCAGATTCTACAACACAGTGACAGATTTACAGTTTTCCCCCGATATCGATTCCGAAATTCCGTATTCTGTTTTCCATTTCAGGTTTGGGTTCAATTTATCATCACACCAGGGTTTCTAGGGTCTCAACAAGCCTCAATTTCATCTTAGTTTCAGTTTTACCCTAAACCCTAACTTAAAGTCTCCAAAATCCACAAAACGACACGATATCGATACTAAACTAGAATTGATGCATAAGGAAATTGAAATGCTACAAGAGGGTGCAGAAATTACCTCCTTTGGCAACTCAAGAAAATTCTTGAGTTGCTCAAAGTCCACCAAATCCAATCTTGCTAGGTTCCATGGGTAGCTAGTGAGCTTGGGACCATTTTTTGTGAAGTGAGAATGGGGTTTTGGGGTTGATTTCATTGTGGATCTTGGGTTTTAGTGAAGAGGGAAAATGAGGGAAGAGGGCAGCAGCAGCACAAGGAAGAGGGGAGAGAAAAATGAGGGTGAAGGAATGATGGAAGCATGGTTTCAAAAGTAAAAAGGTTGACTATACCTACCCTCTCTCTCTCATCATTACTTACTTTTCCCTTTTTCCTTTTCTTTTCCTTTTTCTTTTCTTCTCACTCAAATAGTGCATCCAAAAGAAAACCATGGCACAAAATGTAACACAAGTGTAACAAGTATGGAAAATGATATGTGCACATTTTTGCACAAAAATGCTAAAAATC
The DNA here is from genome assembly GCA_030015575.1 of Agapanthus africanus. Lineage (NCBI taxonomy): Eukaryota > Viridiplantae > Streptophyta > Magnoliopsida > Asparagales > Amaryllidaceae > Agapanthus > Agapanthus africanus. The sequence continues at coordinate 229,749,463 of JASDDO010000006.1, read as the reverse complement.
CAATTAGCGATTTTTAATCGCGATTAACACTAAATTAGCATATAACTAGTCTTAAAAACTTTAAAATGGCATAAATCCATAAAATACCCTATTTTAGAATTTTCCAAAATTTTTTCCCATTTATTTGTATTTAATTACACCCGAATAATAAAATATTCATTAAAATAATATTACATTATAAAAATTCCCGAAAATAATATTTTATTATTTTGGAAATGTTACACAGATGAATAATGAGATAAATATGATATTTGACCCGTACCCAGATTTGGGATGCCGTACGATAGATTTACCGTACGAGATATATTTCTGAGGATAGATCCGCACTCTTGACTCGAGGATGTCATATTATTTATTGTATCTTACGTGATACTATTAAGGCGAGATCACCGACTACTATATATATATATATTGTTAGCGTATATGCCCTAGAGGCCATTACTGTATCATACTAGTTTGTATATTACTTGATGGAAGCTTGGGATATTCACAGTTGTATATACAATCTTGCTCGAAATGGTAGTATGCTACTTGGTTTGTCTCTGCTTTAATATGTGCATGTGTTTCTTTTAGCATATCGCTGATATACATATTAGTAGAGCCCTTAGGATCTTTGCTTGATTACCAGCGTTGTGATGGCGCTCACACTGGTGGGGGCTGGGTAATCCATAAGCACATCCTTATACAGGTCCCTAGTCGTTGGACTATCGAGACAGGGCATCGATACTCCAGAGTAGACTAGCGTATGCGCTTCTCATCCCAGCATGGGAGACGGTCTGTCCCACAGCCGTCAGTATGTCGTACTTGAGATAGTATGCGGGTGCTCGTTAGGTTACGAGTACACTGGACAGGACTCGTCGGGAACTGTTGGTTGGTATTATACCTATCGTCAGTTATCAGTTCCCAGGTGACATGAGTACAGCTTAGTCCGCTGACTTGACACTGTCACTTCGCCTCGAGTGTGTTCCCACTGCACTTTGATTACTACCCTACCACGGCTCAAAGGAGTCGTGCAAACAGGTAGTTTTTGGGTGCAGTCCCGAAGCACTTGGAGGCAGTGACGGTTAGACAGGATTCGTCTCTCCCGGTATTGGGGGTTGACATCGCGCTGTGTCCAGGAGAGCCATTACACGAGTAGTCCCTGGCCAGGGCAAGCGAGATATACTGGTAGGTTTCCAGTGTTATCTCATGGTGTTCTGGGCTACACTCCGACACGACTTGTACCGCTATTAGGGGACTGACGTTCACCGCCCCCTAGGCCCGCCATGCGATGTATCAGATGAACAGACCGGACTGTACGGAGACTGTCACATACAGGCTCAGTAGGAGTTCAGATGGGGTTCACCTCGTCAGTCTTCTTATCGACATCTCCCTGGGGACCGTTACGTACAGCTAGTGCCGCTTGCGGTCTGTGGTTAAACCCACTGCCAGCGTAGTGTCGAGTCTTTAGAGTCCCACACAGAGAGCTATTCTCCTTTAGGCAAAATGAGTAGAGGTTGCATGGTTTTGCGACAGGGTCCGTTCACATCCGCGCACTCGTGTACGTTTGCTGTCCGGACAGCTTATACTAGCGGGCTTTGGTTTAAGCCGGATCCTAGTATATGATTTGGGATTGGTTTTATCTCATTGTATTCGTGTTCCTCGGATCACGAATACGGGTGCGTATGCACAGTTGCTTGAGACAGAGGGAGAGGGCTTTGATTAGGGTTAATGACCATTGTCATTTTATTAACCCTAATGCTTATGTGTGTATTATGGTTAATTGATATTAGTTTAATATAATTGTACATGGTTATGGTTGTTGACCATTTGGCCTTCTTGACTTGTTGACCTAGGTTGACACTTTGACCATCATCATTTCATTTGGAAGATGCTCTTTGATCCTTGCAATTTGCATTAAAAATGAAATGATAATGGTCATGTCTTGATTAACCATGACAATTATTTAGCTAATTATCAATTTATAATAATTCACACATATATGTGAGAATGGTTGTTTTATTCTCTCATTCTATCATTCACTTTCTCTCTCTTGTTCTTCCTCTCCCTCATGCTCTCCCCTCTCATGTGTTGAGAAACACTTGAGCTTGAGAAAAACCTCTTCTTGATAATCTCTACTCTCATCTAGGGTTTTAGGACTAGCACTTCTAGCACCCTAGTTACTTCTAGCTTGGAGTTGAAGCCAAAGGTTGAGGCTTTCGGGTGGATCCTTCTTCGACGTGAGAAGACGACAAAGGTGATCCCTTTCTACTACTCCAAGGAGCAAGGAGAGAAGGACATAAAGCCCTAGGTATAACCATTCTACCTTTAGCTAGTTTCTAGTTAGCTTTAGCTTGTTTTTGTTTAGCAAAGATCCTTCTTTGTCTAGTCCATGTTGCCTAAAGTGATAAAAATCTGATTTTTGTTCCGTTTTCCGCCTCCCCGCAAGCACCGGGGTAGGCAACGTGGACTTACAGTGGTATCAGAGCCTAACTAAACATAAACTAGCTAGGTAGTAAAGTGTATGGATGTTCAATTGGAAAAAATCGCAAAACCGAGTTTACAAAAACCCAAGTTTCTGTTAAAATTTTTCCTGTTCAAAATAAAATAAATCGTACTCCAAAAATCATCTCAGGGTTTTGTGAAGAAAGCCACTAAAAACGATCCAGTGACTCGCTCAAAGAGCCGCGGTTCCGCGGCAATAGCAAGCTATTGCCGCGCAACCGCGGCCGTTTTGGCTCGGCTTTGGGTCGAGTTTGGTGCAGTGTTCTTCTGGCATGGTTTTGGGATTTTTAAGATGGTTTATATGTGCCCAGGTTTTCCAGAAAGGAAATTTGTTTTTGGGGGCCTATAAATCCGTATTTTTGATCGAACTTCACTACACTTTGACTAAAGGGTTATATCTTTGATGTTTGTATGTATTGAACGTCGGCTAATCGCTATATGTCGATTAGTGGGGGTTATACATATCTGTGATCTGTGTTTGATGATGGTATGTGTATATGAATGCGTTGGATTGTCGTGGATGAATAGCCGGGGTGGATGTGAGATGAGTGTTTCTTTTTCTTTCATTCTTGTAACATGTAAATTGATGTATTATTATTTGTATGGCCGCACAACCGGGTCGGGGTTGTAGCCGTCATTGTATAATTCTTTTTACTGTTTTTGCTCCTAGGATAGACCCATGGAGGGGGTGCACAAACTATCGGGTATCTCGAAGTGCCAAGTGGCCTACTCACGGTGGTGAGGGAGGTTGCTTCGCATCGGGTGCTTGGCGGGTAGTTTGCCGCACCCGTAGGGGTCTTGGGTGGGGTATTGGCTATTCACCGCGACCGTGTAATCCGTTTTTCGTTGCAGGCTCAAACGGATTGCGGATTCCTAATATATCCAATGTATTCATCTGTGATCTGTAATGTCTATCATTGCTATATATTTATATATTATAACTATTTAGGCGTTGCTTATGTTTTATAGCCGCGCTAGCCCAGCCACCGCTCTATCGTTAGTTAAGTAACCTAACGGGTGATGACGGGGCCTCGTGGCGAATGCGAATGGCATAAGCGTACGTCATATTTTGGTTGTTTTCTGTAATGGTAGGATTAAATGATGGGACACATTAAAAGAACTAATGCAAGAAAATAAACCAAGAAAAAGTCGATTGGGACACTTTGAAAACCACTCGGTTCTTTTCAAAACTAAACTTTTAAACGCGGAGCTTGAACCACTCCTTTTAAAAGCTATCTCGTTCCATCGATTATATCAAGTTCACTACGTTCACGATTTCGCCAAAACCATTCGTAGCCCTCCGTCATTCCACATGAATGGTCAAAAGTATTCAAACTATGTATTTTGGCCAAAGTCAAGGCATAGTGATTGGTAGCTATTGGGTATTCATGTGCAGTATAGATAGATGCGTTGGTTTGGGACAGTCGTGCTGCCATTTTGGCCAAAGTCAAGGGTAGGTACGGGTGGGTCCAAATTAACCAGGAGAATGACGGGTAGAACTTGACATGTGACTTATGATATTTTGGCCAAAGTCAAGGTCATAAGAGCATGAGGCAAAAATCCACATCGGGAGTTTCATAAGTACTGAAACTTGCTAGCGCTGCATACCATTTGGAGTGTGATGATTCTGGTAGGATTCCTTCGGTTTTATCACGCGATGACATTTGGATCCCGATCCTACTGTGAGTATATGCTACTCCTCGGGAAAACTCTCACTTAACGATCAATGCTATAAACCTAGTAGGTGTCTTGAAAGGTGTTAGCGGGGCTACGCCCACAGGGAAAAGAGGTTACTTAATTAAGGAACTTCGTGAAAGCGTTGGAAAACCTCCCTCGAAGTACCGACACTGGCCTGGCTGAATGGTTAAGCAAGTATTGTACTGTGAGATTGATCCTGACTAATCCTTTCTTTACGGTTTGAGAAGGGATTCGAGAGACAGTGGGAGCCATCCTGTTTAGACAAACTAAAAACCACTCTAAACTTGCAAGAGCATCATGATAAAGTGTTTCTTTTCTCTCACCTAATTGCAGCGACCATTCAATATGACCGGACTTAAGTTATTACTAGATAAAAACATACTGACAGGGCCAAACTACAAAGATTGGCTCAGGAATGTCAAGATGGAAATCACTTACGACAAGCTGGGGTATCTCCTTACCACCAAAGCTCCCCCTATCCCAGGTCCCAAAACCAGTGTCGTGGATAGGGAAATCCGTAAGACATGGGAAATAGATTGCGCGAAGGCCAAATGCCTCGTACTTGCCTCGATGGACAACGAACATCAGAGGAGGCACGAGAATATGGACCTAGAGTCCATATTTCTTCATACAAAAGAACTGTATGGATAGCAGTCTCGTATCGCCAGATACGAAGTGTCGAAGAAGTTGTTTTCGGCAAGGTTGGCCGTCGGATCATTGGTAGCGGAACACGTGCTTAAGATGATTGGCTACATAGAGGAGCTCGCAGAACTTGGGACCACGTTGGAGAATGAGCTCTATACGGACTTGATTCTCCAGTCCCTTCCTTCCACTTACGCCCAGTTCATCCTGAACTTCAACTTACAGGAAAAGGAAGTTGAACTTTCAGAGGTCCTCAACATGTTGAGGAGTGCAGAGGGCACCCTACAGAAAAATAGGGAGACATCCACTTTGTTTGTAGGAGGATCTTCCTCTTCTAGGTCCAGGGCGAAAGCCAAGGGCAAGAAGAAGAAAGCCCCCGCCAAACCAAGAGGCGGTGTCAGTAAAGTGGATACGAAGGGAAAAGGAAAAGCAACAAAGGTAGTGGGAAAGCTGGTGGGGAAGGAAGAATGCTTCTACTGTCACAAAAGTGGTCACGGGAAACAGGATTGCAAGGCTTGGAAGGCCAGAACACATGATTTGAAGCGAGTTGCGGCTTCAGCTTTAGGTGTGTATGTTATTGAAAACTGTCTATCAATAAACTCTACATCCTGGGTATTGGATACCGGATCAAGATCTCATATCTGTAATTCTTTGCAGGCGTTGAGAAAGCGTAGAATTTTGAAGGCAGGTGACATGACCCTTAGAGTTGCAAACGGTGCTAGCATGGATGCTGAGGCCGTGGGGGACTATCACCTGGGACTGTCAGATGGACACTTTTTGGTTTTGCGTAGTTGTTATTATGTACCAAATGCAACCTGTAATATCATTTCTGTATCTTTATTATCTAAAGAAGGTTATGAATTTGCATTTGTAAGTAATGTAGTGAACATTCACCTTAATCAAGTTTTGATTGGGTCAGGTACATTGAACAACGGTATATACATATTAAACCAACCACAGATTTTCAATATCCAGAATACACATAAAAGAAAGTCTCCAGAAATTAATAAAACTTTCTTATGGCATTGTAGAATGGGTCACATCAATGAGAGAAGGTTGACTAAGTTACATGCAGAAGGATATTTGGATCCGTTCGAATATCAATCGTATGCAACTTGTCAATCCTGTCTCAAAGAAAAGATGACAAAGACTCCATTCACTGGACACGGAGTAAGAGCGAGCGAGCGAGCTCTTAGGACTCGTACACAGCGACGTGTGCGGTCCAATGTCTACACATGCACGAAGCGGTTATTCTTACTTCATTACTTTTACGGATGACTTTTCAAGGTACGGTTATGTCTTCTTAATGAAACATAAATCCGAGGCTTTTGAAAAATTCCAGGAATACAAGAATGAAGTTGAAAAACAAACAGGCAAAAGTATCAAGGCACTGAGATCTGATTGAGGTGGTGAATACTTGAGTGCCGAGTTCCTGGGTTACTTAAAAGAGAATGGAATTCTCTCTCAGCTTACTCCTCCATACACTCCGCAACATAACGGTGTATCGGAGAGATGGAACCGAACCCTATTGGATATGGTACGGTCCATGATGAGTAACGCTGAGTTGCCGCGATTTTTCTGGGGATATGCGCTAGAATCAGCTGCATACCTTTTGAACCGAGTTCCAACTAAGACTGTGCCTACTACACCATATCAGATGTGGTGTGGGAAGAGACTCTATCTTAATCACATTAAGACATGGGGATGTCCAGCTTTTGTAAAAAAGCAGCATGCGGACAAGCTCGAGGCACGCTCAGTACAGTGCAAGTTTGTGGGATATCCAAAGAACTCCAAGGGATATTTCTTCTATTGCGAAGAGGAACAAAAGATTTTTGTTTCTCGCCATGCCCACTTTCTAGAACACCAGTTCATAGAAAAAGAAATAAGTGGGAACGCAATAGAACTGGAGGAAATTCCAGAACCACGAGCTATTACTGAAAGCTTAGTAGAACCAGAGGGTTCGAAAGACCAGGACATTTCCACGCCACTCCGCAGGAGTAGTAGGCAGTCTCATCTGCCTGAGAGATACTACGGTTTTCTCATTGACGGGGATAGAGAGGATTGCATCATAGATTGTGATGAACCTACTAGCTTCCAGCAAGCCATTCAGAGCGTCGACTCGGTAAAATGCCTGGATGCAATGCGAACCGAAATGGAGTCCATGTACACCAACAAAGTATGGACATTGGACATTGCTCCAGATGGGGTAAAACCCGTAGGATGCAAGTGGATCTTCAAAAGGAAGATTGGTGTAGATGGAAAGGTTGAGACCTATAAAGTTAGACTGGTTGCAAAGGGTTTTCGTCAGCGACCTGGTTTGGACTATGACGAAACCTTTTCTCCAGTAGCTATGCTGAAATCCATTCGGATCCTTCTTACCATTGCTGCCTTCCACGATTATGAAATTTGGCAGATGGACGTAAAGACCGCTTTTCTAAATGGACATTTAGAGGAGTGTGTCTATATAGAACAGCCAGAGGGTTTCATTCAGAGTGGGAGCAGCGGAAAGGTGTGCAAGTTGCTTAAGTCCATTTATGGACTGAAGCAGGCATCGCGGAGTTGGAACATCTGTTTTGATGAGACGGTCAAGGAATTTGGCTTTATCAAAAATCCAGAAGAACCATGCATCTATTGTAGATTTGTAGCGAGAACTGTAGTATTCCTCGTTTTATACGTGGATGACATTCTCTTAACAGGAAATGACATTCCTATGCTACAATCTGTCAAGGGGTTCTTGTCACACAGGTTCTCCATGAAAGACCTGGGTGATGCCTCATACATTCTGGGTATCCAGATCTACCGTGACAGATCCAAGAGGATGTTAGGACTTTCACAGTCCAGGTACATCGACACCATACTGAAGAGATTCAGTATGGAAGATTCCAGGTGTGGTAATTTACCGGCTTGTCACGGGATCACCCTCTCCAAAGAGATTTCTCCCAAGACTGATTTGGAGAGGGATCGCATGTCTATTATACCCTACGCTTCTGCGGTAGGCTCTATAATGTATGCGATGTTGTGTACCAGACCAGATGTGGCTTATGCACTGAGTGTGGTAAGCAGGTATCAGTCAAACCCTGGGGAGAAACATTGGATAGCGGTAAAGAACATTCTCAAGTACTTGAGAAGGACTAAGGAGATGTTCTTGGTGTATGGCGGAAAAGACCTCCAGATTGAGGCCTTTGCTGACTCCAGCTTCCAGAGTGACAAGGATGATTCCAAGTCCATGTTGGGCTTTGTCTTTACCCTCAATGGAGGGGCGGTGTGTTGGAAGAGCTCCAAACAGGAAATCGTTGCTTACTCGACTATGGAAGCGGAATACATCGCTACATATGATGCCGCAAAAGAAGCTGTCTTGATGAGGAAGTTCTTGAAAGAACTTCAGGTGGTTCCGTCCATTGTTGACCCAATACCTCTGTATTGCGACAACAACGGGGCTATAGCTTTAGCAAAGGAACCCAGGTCCCATCAGAAATCCAGACACATCTTAAGGCGGTATCACCTGATCAGGGAGATCGTGGATCGCCAGGAGATCAAGGTTCGGAGGGTTGCTTCAGAAGATAACACTGCAGATCCATTCACCAAGGCCTTGCCCCAGACTTAGTTCGAGCGGCTAATCGAGATGATAGGTCTTCGATACGCCAGTACATGGCCTTAGTGCAAGTGGGAGATTGTTAGTGTATATGCCCTAGAGGCCATTACTGTATCATACTAGTTTGTATATTACTTGATGGAAGCTTGGGATATTCACAGTTGTATATACAATCTTGCTCGAAATGGTAGTATGCTACTTGGTTTGTCTCTGCTTTAATATGTGCATGTGTTTCTTTTAGCATATCGCTGATATAAATATAAGTAGAGCCCTTAGGATCTTTGCTTGATTACCAGCGTTGTGATGGCGCTCACACTCGTGGGGGCTGGGTAATCCATAAGCACATCCTTATACAGGTCCCTAGTCGTTGGACTATCGAGACAGGGCATCGATACTCTGGAGTAGTCTAGCGTATGCGCTTCTCATCCCAGCGTGGGAGACGGTCTGTCCCACAGCCGTCAGTACGTCGTACTTGAGATAGTATGTGGGTGCTCGTTAGGTTACGAGTACACTGGACATGACTCGTCGGGAACTGTTGGTTGGTATTATACCTATCGTCAGTTATCAGTTCCCAGGTGACATGAGTACAGCTTAGTCTGCTGACTTGACACTGTCACTTCGCCTCGAGTGTGTTCCTACTGCACTTTGATTACTATCCTACCACGGCTCAAAGTAGTCATGCAAACAGGTAGTTTTTGGGTGCAGTCCTGAAGCACTTGGAGGCAGTGACGGTTAGACAGGATTCGTCTCTCTCGGTATTGGGGGTTGACATCGCGCTGTGTCCAGGAGAGCCATTACACGAGTAGTCCCTGGCCAGGGCAAGCGAGATATACTGGTAGGTTTCCAATGTTATCTCAGGGTGTTCTGGACTACACTCCGACACGACTTGTACCGCTATTAGGGGACTGACGTTCACCGCCCCCCAGGCCCGCCATGCGATGTATCAGACGAACAGACCAGACTGTACGGAGACTGTCACATACAGGTTCAGTAGGAGTTCAGATGGGGTTCACCTCGTCAGTCTTCTTATCGACATCTACCTGGGGACCGTTACGTACAGCTAGTTCCGCTTGCGGTCTGTGGTTAAACCCACTGCCAGCGTAGTGTCGAGTCTTTAGAGTCCCACACAGAGAGCTATTCGCCTTTAGGCAAAATGAGTAGAGGTCGCATGGTTTTGCGACAGGGTTCGTTCACATCCACGCACTCGTGCACGTTTGCTGTCCGGACAACTTATACTAGCGGGCTTTGGTTTAAGCCGGATCCTAGTATATGATTTGGGATTGGTTTTATCTCATTGTATTCTTGTTCCTCGGATCACCAATACGGGTGCGTATGCACAGTTGCTTGAGACAGAGGGAGAGGACTTTGATTAGGGTTAATGACCATTGCCATTTTATTTACTCTAATGCTTATGTGTGTATTATGGTTAATTGATATTAGTTTAATATAATTGTGCATGGTTATGGTTGTTGACCATTTGACCTTCTTGACTTGTTGACCTAGGTTGACACTTTGACCATCATCATTTCATTTGGAAGATGCTCTTTGATCCTTGCAATTTGCATTAAAAATGAAATGATAATGGTCATGTCTTGATTAACCATGACAATTATTTAGCTAATTATCAATTTATAATAATTCACACATATATGTGAGAATGGTTGTTTTATTCTCTCATTCTATCATTCACTTTCTCTCTCTTGTTCTTCCTCTCCCTCAAGCTCTCCCCTCTCATGTGTTGAGAAACACTTAAGCTTGAGAAAAACCTCTTCTTGATAATCTCTACTCTCATCTAGGGTTTTAGGACTAGCACTTCTAGCAGCCTAGTTACTTCTAGCTTGGAGTTGAAGCCAAAGGTTGAGGCTTTCGGATGGATCCTTCTTCGACGTGAGAAGATGACAAAGGTGATCCCTTTCTACTACTCCAAGGAGCAAGGAGAGAAGGACATAAAGCCCTAGGTATAACCATTCTACCTTTAGCTAGTTTCTAGTTAGTTTTAGCTTGTTTTTGTTTAGTAAAGATCCTTCTTTGTCTAGTCCATGTTGCCTAAAGTGATAAAAATCCGATTTTTATTCCGTTTTCCGCCTCCCCGCAAGCACCGGGGTGGGCAACGTGGACTTATATATATATATATATATATATAGATCGACTCAGACTTAGGTGGATTCCCTTACCGTTTTGACTGGGCTCGAGTCATACTCATTTTCAAAAGTGGAGAATCGTGAGTATTTTAAATAACAAACTGTATGACTCATATTTTGGGTAAGTATATTTTTCCAGTGTTGCTGTTACTACATCACTTTCTGTATATTCATGATGTTTCATCGCATTGCATGCTTGTACATATGTTATCTTAAATTATCATGAAACACTACTGTCAGGAAACCAGCACCATTACCGATGATGCGTATGTTCCACATACACCTGCTTGCCGGCTCACACACATCATCATCGGTAATTGCCATATCACGTACACTTTAGAAAATACCATTTCATTGACATAGCTTGCTGGCTGATAGTCGCAACATCTTATAGCTTTCTTATACTAGTTTAACTATTGCATTCATTGCATGATATCAGTTGCATTCATATACTCATTGGTCATGCAGCATTATGGAGATTTATGCTGATATTCACTGTATACTTACTCTTGATTTTGGATTTTGGATTTTCATGAGATTTCAGGATTTGGGGGAAAACCGCAAGGATATATATAAACTTCTCTCTCTCTCTCTCTTTGTAAAATGTAAGTTACGGTTTTCACGTGATGTATGAGTCGTCCACCATGAGTTTTCTTGATACCTGTTGGATTTCGAGACCCGTTGCGAGGAGTAGTATGTGTTAGTTATGTACATGCCCTAGAGGCCATCGTTGTACATATGATGTATATTATAATGGATGCTTGGATATAGATAGAGAGGACTTTCTTGCTCATCATGATAGTATGCTATTTGGTTTCACTTTATCTTAACATGTTGATTTGTATTAGTTTACAGTCTTGTTCTCACATGTTGATAAAGCCCTTAGGATATGTACTCGACTACTGGGACTATGATGAGATCATACTAGTGGGGCCAGGCTAGTCAACGAGTACATCCTATAACTATTCCTAGTCGAGGGTGTGTCGAGACAGGGCATCGATACACCAGAGTAAAGTAGCGTATACGCATCTTGACCCATATGATGGGCGATGGACGATCCCGTATCCATCGATGTTTGACATCAAAGATGGTGTGCGGGTGCTCAGTGGAGACTGGGTACACTGGATGGACTCGCCGAGAACTCTCCAGATGGTATTATATCTCACGTCAGATGGCAGTTCTCCGGTGACACTGGTACAGGTTAGTCTGTAGACCCGAGATCGTCATAGTGTCTTGTGTGATTCCCACCGTGTTTTGATTTCCACCTTACCACATCCAAGAGGGCATGCAAAACAGTGGCTTTTGGGTACAGTCCCGAATCACATGGAGGCAATGAGCGATAGGAGGGGATTCGTCTCTCCCGGTATAGGGAGTTGATGTTGTGCTGTGTTCGATTGGCTATAACTGGAAGTCTCTGGCCAGGGCGGATATTGAGTACTACTGGTAAGTGTTATCAGTAGGTTCTCGACCTGTTATGAGCCTCACATCAATACGACTTATCGGTTACTGGGGTCTGACGTTTACCACCCCTAGACCAGATATGCGACATATCAGACGAAGAGACCGGACTCTACGGTAGTATTACTGATTGGATTCACAGGAGAATGTACATGCTTGCTTGTTGATCTTCTGATCACTCAATACCTGGATGGCTGTTACGTTTAGCTGACCGCTTGCAGCTTGTGCATGTTTGATATGATCATCACTTACTGCCGGCGTATTGACGATTCTTTAGAGTCCTACACAGAGGTTTCTTGACTCAGGCGAAACGGAGTAGGAGCACATATGTGATATGTGCAGAACCGAGGATAATACGATATGAGATACCGTATTCTATTCTCGCGATATTAGATATCAGCCGGGTATATGTGATATAGCCGGGTCATCGGATCAAGTGTTGATTCGATGAACTGATACAGTTTATATTAGTCGGTTGTTTGAGAAATAGCCGGATTGTCGGATCAAATGTTGATTCGATAATTTAATATATAATTATATATGTGATATATTACATTACATTATCTAATATTGGCTCGCTTTATTGATTCATTTTCTCACCGGGTAATACATTGATATATATGCGATATATGTTAATTGTATTATTTTCTTTTGTTACAAAAATATATTATATAAATGATATATAATATTGTAACAAGTTATGTTTACAAATGCAACATGATTAGTGGAGATTAAACATGGTTAGGGTTTTATTTGGGTTAGTCTTTTCTTGAAGCTTCTAGAAGCTTTTGTTTTGTTTTAAGCAAAGATATTATGTGTTGATATTTTGGAGATATTATTTAACCCAACCAAAACCCTTAACCCTAGTAAACTCCCTACATGAGTTAATGCTTTATATTATTAATTCAAGGTTCATTTATAAGCATTGTAACTTTTCATTATTCATCACAAAAGAAATCATCTTCTTTTTCCTTCATGAAAGCTTTCTAGCTTTTTGATTTTGTGATGAATTAGTGTAAGATCTTGAAAATAAAAGAGAGCATAATTCCTACTTCATCATCCTGATCTAATCTAGCTAATTAGATTAGGGTGTTCACTTCATTAATACTTGATTATAGAAGTGAGAGCTTGAGTTAAAGAAACTTCAAGGTAGATCATCTTCGAAAAGGAAGACTTCAAGTAAGCATGGATCATTCGGGTTGTGGAGCCTCTCTTGAGTCTGGGAGATCATGGATCGCGGCGAAGGGACTACTACTCGGAGCTTATGAAGCGAAGGAGCGGACTACAAAGGTTGTAATCCCTCTCTCTTAGATGTAAAGATGTTTACTTGCATGTGTAACCCTAATTATCTAGCAAAGATCCTTGCTTTAGATTGTTCGGCACTTCTAAATTTTAAATCGGGCATGGTTGATGCCTTATAGACCCTTGTGACAGTGCCTAGTAACCCTACAGTGGTATCAGAGCCAAGTTAGAGCATTAGGCGACGTGTATATGAAGTTAAAAGTCCGATCGAACCCCGAAACGTCGGGTTTGAACCCCTCTGTGGAAATTAATTAAAATGTTGATTTTTTCTGTATTAAAAATACTCAGAAAATTAAGCAGGGAATTCTAAGGATTACTGTGAAAAATGACATCCTAATTCCCTTAAAGTGCCGTGGAACCGCGGCAATACCATGCTTTGCGCGGCGGTTCCGCGGCCGTACAGGGGTATTAGGGTTAGCTTTTTTCACAGTAACATCCGTAGGTACTTTTGCAAGCTTCTGGGAATTTTTAATTCTACTCAAGTGTTGAGTTTTCTGGAGATCTTTTGTATTCATTGATTCAATCGGAAAGTTTAACTTCGTTTAAGTGTTTTCCGGATAATTTAGAACGTGTTAAAATGTTCAAACGGATATCAATAACTCACTTTTTCCCGACACGAAAAACTTTCAAGTGTTGAATTTTTCTTGAGTTTGAATCTTTCGGAAAAACATGCAAGCATATTTGTGGACCCTCTAGAAGAACGTAATCTTAACTCGATTATGTGACCGTCAAAACTTCTACTGAACCCTTGGGTTTGTGGTAGTTTGGCGTTGCCACATGTGAGGCGTTGGTTTGACCCTTCTACGGCTGGTTCACTGGGGTTGTGACATGTTCTGGGATTTTTTGAACTCTGCTCAAGTGTTGAGCTATTTTGGAAATCTTGGGTATTTGATTATTCGATCGGAAAGTTTAACTTTGTCTATTTATCTGGAATGTGATACAATATGTGGAATTCATATAGTTAGGCATGAAATGCGAAGTATGTGATATTTCGGATTTATGATGTCTAAAGTAATTGTGGATTCCAAATGTTGTAGTTTTACACTTTCTTTTCTGTGACCGTAAGCGTAGTATGTGGTGTATCGCCGGCTTCGTTGCTATACATCAACGATAATCGGGATACGCATACTTGCTTACGTTGATGATATGAGATATTATGTGTTACTGTGATATGTTGTATTAGATTGTCGTGTTCTGAATAGCCGGGGGTTTTATGTGAGATGAGGGTTTTTATTTTCATTCATGTAAAATTCATTGTATGTAATATTCTTTTATTGGGGCACTTCCGGGATGAGATTGATGCACCATTGTATATTATTTACTTTTCCGCATTAGGTAGACCCAAGGAGGGGAGCACAAGTAACCGGGTTCTAGGGTACAGTGGGATGCCATCTCGAGGAGTCGAGACCGGGTCTCCTAACCCTAGAATTGGCATTGTTGCTTGCCGCTCTCGTAGGGGTCTAGGGATGTGGGTTTGGCTATTCATCGTGACCGTGGAATCCGTGTTTTATACAGGCTCGAAATAAAACATGGACGTCCTAGTATATCCAATATTTTATATGTTATCTTCTGCTGCAATATTCTGTGATGAGATCATATTACTACCTAAGACGAATGCTTATACTATATATATATGCTGATATATAAATATTACTGCTTTCGTTTCTTCTGTGATGCTTAGGAAGCATAACTGATGGGTTTTATTAATGAGATTAATCAAAGAAAAAAAACCCTGCATAGCGGTATATATGATATACCCTGCACCTTATTCGATGAGGAAAGAGCCGAGATCCCTTCACCAGGAGTGACCTCTTTAGTAAAACTGGCAGATGCTACAAACTCGCGGTTTAGTTTTTGACTATTTCTATAGTTCTTGCTATGCACAGCGGTATATATGATATATCCTGCACCTTATTCGATGAGGAAAGAGCCGAGTTCTCTTCACCGGGAGTGACCACTTTAGCGAAACTAGAAAAGCCTAAAAAACACTCCTTTTCAAAATCACTTATTTCTACAACGATATCAAGTTCATTACGCTCATGGTTTTCTGAAAAACCTGCGTAACCCTCCATAATTTCAGATAAGTAATATTTAGTATTCGTGCTGTGGTAGTTTGGCATGCGTCAAGGCGTAGTGTACGGTAGCTAATTACTACTTATCTGTAGCATGAGATGCAATTGGATTAGGGTATTCGTACGGCATTGTTTGGCATGCATCAAGGGTCGTATGGGTGCGTTTAATTCAATCACGAAATGTATGGGTTGAACTTGACTAGCAAACTATGGGTTGTTTTACATGCGTCAAGGTCATAGCACGCTAAGGGTAAACGGATTATCGGGAATTTCAAGTGTTGGAATTTACAATGAGACTGCATACCTTCTATGAGATAGTTGGATCTAAATACCCACTGTGAGTAAGAGTTACTCCCGGGAGAATTTTACACAGGACAATTAGCCGATCGAGTAGGTTCTAGAAAGGTGTTAACGGGGTTATGCCTCTGGGTAAACGAGGTTTATTTTAATTAGGTCCGTGCGAAAGCACGGGGAACCTCCCTCAAAGTACCAACACTGATCTGGCTAAAAGATTGACAAAATTGTAGGGTGTGATTAATCCCGGTTAATCTTACCTTTTATGGTTTGAAGGAAGATTTGATAAAAACAGTGGGAGACATCCTGATTAGATAAGATAATAACCAATCTAATCTTGCAAGAGCATACGCTAAAGTGTTTTCTTCTCTCTCTCTCCAAGTAGCGACCATGTCAGGCCATAATCAAGATAATAATATGGATGTATTGACTGAACCCGCTTATTATACTGAGAAGGGGAATGTTGGACTCGTTCTTTCTTATAAGTGTTATAAGACTGAGCAGGAAATACGAGAATATCTGGATTCTCACGCCGCCCAAACGAAGAACAAGTATGCTGATGCATCTTCTTCGGGTGTGTTAGTTATTGAGAACTGTTTCTCAGTTCACCCTACGTCCTGGGTATTAGATACCAGATCGGGATCCCACATATATAAACTGTTACGTGGGCTACGTAAAGATAGAGAACTGGAAAAGGGTGATCATTCCGTACAAGTAGGGAATGGTGCAAATATTGCAGCCAAAGCAGTTGGTGAATATCACCTTGTATTACCAAGTAGTAATATATTGATTATGAATGAGTGCTATTATATACCGAACATGATGTGCAACATTATATCAGTTTCTTTATTAAGTAAAGAAGGATAAATTTTGTAATACAGGATAATGTTATGAACATCTTCCTAGATCAAAAGTTGATTGGACCAGGCTCGTTACATAATGGCATATACGTTCTCAATCAAACTACAGTCCTTAATATACAAAACGTACACAAGAGGAAGAGTTCAGAAATGAATGAATCCTACTTATGGCATTGTAGATTTGGTCATATCAATGCGACACGGCTAGCTAAGTTACATAAGTATGGATATTCGAATCCGTTCGAATTATCATCTTATGAAACTTGCCATTCATGTCTCAAAGGCAAAATGTCCAAAACTCCGTTTAGTGGACTCAGAGAAAGAGTTGAGGAACTCTTAGGACTGGTACATAGTGATGTATGCGGTCCCATGTCTACACATGCCAGGAAAGGTTCTTCCTACTTCATTACATTCACTGACGATCTCTCAAGATACGAACATGTGTTCCTGATGAAACACAAGTCTGAAGTTTTTGAGAAATTCAGAGAATATAACCACGAAGTAGAAAACCAAATGGGCAAAAGTATTAAGATCTTTCGATCTGATCGAGGAGGAGAATACTTGAGCAATGAGTTCCTGGACTATCTAAAAGAGAATAGGATTCTCTCTCAGCCTACTCCTCCTTATACACCACAGCACAACGGTGTATCGGAGCGGAGGAATCGCACCCTATTAGATATTGTGCGCTCTATGATGAGCACTGCTGAGTTACCTGTTTCCTTCTGGGGGTATGCGCTTGAGACAGCCATAGACCTATTGAATAGGGTTCACACCAAATCTGTGCCAACCACGCCATATGAGATATGGAAAGGAAAGAGACCACATCTTAATTACATTAAGATATGTGGTTGTCCGGCATATGTGAAAACATAAAATCCGGATAAGCTCAAAGGAAGGTCAGTTCTGTGCAAGTTTATTGGATATCCCAAGCATTTGCAAGGGTTTATCTTCTACCACTCTGAGGAACAAAAGTTTTTGTTTCTCGACATGCCACCTTCTTAGAAAAGGGTTTTCTTATGAAACAAGATAGTGGCAATGAGGTAGAACTGGAAGAAGTTCCAGCGACACAAACTGCAATTGAAGATTTAGTGAAACTAGAGGATTCAGTAGTTCCCGAAGAACCCCAGCCTCTCCGCCGATCTAGTAGGGTTTCTCATGTAGGGTTCCTAGGCACACTTGTGAAGGTTCATAAAGCATCAAACATGCCCGAATAAAATTTACATGTGCCGAACAACTCAAAGACAGGATCTTTGCTAGATTATTAGGGTTTAGCATGCAAGATAACATCTTTAGAACTAAGTGTGAGAGATTACAACCTTTGTAGTCCGCTCCTTCGCTTCACAAGCTCCGAGTAGAAGTCCCTTCGCCACGATCCACGATCTCCCGGACTCAAGAGAGGCTCCACGACTCGAACGATCCATGCTAACTTGAAGTGTTCCGATTCTCCGATGATCTACGTCGAAATTGCTATAACCCAAGCTTTCTCACTCTAAGAAGATGAACACCCTAATCTAATGGGATAGATTAGATGAGGATGATGGAGTAGTATTTATGCTATCTTTTTATTTCACTTTCTCACAATAAATCATCACAAAAGAAATTTCTAGTGAGCTTTTTCTCAAACTCTAAAGAGAGAAGAAGATGAAGAATGAAAAGAATAATCCTTTTGTGATGAATAGTAGTCAAGAGTATATGATTGATTATAGAACCATGGTCAAGGATGAGAGGATAAAACTTGTAGAGAATAAACTAGAGTTAGGGTTTGGTTAGGTTAAGGATAAGGATCAACCATAATATCTTAACCAAGACAAAAGAGAATCCTTCTAGAAAGTGCTTGAAAGAGATAACCCTAATCAAACCCTAATCCCTTTTTATCATCCCTAATCATGTTTCATAATAAATCATATCATGTCACAATAATATATATCACATATATATTATATATTTGCAACAAAGAAAAATAATACAATTAACATATATCGCATATATATCAATGTATTAATCTGGTGAGAAAATGAAATAATAAAATGAGCCAATATTAGATAATGTAATACAATATATCATATATATCAATATACATTAAATCATCGAATCAACACTTGATCCAACGATCCGGCTATAACGAATATAACCGACTAATATATCATGTACCGATTCATCGAATCAACACTTGATTTGATGTCCCGGTTCATATCTAAATATCGCGAGAATATAATACGGTATCTCATATCGCATTATCCTCGGTCCTGCACATATCACATATGTGCCTCTACTCCGTTTTGCCTGAGCCAAGAAACCTTTGTGTAGGACTCTAAAGAATCGTCAATACGCCGGTAGCAGGTGATGATCATATCAAACACCCACAAGCTGCAAGCGGTCAGCTAAACGTAACAGCCACCCAGGTATTGAGCGATCAGAAGATCAACAAGCTAGCCTGTCCATTCTCCTGTGAATCCAATCAGTATCACTCCCGTACAGTCCGGTCTGTTCGTCTGATATGTCGCATATCAAGTCTAGGGGTGGTATACGTCAGACCCCAGTAACCGATAAGTCGTGTCGATGTGAGGCTCATAACAGGTCGAGAAACTACTAGTAACACTTACCAGTATATCTCTATATCAGCCCTGGCCAGGGACTTCCAGTTACAGCTAATCGAACACAGCACAACATCAACTCCCTATACTGGGAGAGACGAATCCCCTCCTATCGCTCATTGCCTCCATGTGATTCGAGACTGTACCCAAAAGCCACAGTTTTGCATGCCCTCTTAGACGTGGTAAGGTGGAAATCAAAGCACGGTGGGAATCACACAAGACTCTATGACGATCTCGGGTCTACAGACTACCCTGTACCAGTGTCACCGGAGAACTGCCATCTGATGTGTGGTATATCACCAACTGGGAGTTCTCGGCGAGTCCGTCCAGTGTACCCAGTCTCCACTGAGCACCCGTAAACCATCTTTGATGTCAAACACAGATGGATTTGGGATCATCCATCGCCCATCATATGGGTCAAGATGCGTATACGCTAGTCTACTCTGGTGTATCGATGCTCTGTCTCGATATACCCTCGACTAGGAACAGTTATAGGATGTACTCATTGACTACTATGGCCCCACTAGTATGATCTCATCATAGTCTTAGTAGTCGAGTACAGATCCTAAGGGCTTTATCAACATGTGAGAGTAAGACAGTAAACCAATACAAGTCAACATGTTAAGATAAAGTGAAACCAAATAGCATAATATCATGATGAGCAAGAATGTCCTCTCTGTATATATCCAAGCATCCATCATAATATACATCATATGTACAACAATGGCCTCTAGGGCATATACATAACTAACAATCTCCCACTTGCACTAAGGCCAGCTGCTGTAGTATCTCATACCTAGCATCCCGAATAATCTCTCAAACTGTATCTGGGGAATGACCTTCGTGAGTGGATCCGCAGTGTTATCCTTTGAATCTACTCTCCTGACCTCGATCTCCCGGCGTTCAACTATCTCCCTGATCAGGTGATACCGCCTTAGAATATGTCTGGACTTCTGATGGGATCTGGGTTTCTTGGCTAAAACCACAGCTCCATTGTTATCGCAATGCAGAGGTATTGGATGTTCAATGGATGGAACCACACCAAGTTCAGTGATGAACTTCTTCATCCAGACAGCCTCTTTGGCAGCATCATTGGCAGCGATGTATTCAGCCTCCATCGTCGGGTTTGCAACGGTATCCTGTTTGGAACTCTTCCAACATACCGCCCCTCCATTGAGGGTAAAGACAAATCCCGAGTACGACTTAGAGTCTTCCTTATCACTTTGGAAGCTGGAATCAGTAAAGGACTCCACCCGGAGTTCTCCGTTACCATACACCAAGAACATTTCTCTACTCCTTCGCAAATACTTGAGAATGTTCTTCACAGCTGTCCAGTGACTCTCTCCAGGATCTGCTTGATACCGACTCACTACACTTAGTGAGTATGCTACATCGGGTCTGGTACATAGCATCGCATACATGATAGAGCCTACTGCCGAAGCATAGGGCATCCCTTGCATGCGAGCTCTCTCCAAATCAGTCTTGGGAGACATCTCTTTGGAGAGAGTGAGTCCAGAGATCATAGGTTGGTTCCCACGCTTGGATTCTTCCATACTAAACCTCTTTAGTATGGTATCAATGTACCTGGATTGGGACAATCCCAGTATCCTTTTGGATCTATCTCTATAGATCCTAATCCCCAATATACAGGAGGCATCACCTAGATCTTTCATTGAGAATCTTTGTGATAAGAAGAGCTTGACTGATTGCAGCATAGGAATATCATTTCTTATCAAGAGTATGTCATCCGCGTATAATATGAGGAAGGCAACCTTACTCTTTGC
This sequence comes from Agapanthus africanus, assembly GCA_030015575.1. Lineage (NCBI taxonomy): Eukaryota > Viridiplantae > Streptophyta > Magnoliopsida > Asparagales > Amaryllidaceae > Agapanthus > Agapanthus africanus. The sequence continues at coordinate 229,728,542 of JASDDO010000006.1, read as the reverse complement.
CACCTTCTTATAGATATAAGGTTCATCTATATTTTTGATGAAGTCAAACTCTTTGAATACAACATCAAAACAGATGTTCTAACTCCGCGATACTTGCTTTAACCCATAAATGGATTTAAGCAGTTTGCATACCTTTCCACTGCTCCCACTATCTACGAAGCCCTCTGGCTGAGTCATGTACACGCACTCTTCTAAATCACCATTTAGAAAGGCGGTCTTAACATCCATTTGCCAGATTTCGTAGTCATGGTATGCAGCAATGGCAAGTAAGATCTGGATGGACTTAAGCATAGACACTGGAGAAAAGGTTTCGTCATAATCCACACCTGGTCGTTGACGAAATCCCTTTGCTACAAGTCTATCTTTGAAAGTCTCAACTTTTCCATTTACACCAAATTTCTTTTTAAAAATCTACATGCTCCCAATGGGTTTTACCCCTTCAGGAGCATTTTCCAAAATACATTATTGGTGTATATGGATTCCATCTCAGATCGCATTGCATCCAGCCATTTCACAGAGTCACCACTCGTGATGGCCTGCTCGAAACTAGTCGGGTCATCATCTTCCATGATGCAATCCTCGCTTCCACCATCAATGAGAAAACCATAGTATCTCTCAGGCGGATAAGAAACCCTGCTAGATCGGTGGAGAGGCTGGGGTTCGTCGGGTACTACTGAATCCTCTGGTTCTACCAAGTCTTCTGTTATAGTCTGTGTCGCTGGAACCTCTTCCAGTTCTACCTCAATGCCACTAATCTGTTTCATAAGAAAACCTTTTTCTAAGAAGGTAGCATGTCGAGAAACAAATACCTTTTGTTCCTCGGGGTGGTAGAAGATATACCCTTGTGAATTTTTGGGATATCCTACAAACTTACATAAGACAGATCTTGCCTCGAGTTTGTCCGGATTTTGTCTTTTGACATTGGCTGGACAACCCCATATCTTAATATACTTAAGAGATGGTCTCTTCCCTTTCCATATCTTATATGGAGTGGTAGGCACCAATTTGGTAGGAACCATATTCAATAGGTGTATGGCTGTCTCAAGCGCATACCCCCAGAAGGAAATAGGTAACTCAGCTGTACTCATCATTGAACGCACCATATCTAATAGGGTGCGTTTCCTTCGTTCCGATACACCGTTGTGCTGTGGTGTATAAGGTGAAGTAAGCTGAGAGAGAATCCCATTCTCTTTTAGATAATCTTGGAACTCATTGCTCAAGTATTCTCCTCCTCGATCAGATCGAAGGATCTTAATACTTTTGCCCGTTTGGTTATCTACTTCGTGCTTATATTCTCTGAATTTCTCAAAAGCTTCAGACTTATGTTTCAATAGGAACACATGCCCGTATCTAGAGAGATCGTCAGTGAATGTAATGAAGTAGGAAGAACCATTCCTGGTATGCGTAGACATGGGACCGCATACATCACTATGTACCAGTCCTAAGAGTTCAGTAACTCTTTCTCCGTGTCCACTAAACGGAGCTTTGGTCATTTTTCCTTTGAGACATGAATGGAAAGTATCATAAGATAATAATTCGAACGGATTCAAATAACCATCCTTATGTAATTTAGCCAGTCGTGTCACATTGATATGACCAAGTCTACAATGCCATAAGAAGGATTCGTTCATTTCTGAACTCTTCCACTTGTGCGTGTTTTGTATATTGAGGACTGCATTTTGATTTAGAATGAATATGCCATTATGTAACGAGCCTGATGCAATCAACTTTTGATCTAGGAATATGTTCACAACATTATCCTGTACTACAAAATTATATCCTTCTTTACTCAATAAAGAAACTGATATAATGTTGCACATCATGTTCGATATATAATAGCACTCATTCAGAATCAGTGTATCACTACTTGGTAATACTAGGTGATATTCGCCAACTGCTTTGGCTGCAACATTTGCACCGTTCCTTACTTGAATGGAATGATCACCTTTTCCCAGTTCTCTATCTTTACGTAGCCCATGTAACAGTTTACATATGTGGGATCCTGATCCGGTATCTAATACCCAGGACGTAGGGTGAACTGAGAAACAGTTCTTAATGACTAACACATCCGAAGAAGATGCATTAACATGCATGTTCTTTTGGGCGGCGTGAGAATCCAGATATTCTCCTATTCCCTGTTCAGTCTTATAACTCTTATAAGAAAGAACGGGTCCAACGTTCCCCTGCTCAGTATAATAAGCGGGTTCAGTCAATACATCCATATTATTATCTTGATTATGGCCTGACATGGTCGCTACCTGGAGAGAGAGAGAGAAGAAAACACTTTAGCGTATGCTCTTGCAAAATTAGATTGGTTATTATCTTATCTAATCAGGATGTCTCCCACTATTTTTATCAAATCTACCTTCAAACCCAAAAAGGTAAGATTAGCCGGGATTAATTACACCCTATAATTTCGTCAATCTTTCAGCCAGATCAGTGTCGGTACTTGAGGGAGGTTCCCCGTGCTCTCGCACGGACCTAATTAAAGTAAACCTCGTTTTCCCAGAGGCGTAACCCCGTTAACACTTTTCTAGACACCTACTTGATCGACTAATTGTCCTGTGTAAAACTCTCCCAGGAGTAACTCTTACTCGCAGTGGGTATCGGGATCCAACTATCTCATAGAAGGTATACAATCTCATTGCAAATTTCAACACTTGAAATTCCCGATAATATTTTACCCCTAGTGTTCTATGACCTTGACGAATGCCAAACAACCCATAGTCCACTAGTCAAGTTCAACACGTACATTTCTTGATTGAATTAAACCCACCCGCACGACATTTGACGAATGCCAAACAACGCCGTACGAATACCCTAATCCAATCTGCATCATATGCATAAGCAGATAAATACTAGTTAGCTACCGTACACTACGCCTTGACGAATGCCAAACTACTGTAGCACGAATACTAAGTAGTACTTATCTAAAATGACGGAGGGCTACGCAGGTTTTTCAGAAAACCATAATGAACTTGATATCGTCGTAGAATCATGTGAAATTTTGAAATGGAGTGTTTTTGAGGCTTTCATTAGTTTTGCTAAAGAGGTCACTTCCGGTGAAGGGATCTCGGCTCTTTCCTCATCGAATAAGGTGCAGGACATATCATATATATCACTGTGCAAAGCAAAACTCTAAAAGCAATCAAAAGACAAATCGAGTTTTGTAGCATCTGCCAGTTTTGCTAAAGAGGTCACTCCCGGTGAAGGGATCTCGGCTCTTTCCTCATCGAATAAGGTGCATGGTATATCATATATACCGCTATGCAAAGCAAAAATGTAGCTACCCTTTTTATAAAGTTTTGATTCTACAACATCTTTTAGGTTTCTTTTCTTTTTATTAATCTCATTAATAAAAATCTCATCAGCTTATGCTTCCTAAGCATCACAGATAAATACGACGTACACTTATACCATCCGCATTCGCCTCGATGTCCCCTCGTGCACCGTTAGGTTAGGTAACTAACGACAGAGCAGGGCAGGGCTAGTGCGGGTGTAAAACATAAGTAACGTCTATATAATATATCATATATACTATATACTGTATCCATCACAACATATCAAATGATCACATCACAGATATCGCAGCAGAAACATAGATATAATGTGGGATATACTAGGATGTCCGTATTTAGTATTTAGCCAATAATAGAAAATACGGATTCCACAGTCGCGATGAATAGCCAAGCCCACACCCTGGACCCCTATGAGAGCGGCAAGCGACCTTACCTATTCTGGGGTTTAGGAGACCCGGTCTCGACTCCTCGAGATGGCCTCCTACTGAACCCCAGAACCCGGTCACCTGTGCTCCCCTCTTTGGGTCCATCCTAATGCGGAAAAGTAAATAATATACAACACTGGTGGTATCAATCTCAACCTAGAAGTGCCCCAAATAAAAGAATATTACATTATATTTGAATTTACATGAATGAAAATATAAAACTCTCATCTCACATAAAACCCCCGGCTATTCAATCGCGACAATCCTGCACATCATATCTCAGCAACACATAATATCTCATATCATCAACGTAAGTAAGTATGTATACACCGATCGTCGTCGATGTATAGCAACGACAATCGGCAATACAACTACATACTACACTTACGGTCACATAAAAGAAATTGTAAAACTACAATATTTGGAATCCACAAACACTTTAGACATCGTAAATCCGAAATAACACATACTTCGCATTTCATGCCTAACACAATGAATTCCACATATTGTATCACATTCCAGATAAATAGACAGTATTAAACTTTTCGAACAGATAATCAAATACCCAAAATTTCCTAAAGTGCTCAACACTTGAGCGGAGTTCAAATAATCCCAGAATATGTCACAGTACCAGTGATCCAGCAGTAGAAGGGTCAAGCCAACGCCTCACATGTGGCACGCCGTACTGCCCCAAACCCGAAGGTTCAAAAGGCAGTTCAAGACGGTCACATAATCGAGTTAAGGTTTGTTGTCTTCTAGAGGGTCCACCGTGTTACTTGCACATTTCTCCGAAAGATTCAAACCCCGAAAAAAATTCAACACTTGAAAATTTTGCCGTGCCGGGAAAAAGTGAGTTAATGATATCCGTTCGAACATTTTAACAATTTCTAAATATCCGGAAATAATAATGAATTTAAATTTTCCGATCGAATCTACGATTACAAAATAAACCCCAGAATTCTCAACACTTGAGTCCGATTAAAAATACCCATAAAAATTAAATCACAGAAAGAGGAATAACTGTGCAAATACTAGTCCTTGATTCCTCAATACTGCCGCGGTTCCGCGGCCCAAGCAAGGTACGGCCGCGGTTCCGCGGCGGTTTGTATGGAACAGGGGCTCATTTTTCACATAAGTGCTTATTTTTCCCTGCTGATATTTTTAGGTATTTGTAATTCAGAAAAATCCCAGATTTTGAAAAATATCCAGAGAGGGGGTTAACTTTGTCTGTTCGGGTTCGATCGGAGTTTTAACTTCGTAAACACGTCGCCTAATGCTCTAGCTAGGCTCTGATACCACTGTAGGGTTCCCAGGCACACTTGTGAAGGTTCATAAAGCATCAAACATGCCCGAATAAAATTTTACATGTGCCGAACAACCCAAAGACGGGATCTTTGCTAGATTATTAGGGTTTAGCATGCAAGATAACATCTTTAAAACTAAGTGTGAGGGATTACAACCTTTCTAGTCCGCTCCTTCGCTTCACAAGCTCCGAGTAGAAGTCCCTTCGCCGCGATCCACGATCTCCCAGACTCAAGAGAGGCTCCATGACTCGAACGATCCATGCTAGCTTGAAGTGTTCCGATTCTCAGATGATCTACGTCGAAGTTGCTATAACCCAAGCTTTCTCACTCTAAAGAGATGAACACCCTAATCTAATGGGCTAGATTTGATGAGGATGATGGAGTAGTATTTATGCTATCTTTTTATTTCACTTTCTCACAATAAATCATCACAAAAGGAATTTCTAGTGAGCTTTTTCTCAAACTCTAAAGAGAGAAGAAGGTGAAGAATGAAAAGAATAATCCTTTTGTGATGAATAGTAGTCAAGAGTATATGATTGATTATAGAACCATGGTCAAGGATGATAGGATAAAACTTGTAGAGAATAAACTAGAGTTAGGGTTTGGTTAGGTTAAGGATAAGGATCAACCATAATATCTTAACCAAGACAAAAGAGAATCCTTCTAGAAAGTGCTTGAAAGAGCTAACCCTAATCAAACCCTAATCCCTTTTTATCATCCCTAATCATGTTTCATAATAAATCATGTCATGTCACAATAATATATATCACATATATATTATATATTTGCAACAAAGGAAAATAATACAATTAACATATATCGCATATATATCAATGTATTAATCTGGTGAGAAAATGAAATAATACAGTGAGCCAATATTAGATAATGTAATACTACCATCGAATCAACACTTGATCCAACGATCCGGCTATATCGAATATAACCGACTAATATATCATGTACCGATTCATCGAATCAACACTTGATTTGATGTCCCGGTTCATATCTAAATATCGCGAGAATATAATACGGTATCTCATATCGCATTATCCTCGGTCCTGCACATATCACATATGTGCCTCTACTCCGTTTTGCCTGAGCCAAGAAACCTCTGTGTAGGATTTTAAAGAATTGTCAATACGCCGGTAGCAGGTGATGATCATATCAAACACCCACAAGCTGCAAGAGGTCAGCTAAACGTAACAGCCACCTAGGTATTGAGCGATCAGAAGATCAACAAGCTAGCCTGTCCGTTCTCCTGTGAATCCAATCAGTAACACTCCCGTACAGTCCGGTCTGTTCGTCTGATATGTCGCATATCAAGTCCAGGGGTGGTATAGTTCAGACCCCAGTAACCGATAAGTCGTGTCGATGTGAGGCTCATAACAGGTCGAGAAACTACTAGTAACATTTATCAGTATATCTCTATATCAGCCCCGGCCAGGGACTTCCAGTTACAGCCAATCGAACACAGCACAACATCAACTCCCTATACCGGGAGAGACGAATCCCCTCCTATCGCTCATTGCCTCCATGTGATTTGGGACTGTACCCAAAAGCCACCATTTTGCACGCCCTCTTGGACGTAGTAAGGTGGAAATCAAAGCACAGTGGGAATCACACAAGACTCTATGACGATCTCGGGTCTACAGACTACCCTGTACTAGTGTCACCGGAGAACTGCCATCTGACGTGTGGTATATCACCAACTGGGAGTTCTCGGCGAGTTCGTCCAGTGTACCCAGTCTCCACTGAGCACCCGTACACCATCTTTGATGTCAAACACCGATGGATATGGGATCATCCATCGCCCATCATATGGGTCAAGATGCGTATACGCTAGTCTACTCTGGTGTATCGATGCCCTGTCTCGATATACCCTCGACTAGGAACAGTTATAGGATGTACTCATCGACTAATAGCCCCACTAGTATGATCTCATCATAGTCCTAGTAGTCGAGTACAGATCCTAAGGGCTTTATCAACATGTGAGAGTAAGACAGTAAACCAATACAAGTCAACATGTTAAGATAAAGTGAAACCAAATAGCATACTATCATGACGAGCAAGAAAGTCCTCTCTGTATATATCCAAGCATCTATCATAATATACATCATATGTACAACAATGGCCTCTAGGGCATATACATAACTAACATCTCATCCACCTGAGAGATACTACAGTTTTCTCATTGATGGTGGGAGCGAGGATTGCATCATGGAAGATGATGACCCAACTAGTTTTGAGCAGGCCATCACGAGTGGGGACTCCGTGAAATGGCTGGATGCAATGCGATCTGAGATGGAATCCATGTACACCAACAAAGTATGGACTTTGGATGTTGCTCCTGAAGGGGTAAAACCCATTGGGAGCAAGTGGATCTTTAAGAAGAAACTTGGTGTAGATGGAAAAGTTGAGACTTTCAAAGCTAGACTTATTGCAATGGGTTTTCGTCAACGACCAGGTGTGGATTATGACGAAACCTTTTCTCCAGTAGCTATGCTTAAGTCCATCCGAATCTTACCTGCCATTGCTGCATACCATGACTACGAAATCTGGCAAATGGATGTTAAGACCGCCTTTCTAAATGGTGATTTAGAAGAGTGCGTGTACATGACTCAGCCAGTGGGCTTCGTAGATAGTGGGAGCAGCGGAAAGGTGTGCAAGCTGCTTAAATCCATCTACGGGTTAAAGCAGACATCACGGAGTTGGAACATCTGCTTTGATGTTGTAGTCAAAGAGTTTGACTTCATCAAAAACGTAGATAAACCTTGTATATATAAGAAGGTTGCAGAGAGTAAGGTTGTCTTCCTCGTATTGTACGTCGATGGCATACTCTTGATAGGAAATGATGTTCCTATGCAGCAATCGGTCAAGCTCTTCTTATCACAAAGATTCTCAATGAAAGATCTAGGTGATGCCTCCTGCATATTGGGAATTATGATCTATAGAGATAGATCTAAACGGATACTGGGATTGTCCCAATCCAGGTATATTGACACCATACTAAAGAGATTTAGTATGGAAGAATCCAAACGTGGGAACCAACCCACGATCTCTGGACTTACTCTCTCCAAAGAGATGTCTCCCAAGACTGATTTGGAGAGAGCTCGCATGCAAGAGATACCCTATGCTTCGGCAGTAGGCTCTATCATGTACGCGATGCTATGTACCAGACCTAATGTAGCATACTCACTAAGTGTAGTGAGTAGGTATCAAGCAGATCCTGGAGAGAGTCACTGGATAGCTGTGAAGAACATTCTCAAGTACTTGAGAAGAACTAAGGGGATGTTCTTGGTGTATGGTAATGGAGAACTCCAGGTGGAGTCCTTTACTAATTCGAGCTTTCAAAGTGATAAGGACGACTCTAAGTCGCACTCGGGTTTTGTCTTTACCCTCAATGGAGGGGCGGTGTGTTGGAAAAGTTCCAAACAGGAAACCGTTGCAGACTCGACGATGGAGGCTGAATACATCGCTGCCAACGATGCTGCCAAAGAGGTTGTCTGGATAAAGAAGTTCATTACTGAACTTGGTGTGGTTCCGTCCATTGAGCACTCAATACCTTTGTATTGCAATAACAATGGAGCTGTGGCTTTGGCAAAGGAACCCAGGTCCCATCAGAAGTCCAGAAATATTCTGAAGCGGTATCACCTGATCAGGGAGATAGTTGATCGCCGGGAGATCGAGGTTAGGAGAGTTGATACGAAGGACAACACCGCGGATCCACTCACGAAGGCCATTCCCCAGACACAGTTTGAGAGACTTTTCGGGATGCGGGGTATGAGATACTACAACAGCTGGCCTTAGTGCAAGTGGGAGATTGTTAGTTATGTATATGCCCTAGAGTCCATTGTTGTACATATGATATATATTATAATGGATGCTTGGATATATATAGAGAGGGCTTTCTTGCTCGTCATGATAGTATGCTATTTGGTTTCACTTTATCTTAACATGTTGACTTATATTAGTTTACTGTCTTGTTCTCACATGTTGATAAAGCCCTTAGGATATGTACTCGACTACTGGGACTATGATGAGATCATACTAGTGGGGCCAAGGCAGTCAACGAGTACATCCTACAACTGTTCCTAGTCGAGGGTGTGTCGAGACAGGGCATCGATACACCAGAGTAGACTAGTATATACACATCTTGACCCATATGATGGGCGATGGACGATCCCATATCTATCGGTGTTTGACATCAAAGATGGTGTGCGGGTGCTCAGTGGAGACTGGGTACACTGGACGAACTCGCCGAGAACTCTCCAGATGGTATTATACCTCACGTCAGATGGCAGTTCTCCGGTGACACTGGTACGGGTTAGTCTGTAGACCCGAGATCGTCATAGTATCTTGTGTGATTCCCACCGTGCTTTGATTTCCACCTTACCACGTCCAAGAGGGCGTGCAAAACGGTGGCTTTTTGGTACAGTCCCGAATCACATGGAGGCAATGAGCGATAAGAGGGGATTCGTTTCTCCCGGTATAGGGAGTTGATGTTGTACTATGTTCGATTGGCTATAACTGGAAGTCCCTGGCTAGGGCGAATATTGAGTACTACTGGTAAGTGTTATCAGTAGGTTCTCGATCTGTTATGAGCCTCACATCAACACGACTTATCGGTTACTGGGGTCTGACGTTTACCACCCCTAGACCAGATATGTGACATATCAAACGAAGAGACCGGACTGTACGGTAGTGTTACTGATTGGATTCACAGGAGAATGTATAGGCTTTCTTGTTGATCTTCTTTTCGCTCAATACCTAGGTGGCTGTTATATTTAGCTGACCGCTTGCAGCTTGTGGGTGTTTGATATAATCATCACCTACTGCTGGCGTATTGACGATTCTTTAGAGTCCTACACAGAGGTTTCTTGATTCAGGCAAAACGGAGTAGGAGCACATATGTGATATGTGCAGAACTGAGGATAATACGATATGAGATACAATATTCTATTCTCACAATATTGGATATCAGCCGGGTATATGTGATATAGCCGGGTCATCGGATCAAGTGTTGATTCGATGAACTGATACAGTTTATATTAGTCGGTTATTTGAGAAATAGCCGGATTGTCGGATCAAATGTTGATTCGATAATTTAATGTATAATTATATATGTGATATATTACATTACATTATCTAGTATTGGCTAGCTTTATTGATTCATTTTCTCACTGGGTAATACATTGATATATATGCGATATATGTTAATTGTATTATTTTCTTTTGTTATAAAAATATATTATATATGTGATATATAATATTGTAACAAGTTATGTTTACAAATGCAACATGATTAGTGGAGATTAAACATGGTTAGGGTTTGATTTGGGTTAGTCTTTTCTTGAAGCTTCTAGAAGCTTTTGTTTTGTTTAAGCAAAGATATTATGTGTTGATATTTTGGAGATATTATTTAACCCAACCCAAACCCTTAACCCTAGTAAACTCTCTACATGAGTTAATGCTTCATATTATTAACTCAAGGTTCATTTGTAAGCATAGTAACTTTTCATTATTCATCACAAAAGAAATCATCTTCTTCTTCCTTCATGAAAGCTTTCTAGCTTTTTGATTTTGTGATGAATTAGTGTGAGATCTTGAAAATAAAAGAGAGCATAATTCCTACTTCATCATCCTCATCTAAACTAGCCAATTAGATTATGGTGTTCACTTCATTAATACTTGATTATAGAAGTGAGAGCTTGAGTTAAAGAAACTTCAAGGTAGATCATCTTCAAAAAGGAAGACTTCAAGAAAGCATGGATCATTCGGGTTGTGGAGCCTCTCTTGAGTCCGGGAGATCATGGATCGCGGTGAAGGGACTACTACTCGGAGCTTATGAAGCGAAGGATCAGACTACAAAGGTTGTAATCCCTCTCTCTTAGATGTAAAGATGTTTACTTGCATGTGTATTATCTAGCAAAGATCCTTACTTTAGGTTGTTCGGCACTTCTAAATTTTAAATCAGACATGGTTGATGCCTTATAGACCCTTGTGATAGTGCCTTGTAACCCTACAGTATGAACCGTTTTGGGTACATGGTGGACCCGGTATGGTACCCCGGGGAGAGAGTGATTTCATGGAGGATGATGAGCCTGGCAGGGGCATACTGCCTACCGGTGATTTTACTTAGCGCGGATATCCGGAGGATACCGTCCCTGGTCGTGTGATTTGATGATATGGGCCGATCATGACCGACGGATCCCTAGATATTGAGATATTGGGATTTGAGACACTGAGATTTTGAGATTTGAGATTTGAGATATTGGGATACCGAGATATTGAGATACTGAGATTTATGTTTGTGTCGATAATTGACACTGATTTCTCTATTGATTTCATGATGTATTCTGTTTCCATTGTCTTGCATTCATACATCATATATCTGATATGTTGCTATCTGAGGTACTGACGCGAGCATTTTGTATTACACTTATACATAGATGGACCAGGATATGATTTGAGGATATTACTTGATATGACCTAGGATAGCGTCATACATACGGTTTCTACTCGTAGATGTTTTCTACTCACGGGTTGGCAACTCACCCCCGTTGTGACACAGCTCCTTGCAGGTTTTGCCGTACAGGTTTCGTTGCGGCTTTGCTGGCACACTGTTCCTTCCGGGTGATTGCTTTGGTAGGTGGGATCTTTTGCATCAGGACCAGCATTGTATATTTGTTATTTCAGTTGTATCTAGCAAAACTCCATCAACCAGACTTGTATTATTTGATAGACATAGAAGACCAATGTTTATTCTTTCGACCTTAGAGTCGCGTGTTGATTATTATGGTTTTCATGTTGATTTTGGGTTTCTTTTGAGTTTTGATCCTCGCCCTTCGGCGTTGTATATTATATTGCTTGCGTGGTTGTGACCGTCGATTGACGAAGAGCTAGCTCCTGCTTGGGGATGACTTTATTCATTATATATATGTTTTATCAGGTTTGTACCCGTTTGGGGTCAGTTTTTACAAAGGAGACTCTGCCGAAATTTTTAGAAAAGACTTGAGATTTTAAAATGCATATTTCGGCTTATGTTGTTAAACTACTTGATTTAAATTGGTTTTTCCTTCACTCTACTGCTTCTTTGGTTTTGATTTCTGGGTTTTTGGCTTACTTAGATTACGTATGCCTTGAGACGTTTCGTAATTTAAGTGCCGGTCATGTTCCGTACTTTTCGGGTCGTGACACTAAGTGAAGAGAATGGCTATGTATATATAATCTCATATCACTTATTGAGCCTTGGAATAAAATGCAATACGATATATGAGCCATGCCTCAATAGTGATCCCAAACAAATAAAAAAATCTACAAGCCATTCCCCTACCATGCTATGGATGTCTCCTCCATTTCCACATCATTAATCCATTTAAATAAATGGATAAATCCAATAATGAGGTGGCACCTTCTAGAAGCATGTCTTGATAAATTACAAGAATGCTCCTCATACCGTTTATACATACCCGTATCCGTATTCTGAAAAATACGGATACACTGAGACGATAACAATCCAATAATACAATACTATGATCCGGCTTAAACCAAAACCCACTAGTATTGTCCGTCCGATCAGCATCCGTATACAAGTACACGTTTGTGATCGAAGCCCGGGTTGTAAAACCATACGACGTCCACATCAATTACCTGAAGCAGGGAAACCCTCTGTGTGGGACTCTAAAGACTCGACAGTACGCTGGCAGTGGGTTTAACCATAAGCCATTTGCGGTACTAGCTGCACGTAACGGCTACCCAGGTATCTGTCGATCAGAAGACCGATGAGCAAACTCACCCGGACTCCTATTGAGCCTATCGGTGACAATCTCTGTACAGTCCGGTCTGTTCGTCTTAGATACTCACATATCGGCTCAGGGGGATGGTAAACGTCAGACCCCTAACATCACGATAAGTCATGTCGGAGAAGAGCCCAATACACCATGAGAAACTACTGGAGTACCTTACCTGTATTTCTCGATTGTCCTGGCCAGGGACTTTGTGCAATGGCTTTTCGAACACCGCGCGATATCAACCCCCGATATTAGGAGAGACGAATCCTATCTGATCGCTACTGTCTTCAAGTGCTTCGGAACTATACTCAACTACTACCTGTTTGCATGAATCCTTTGAGCGTGGTAGGGTAGTAATCTAAGTGCAGTAGGAATACACTTGAAACGAAGTAGCGATGGTAAGTCAACGGACTAAGCTGTACTCATGCCACCTGGGAACTGCTGCCTGACGATAGGTATAATACCAACAAGCAGTTCCCGACGAGTCCTGTCCAGTGTAACTCACAAACCAGTGAGCACCTGCATACCAACTCCAGTACGTCATACTAATGGCTGTGGGATAGACCATATCCCCTACTGGGATGAGAAGCGTATACACTAGTCTACTCCGGAGTATCGATGCCCCGTCTCGATAATCCAATGACTAGGGACCTGTATAAGGATGTGCTTATAGACTATCCATCCCCCATAAGTGTGACTGCCATCACAACGCTAGCAGTCAAGCAAAGATCCTAAGGGCTCTACCAATATATATAAAAGTGATATGCTAAAAGAAATATATGCACATACTGAGATAGAATCAAACCAGGTAGCATACTACCATATCGAGCAAGACTGTTATTATAACCGTGAAATATCCCAAGCATCCAATATGTAATATACAATCCAGTATGATACAATAATGGCCTCTAGGGCATACATCAATAACAATCTCCCACTTGCACTAAGGCCATGTATTGGCATATCGTAGACCTATCATCTTGATTAGCCGCTCGAACTGAGTCTGAGGTATAGCCTTTGTGAGTAGATTTTCTGTGTTGTTCTCTGTCTCTACTCTCCACACCTCGATCTCCCGGTGATCAATGATCTCCCTGATCAGGTGGAACCGCCTCAGGATGTGTCTGGACTTCTGATGGGACCTTGGTTCCTTCGCCAAAGCTATAGCGCTGTTGTTGTCACAATATAGCGGTATTGGATCAACAATGGAGGGAACCACCTTAAGCTCTGTCACGAACTTCCTAATCCAGACTGCTTCCTTCGTGGCATCACAGGAAGCAATGTACTCTGCTTTCATAGTTGAGTCAGCAACGGTTTTCTGTTTGGAGCTCTTCCAAACAATCGCTCCTCCATTGAGGGTAAAGACATGACCTGACATGGACTTGGAGTCATCCTTGTCACTCTGGAAGCTGGACTCGGTGAAGGCCTCGATCTGGAGGTCTTCCTTGTCGTACACTAAGAACATCTCCTTAGTCCTTCTCAGGTATTTAAGAATGTTCTTTACTACTATCCAGTGCTTCTCCCCTGGGTTCAACTGATACCGGCTTACAACACTCAGAGCGTATGCTACATACTGTTAGTGTATATGCCCTAGAGGCCATTACTATATCATACTAGTTTGTATATTACTTAATGTAAGCTTGGGATATTCACAGTTGTATAGACAATGTTGCTCAAAATAGTAGTATTCTACTTGGTTTGTTTCTACTTCAATATGTACATATGTTTCTTTTAGCATATCGCTTATACATATTAGTGGAGCCTTTATGATCTTTGCTTGATTACCAGCATTGTGATGGCAGTCACACTAGTAGGGGCTGGGTAAGCAGCAAGCACATCCTTATACAGGTTCCTAGTCGTAGGATTATCGAGACGGGGCATCAATACTCCAGTGTATACGCTTCTCATCCCAGGAGGGGAGATGGTCTGTCCCACAGCCATCAGTACGTCGTACTGGAGATAGTATGCAGGTGCTCGTTAGGTTACGAGTACACTGGACATGACTCGCTGGGAACTGTTGGTTGGTATTATACCTATCATCAGTTATCAGTTCCCAGGTGACATGAGTACAGCTTAGTCCGTTGACTTGACACTGTCACTTCGCCTCGAGTGTATTCCCACTGTTCTTAGATTACTACCCTACCACGGCTCAAATGAGTCGTGCAAAAAGGTAGTAGTTGGGTGCAGTCCCGAAGCACTTGGAGGCAGTGACGGTTAGACAGGATTCGTCTATCCCAGTATTGGGAGTCGATATCGCGCTGTGTCTAGGAGAGCCACTACACAAAGTCCCTGGCCAGGGCAAGCGAGATTTGCTGGTAGTGTTTCCAGTAGTTTCTCAGGGTGTTCTGGGCTACACTCCGACACGACTTATACCACTATTAGGGGACTGACGTTTACCGCCCCTTAGGCCCGACATGCGATACTCTCAGACGAACAGACCGGACTGTACGGAGATTGTCACATTCAGGCTCAGTAGGAGTTCGGATGGGTTCACCTCATCGGTCTTCTTATCGGCATCTACCTGGGGACCATTACGTATAGCTAGTACCGCTTGCGGCCTGTGGTTAAACCCACTGCCAGCGTAGTGTCGAGTCTTTAGAGTCCCACACAGAGGGTTGTTCGCCTTTGGGCAAAACAGAGTAGAGGTCGCATGGTTTTGCGACAGGGTTCGTTCACATACGCACACTTGTGCATGTTTGGTGTCCGGGCAGTTATTACTAGCGGGCTTTGGTTTAAGCCAGATCCTAGTATTTGTTTTAGGATTGGTTTTGTCTCATTGTATTCATGTTCTTCGGAACACGGATGCGGGTGTGTATGCACAGTTGACAGAGGCAGAGGAACCTCATTAGGGTTTTCGACCGTTGACTTTTTCTAAACCCTAATGAGAATGAGAAATATGATTAATAATATTAATTAAGGATAATTGTGCCATGGTTAGGGTTGTGTTAACCATTTGACTTGTTGACTTTTGTTGACCATTATGATTTCTTTTGCAAAGATGCTTCTTGAAGCTTGCATTAGCACTTAATGTGAAATGATAATGGTCAAATCAAATAACCATCACAATTTTCTTAATTATTATTTTTATTCTCATATCTTTCTCATATGAGAGCAAGGTTGAGCTTTTACACTCTCATTCTCTCTTGCTCATTCTCTCTCTTGCAAAGCTCTCCCTCTTCCTCTCTCTCAAAGCTCTCTTGTTTCATGAGTTCAAAAACATGAGCTTTGTGATATAAAACCATCAAGACAACTCTCTACTCATTCTAGGGTTCTTAGTCTAGCAAGCCAAGCACTCTAGTTACTTCTTGGTTGAGGTAGGAGCTCAAGATAGAGGCCTTCGGGTGGATCTTTCTTCGGCAAAGAGAAGACGAAGAGGAGGAGTCATCTACACCACTCCAAGGAGCTAGCAACAAGGAGGACCAAAACAAGAAGAGAAGGAGTTCAAGAACTAGGTATAACCATCTTACCTAGTAGCTAGAACTTGTAGTTAGTTTGTTAGTTTTTGTTTAGCAAAGATCCTTCATGGTTAGTCTATGTTTCCTTTTGATAAAAATCCGTTTTTTATACTCTTTCCTCTTCCACGTAAGTACCAGGGTGGGTTACATAGACTTACAGTGGTATCAGAGCCTGGCTAAACAATAACTAACATGTTAGTAAAGTGTTTAGAACTTCGATCCGGAAAAAATTGCAAAATGCGTTAAAAAATTGTGTTTTCTGCCGATTTTAAAAACAGGTCTAAAAATATTTCCACAGACTTGAAAAATACGTGCAGGGTTTTTTAGGAACACCCAAGAAAAACGAGCTTATGACTCGGTCAGACCGCCGCGGAAGCGTGGCGAAACCATGCGTTTCGCCGCAGATCCGTGGCTGAGTCGACTCGGAGTCAACTCGTTTTTCCTGCAGTGTGTCCAGCTTGATATTTTGTGATTTTTAAGATGCTTTGTTTCTGCCCAGATTCTTCTGAGAACAGTTTTGTGTTTGGGGTAGTTTCAAATTGGAATATTAATCGAAATTCTATAAACTTTAGCTAATTGGTTATATCTGTAATGTGATATATGTACTGAATGTCGACTAATCGTTATATGTCGACTAGTGGGGGTTGTACATATCTGTGATCTGTGATGTTGGGTTGTGTATATGAACTTGTTGGATTGTCGCAGATGAATAGCCGGGGTTGTGAGATGAGTGTTTATTTATCTTTCATTTGATGTAAATTGTAAATTGATGTAATATTATTTTTAAGGCCGCACATCCGGGTTGAGGTTGTAGCCGCCATTGTATATTATTTCTTTTACTATTTTTGCTCCTAGGATAGACCCAAGGTGGGGTGCACAAACTACCAGGTACTTTGAAGTGCCGAGTGGCCTACTCACGTTGTTGAGGGAGGTTGCTTCACTTCGGGTACTTGGCGGATAGTTTGCCGCACCCGTAGGGGTCTAGGGTAGGGTTTGGCTATTCATCACGACCGTGTAATCCGTCTTTCGTTGCAGGCTCGAACGAAACGCGGATTCCTAGCATATCCAATGTGTTCATCTGTGATCTGGAATGACTATCATTGCGTCTGACGAATGTATATATCTATATATGATATCTAGTAGGTGTTGCTTATGTTTTGCATCTGCGCTAGTCCAGCCCCTGCTCTGTCGTTAGTTAAGTAACCTAACGGGTGATGACGAGGCCCCGTGGTGAATGCGGATGGCATAAGCATACGTCATATTTTCGTTGTTTTCTGCAATGGTAGGATTAATTGATGGGACACATTAAATTAATGCAAAGAAAACAAACCAAAGTTAAATCGTTGGAACAATTTCAAAACCACTCGTTTTTTTACCAAAACAGGAAACTTTTAAAAACGCGGAGCTTAAATCACTCCTTTTAAAAGCTATCACGTTCCTTCGATTATATCAAGTTCACTACGTTCACGGTTTTGCCAAAACCATTCGTAGCCCTCTGTCATTTCATATAGATAGTTAATAGTATTCAAGCTGTGTTTGTTGGCCAAAGTCAAGGCATGGTGATTGGTAGCTATTGGATATTCAGATGTAGCATAGATAGATGTGTTAGTTTAAGACAGCGTACTGCCTTGTTGGCCAAAGTCAAGGGTAGGTACGGGTGGGTTCAAATTAACCTGGAAAATGACTGGTAGAACTTGATATGCGACTTATGATTTGTTGGCCAAAGTCAAGGTCATAAGAGCATGTGGCAAAAATCCACATCGGGAGTTTCTAAAGAAACTGAAACTTGCTAGTGCTGCATACCATTTGGAATGTGATGATTTTGGTAGGATTCCTTCGGCTTTGTCACACGATGATATTTGGATCCCGATCCTACTGTGAGTATATGCTACTCCTCGGGAAACTTTCTCACTTAACGATCAATGCTATAAACCAAGTAGGTGTCTAGAAAGGTGTTAGCGGGGCTATGCCCACAGGGAAAAGAGGTTATTTAATTAAGGAACTTCGCGAAAGCGTCGTAAAACCTCCTTCGAAATACCGACACTGGCCTGGCTGAAGGGTTAAACAAGAATTGTACGGTGAGATTGATCCCGACTAATTCTTCTTTTATGGTTTGAGGAAGGATTAGAGAAACAGTGGGAGCCATCCTGTTTAGACAAACTAAAAACTACTCTAAACTTGCAAGAGCATCATGCTAAAGTGTTTCTTCTCTCTCTCCTAATTGCAGCGACCAAATATCATGACCGGCCTTAAGTTACTACTAGATAAAAATATACTGACAGTGCCAAACTATAAAGATTGGCTCAGGAATGTCAAAATGGCAATCACTTATGATAAGTTGGGGTATCTCCTTACCACCAAAGCCCCCGCCGTCCTAGGTCCACAATCTAGCGTCGCGGATAAGGAAATCCGTAAGACCTGGGAGATTGACTACGCGAAGGCCAAGTGCCTCGTTCTTGCCTCTATGGACAATGAACATCAGAGGAGGCACGAGAATATGGACCTTGAATCCATATTTCTCCATACTAAGGAACTATATGGAGAGCAATCCCGTATCGCCAGATACGAAATCTCAAAAAAGTTGTTTTCAGCGAGGTTGGCCGTCGGATCATCTGTAGCGGAACACGTGCTTAAGATGATTGGCTACATTAAAGAGCTCGCGGACCTCGGGACTACGTTAGAGAACGAGCTCTACACTGACTTGATTCTCCAGTCCCTTCCTTCCACCTATGCCCAGTTTATCCTGAACTTCAACATGCAAGGAAAAGAAGTTGAACTTCCGGAACTCCTCAACATGTTGAGGAGTGTAGAAGGAACCCTACAGAAAGTCAGGAAAACACCCGCTTTGTTTGTTGGAGGAGCTTCCTCTTCTAAATCCAAGACGAAAGCCAAAGAAAAGAAGAAGAAGGCCCCCACCAAACCAAGGGATGGTGTTAGTAAGGTGGAAGCCAAGGGAAATGCAAATGTAGCAATGGTAGCGGGACAACTTATGGGAAAGGAAGAGTACTTTTATTGTCACAAGAAAGGACACTGGAAGAAAGATTGCAGGGCTTGGAAGGTCAAGAACCAGGACCCGAATCAAGTTATGGCTTCGGCTTCAGGTGTGTATGTTATTGAAAACTATCTATCAATCAACTTTACTTCCTGGGTATTGGATACCGGATCGGGATCTCATATTTGTAATTCTTTGCATGCACTGAGAAGGCGTAGAGTTTTGAAAGCAGGTGATATGACCCTCAGAGTTGCAAACGGAGCAGGCATGGATGCTGAGTCCGTGGGGGACTATAACTTGGGATTGACAGATGGACATGTTTTGGTTTTGCGCGACTGTTATTTTGTACCCAGTTCGACTTTTAATATCATATCTGTATCTTTAATGTCTAAAGAAGGCTATGATTTTGCATTTGTAAGCAATGTTGTAAACATTCACCTTAATCATGTTCTGATTGGGTCTGGTACATTAAGCAACGGTATATACGTATTAAACCAACCACAGATTTTCAATATCCAGAATACACACAAAAGAAAGTCTCCAGAATCATGCTTTCTTATGGCATTGTAGACTGGGTCACATCAATGAGACAAGGTTAACTAAGTTGCATAAAGAAGGATATTTGGATCCGTTCGAATATCAATCATATGCAACTTGTCAATTATGTCTCAAAGGAAAGATGACAAAGACTCCGTTTACTGGACACGGAGTAAGAGCAAGCGAGCTCTTAGGACTCGTACACAGCGATGTGTGTGGTCCAATGTCTACACATGCGCGAAGTGGTTATTCTTACTTCATTACTTTTACGGATGATTTTTCAAGGTATGGACATGTCTTCTTAATGAAGCATAAATTTGAAACCTTTGAAAAATTCCAGGAATACAAGAATGAAGTAGAAAAACAAACCGGCAAAAGTATCAAAACACTGAGATCTGATCGAGGTGGTGAATACTTGAGTACCGAGTTCCTGGGTTACCTAAAAAAGAATGGAATTCTCTCTCAACTTACTCCTCCATACACACCACAACACAATGGTGTATCGGAGAGACGGAACTGAACCCTATTGGATATGGTACGTTCCATGATGAGTAACACTGAGTTACCGCGATCTTTCTGAGGATATGCACTAGAATCAGTTGCATATCTTTTGAACCGAGTTCCAACTAAGTCAGTGTCTACCACACCATATCAGATGTGGAGTGGGAAGAAACCTTATCTTAAACACATTAAGACATGGGGATATCCAGCTTTTGTCAAAAAGCAGCATACAGACAAACTCGAGGCACGCTCAGTACAGTGCAAGTTTGTGGGATATCCAAAGAACTCCAAGGAATATTTCTTCTATTACGCAGAGGAACAAAAGGTTTTTGTTTCTCGTCATGCCTGCTTCTTGGAAATTGAATTTTTAGAAAATCAGATAAGTGGGAGCGCAATAGAACTGAAAGAAATTCCAGAACCATAAGCTATTACTGAAAGCTTAGTAGAACCAGAAGGTTCGAAAGGACAGGACATTCCTGCGCCACTCCGCAGAAGTAGTAGGCAGTCTCATCCGCCCAAGAGATACTACGGTTTTCTCATAAACGGGGATAGAGAGGATTGCATCATTGATAATGATGAGTCGACTAGCTTCCAGCAGGCTATTCAGAGCACTGACTCGGTAAAATGGCTGAATGCAATGCGGACCGAGATGGAGTCCATCTACACCAACAAAGTATGGACTTTGGACGTTGCTCCAGAGAGGGTAAAACCCGTAGGCTGCAAATGGATCTTCAAAAGGAAGATTGGTGTAGATGGACAGGTTGAGACCTATAAGGCTAGACTTGTTGCAAAGGTTTTTTGTCAAAGACCTGGTTTGGACTATGATGAAACCTTATCTCTGGTGGCTATGCTCAAATCTATTTGGATCCTTCTTGCCATTGCCGCCTTCCACGATTATGAAATTTGGCAGATGGGCGTAAAAACCACTTTTCTAAATGGAAATTTAGAGGAGTGTGTCTATATGGACCGGCCAGAGGGTTTCATTCAGAATGGGAGCAGCGGGAAGGTGTGCAAGTTGCTTCAGTCCATTTATGGACTGAAGCAGGCATCGCGGAGTTGGAACATCTGTTTTGATGAGACGGTCAAAGAATTTGGCTTTATCAAAAATCCAGATGAACCATGTATTTATAGTAAGATTGTAGCGCGAACTGTCATATTCCTCGTTTTATACGTGGATGACATTCTCTTGATAGGAAATGACATTCCTATGCTACAATCTGTCAAAGGGTTCTTGTCACACAGGTTCTCCATGAAAGACCTGGGTGATGCCTCTTACATTCTGGGGATCCGGATCTATCGTGATAGGTCTAAGAGGATATTAGGACTTTCACAGTCCAGGTACATCGACATCATACTGAAAAGATTCAGTATGGAAGATTCCAAGCGCGGTAATTTATCGGCTTGTCACGGGATCACCCTCTCCAAAGAGATGTCTCCCAAGACTGATTTGGAAAGGGATCGCATGTCTATTATACCCTACGCCTCTGCGGTAGGCTCTATAATGTATGCGATGTTGTGTACCAGACCAGATGTAGCTTATGCACTGAGTGTAGTAAGCCGGTATCAGTCAAAACCTGGGGAGAAGCACTGGATAGCGGTAAAGAACATTCTGAAGTACCTGAGAAGGACTAAGGATATGTTTTTGGTTTATGGCGGAAAAGACCTCCAGATCGAGGCCTTTGCTCCAGATCGAGGCCTTTGCTGACTCCAGCTTCTACAGTGACAAGGAGAACTCCAAATCCATGTCGGGTTATGTCTTTACTCTCAATGGAGGGACGGTGTGTTGGAAGAGTTCCAAACAGGAAACCGTTGCCGACTTGACGATGGAAGCGGAACATATCGCAGCATCTGATGCTGCAAAAGAAACCGTCTGGATGAGGAAGTTCTTGACAGAACTTTAGGTGGTTCCGTCCATTGTTGATCCAATACCTCTGTATTGCGACAACAACGGGGCTATAGCTTTAGCAAAGGAACCCAGGTCCCATCAGAAGTCCAGACACATCTTGAGGCGGTATCACTTGATCAGGGAGATCGTCGATCGCCGGGAGATCGAGGTTCGGAGGGTTGCTACAGAAGATAACACTGTAGATCCATTCACAAAGGCCATTCCTCAGACGCAATTCGAGAGGCTATTCGAGATGCTAGGTCTTCGATACGCCAGTACATGGCCCTAGTGCAAGTGGGAGATTGTTAGTGTATATGCCCTAGAGGCCATTACTATATCATACTAGTTTGTATATTACTTAATAGAAGCTTGGGATATTCACAGTTGTATAGACAATCTTGCTTAAAATGGTAGCATACTACTTGGTTTGTTTCTACTTCAATATGTACATATGTTTCTTTTAGCATATCGCTTATACATATTAGTGGAGCCCTTAGGATCTTTGCTTGATTACCAGTGTTGTGATGGCAGTCACACTAGTGGGGGCTGGGTAATCTACAAGCACATCCTTATACAGGTCCTTAGTCGTAGGATTATCGAGACGGGGTATCGATACTCCAGTGTATACGCTTCTCATCCCAGGAGGGGAGATGGGCTGTCCCACAGCCATCAGTACGTCGTACTGGAGATAGTATGCAGGTGCTTGTTAGGTTACGAGTACACTGGACAGGACTCGCTGGGAAATGTTGGTTGGTATTATACCTATCGTCAGTTATCAGTTCCCAGATGACATGAGTACAACTTAGTCCGTTGACTTGACACTGTCACTTCGCCTCGAGTGTGTTCCCACTGTTCTTAGATTACTACCCTACCATGGCTCAAATGAGTCGTGCAAAAAGGTAGTAGTTGGGTGCAGTCCCGAAGCACTTGGAAGCAGTGACGGTTAGACAGGATTCGTCTATCCCAGTATTGGGAGTCGATATCGCGCTGTGTCTAGGAGAGCCACTACACAAAGTCCCTGGCCAGGGCAAGCGAGATTTGCTGGTAGTGTTTCCTGTAGTTTCTCAGGGTGTTCTGGGCTACACTTCGATATGACTTGCACTACTATTAGGGGACTGATGTTTACCGCCCCCTAGGCCTGACATGCGATACTCTCAGACGAACAGACCGGACTGTATGGAGATTGTCACATTCAGGCTCAGTAGGAGTTCGGATGGGTTCACCTCATCGGTCTTCTTATCGGCATCTACCCGGGGACCGTTACGTACAGCTAGTACCGCTTGCGGCCTGTGGTTAAACCCACTGCCAGCGTAGTGTCGAGTCTTTAGAGTCCCACACAGAGGGTTGTTCGCCTTTGGACAAAACAGAGTAGAGGTCGCATGGTTTTGCGATAGGGTTCGTTCACATATGCGCACTTGTGCACGTTTGGTGTCCGGGAAGTTATTACTAGCGGGCTTTGGTTTAAGCCAGATCCTAGTATTTGTTTTGGGATTGGTTTTGTCTCATTATATTCATGTTCCTTGGAACACGGATGCGGGTGTGTATGCACAGTTGACAGAGGCAGAGGAACCTCATTAGGGTTTTTGACCGTTGACTTTTTCTATACCCTAATGAGAATGAGAAATATGATTAATAATATTAATTAAGGATAATTGTGCCATGATTAGGGTTGGGTTGACCATTTGACTTGTTGACTTTTGTTGACCATGATAATTTCTTTTGCAAAGATGCTTCTTGAAGCTTGCATTAGCATTTAATATGAAATGATAATGGTCAAATCAACTAACCATCACAATTTTCTTAATTATTATTATTCTTCTTATATCTTTCTTATATGAGAGCAAGGTTGAGTTTTTACTCTCTCATTCTCTCTTGCTCATTCTCTCTCTTGCAAAGCTCTCCCTCTTCCTCTCTCTAAAAGCTTTCTTGTTTCATGAGTTGAAAAACTTGAGCTTTGTGAGATAAAACCATCAAGACAACTCTCTACCCATTCTAGGGTTCTTAGTCTAGCAAGCCAAGCACTCTAGTTACCTTTTGGTTGAGGTAGGAGCTCACGGTAGAGGCCTTCGGGTGGATCTTTCTTCGGCAAAGAGAAGACGAAGAGGAGGAGCCGTCTACACCACTCCAAGGAGCTAGCAACAAGGAGGAACACAACAAGAAGAGAAGGAGTTCAAGAACTAGGTATAACCATCTTACCTAGTAGCTAGAACTTGTAGTTAGTTTGTTAGTTTTTGTTTAGCAAAGATCCTTTATGGTTAGTCTATGTTTCCTTGTGATAAAAATCCATTTTTTAACTCTTTCCGTCTCCCTGTAAGTACCGAGGTGGGTTACATAGACTTACACATACATTATAGAGCCTACCACAGAAGCGCAAGGTTTAATAGATATGCGATCCCTTTCCAAATCGGTCTTGGGAGACATCTCTTTGGAGAGGGTGATTCCGTGACAAGCCGGTAGATTACCGCCCTTAGAATCTTCCATACTGAATCGTTTCAGTATGGTATCGATGTACCTTGACTGTGAGAGTTCCAACATCCGTTTAAATCTGTCACGATAGATCTGGATCCCCAGAATGTAGGAGGCATCACCCAGGTCCTTCATAGAGAACCTCTGTGATAATAATCTCTTAACCGATTGTAGTATAGAAATGTCATTTCTTATCAAGAGAATATCATCCATGTACAGGATGAGTGTAAGTGCACGGCGGCGCCACGGCCGTCAATCCGACGGCCAAATGCGGAAGCGGTGATAAACTTTAATTTTGCGAACTTAGCAAACCGGCACCACCGCGTACTTTTCACCCGGATCGGGCCATTAACCCAGCTAACTAGCAATTAAGAAAAGAGTAGAGAAGTTATACCAAGCGATCCGTGTCCTTCGGTCTTCATCTCCACTCCGATCTCCCGCGGAATCTCTGTCCATCATCGTCTCGTCGGAAAGGGCACCACGTAGCCGGAATCGTTTACGGGCTCCCACCTCTTGACCGAGACAACTCGGGCGTGAAGTTGGCTAGCCGACGCGTCCAAGGGATGCTGTAGAATAGCGTAGTAGCCATGTCTCTTTGGGGTTTAAGAGGTTGCCATTTATGAAGGAATTTGTACACAAGAATTTCATGGATGCTTGCTAGAAAAAATGGAGCATGCAAAAATCTCTTGCTGTGAAAATGAGTTTGGCTAAGAACAAAGATGTTCTCTGTGGAACCATGTGAGTTGTGAGTGTAAATTAAAAAAACATGCAAAAGGAAATTAACACCCACAAAACAACAGCACACTCATTTTGTTCCTCTTTTAAACCTTAGGAAATTAATCCACACTCACAAATAGGGGGACCCACGAAAAATGGCATGAAGGAATTTTCCCACCAAAAATTAAACCCCTCCACTCATGAACAGTGGCCGGCCCCTGCAATCTCCAGTGGGGAAAAAGGAATGGAATAAATTAAGAGGAGAAAAAAGAATAGATAATTATCAAAGGTCACCCTCATCTCACTCATCAATCTCCTTTTTCAAACCATCACAAGAAAAGATAATGAAGTGGACAAGAATGGAATCTCATCATGAGGAAGCTACAATATGCAAGGAAGCCCTCCACTAATAAGTTAATTGCAAACTTGCAATTAACCCCCTCCAACGAAAAGTCCGGCCACGAAGGAATAAAAGAAAACCGGCCGGAACGGAATGCAAATTGGCAACTTCAGAAAACTGATCCCGTAATAAATTACAGGAAAGCCCCCCTACTGCAAATACATGCCCGCATTTGTATTCTCACTGAACACAAATGCAAAGAGACAAAACTACACTATCTAATACTAGGATCCGGCTTAAGCCAAAGCCGGCTAGTAAAAACCGTCCGATCACGATCCGCGCAATACCGCACGTATCTGATCGAACCCTGCCATATCTCCATACGGCCTCTACAGCGTTTCGCCCGAAAGCTTGAGTAACTGTAAGTGTGGTGGACTCTAAAGACTCGTCAATACTATGGCTGTGGATTTAACCACTAGCACGTCAGAGATATAAGCCAATACGTGACGGGCCACCAGCTATTGACCAAAAGGGACGTCGATGAGCGAACTCATTCTGACACCCTACTGAGCCTGTCAGTGACAATATCCGTACAGTCCGGTCCGTTCGTCTATGAGCATCGCATGTCGGGCCTAGGGGGTTGGTAAAAGTCAGACCCCCAAAAGCGGTACAAGTCGTGTCGGAGTGTAGCCCAGAACACCCTGAGATACTACTGGAATACCTACCAGTAAATCTCCTGCCTTGGCCAAGGACTTCGTGTAATGGCTCTCCTAGACACAGCGCGACCTCACCCCCAATACCGAGAGAGACGAACCCCTGAAGATCCGCTCACTGCCTCCATGTGGCTCGGAAATGTACCCAACTAAAACCTGTTTGCACGACTCCTTTGAGCCGTGGTAGGGTAGTAATCAAAGCACAGTGGGAACTCACACGAGACAAATGACGATCCCCAGGTCGATGAATTAACCTGTACACGTGTCACCTGGGAACTGCTATCTGACGTCAGGTATAAGACCAACTAGCATGTTCCCGGCGAGTCCTATCCGGTGTACTCATAACCCAGTGAGCACCTGTATACATCTTAGGTGAACCAACTGACACCAGTGGCTTGTGAGACCGGCCACCGCCCCTCGTCGGGGACTCGACTGTATACACTAGTCTACTCTGGAGAATCGATGCCCTGTCTCGAAACTCCCACGACTAGGGACCTTTTAAGGATGTGCTTATAGACTCCATCTCTCACTTATATGATCGCCCTCATACTGCCGGCAGTCAAGCAAGAATCCTAGGGGCTCTATCAACGTGCAATAGCGACCTGTCAGGTCACCTAAAGCAGTACACGATGATAAAGGAAAACCAGATAGCATACTATCATCTCGAGTAAGACTGTCCTACCGGGATTGGTCCTCCCTCAATCATTGCAATCACGTGCTTGTGATCCAATAATTGACTCTGAGGGCACTATCTCCAACAATCTCCCACTTGCACTCAAGGCTAATTATTGCGATGTCGCATACTCACAGCCCGTGTGATACCGAACACCCAACTCCTCTACTTGTCAGTCTCACAAAATCCGTTTGCGAAACTATTGCGTTCGAGGAATAGCCTCAGTGAGTGGATCCGCTGTGATGTTTCTTTCTATGTCTCTCTATTTCTCAAGTTCGCGGAGAAGACCATCTCCCGAAATGAGCAATACCTGTCTTGGAATGTTTGGATGTCTGAAGGGACCTAGCTCATAAATGAACTCCAAATCCAAACTTCTTAGACTGTATCGTCAACTGAACTTAATCAGTATCCTGCGCCATGCCACCCTCAGTATTGCCTTGGACCACCTGTCCAAAATACTGCCCCTCGTCAGAAGGAAAACTATAACTCTGACAACCTCCTTGTCGTCCATGTCATCTTGGAAGCCTGGAATGATAATTTTCTCCCAAATGAGGCTGTCGTTATCATATCCTTAGAACATCCACTTATGTTCTAAAACTGCTTCCGACTGTTTCTCCAGGATTGGATCTATGTCAACTTATTGCATCTAATGCAAGAACAACATCTGGTGTGGTACTTGACATCTCATGATTGACTCAATTTCCTAAGCAAGTGATCTGCCAGTCATGCACATCCCTCTCTACTTTAGTCTATAATACACCTTTAGAGAGGGTGACTCCACCACCTGCAGGTACACTACCGTGCCAGGAGTCGTCCATTCTAAATACTCTTAGAATGCTGTCAAAGTACCCTGATTGGGAAACCACCCAAATCTAGATCTAAAACCATAGGTCTAGTAACCAGTATGTCTGATATAATGTCCAAGTCCCATGTGGAGAAAACACTGTGTGACTACCAAAGTATAACCGATCGTAGTATAGGAATATCACTTCCTACTCTGTGTATGTCATCAAATACCAGGACATCACACCCTACCACCTTCTCAACAGATTCATCCCCTATTCTGATGAAGTCAAACCTATGACCGTCACATCAGAAATAGATGATCTATCTCCGCTATATCTACTTTAATCTATAAATAGACATAAGCCTGATGTCGACCAATGCTTCCGCTGCTCCCACTGACTACGACAACCCTCTGGCAGAGTCATATATACGTACACTTCTGAAGCTAGTTCAGAACGACGCTATACTCATCCTCCTGCCGGGTCTCGCAGCCTAGAACAACAGCAATGGCAAGTGTGGGTAGACAAGAACTTCCCTGTCACCGTCCTTGAGGCTACCAGAGCACCTCTCGGGTGCCTAAAGTTACCCACCGTATCTGCGGAGTGGCCAATGGAATGTCAAATCAGATTGAATCTTTAGGTTCCTTATCAAATCTTCAGTAATCGTTTGCGGTTCTGGAATCACTTTCAGTTCTACCATACTCCCACTACTGTTTTTGAAAAAATCCATTTTTATTAAAACTGTGGCGAGTCTAGAACAATATTACTATTGATCTCCCAGATGGTAGAAAGTCAACCCTCGTCATAGCCTGGGTCAACCCACAAACAGCCATTACAGAAATGTGCCTTGAGTTGTCCAGTGTCTGGTTTTAATCATAAGCCGGACAACTCCCCGTACCTTAATAATGTTAAGATATGAACTGTTCTATATCCAATATAGGAACAGAGGCACTGATTTGATCGAACCAGATTCAAATCATGCAGCTGTCTCCAGTGCATATCAACTAAATGGAAAGAGGCCGATCAGCGTTACTCAACTTAGGAATGCTTCCAATTATGAGTAACCTGAAAGAGAAGCAATTTCTCTTTATCATTACTATCAACTGAATACCATACATAAGTATCTACATCTTCGATCAGTTTGAAGAATCCCGATACTTGCTACACCTGGTTCTCTACTCTATTCAAATACCTATAACTCCTCAAAACTTAGACCCTGTGTTTCTACGAAACACATGTCTAAGAACTAGAGAAGTTAAAAGTAAACAGAATATAGTATGAGGACCAACCCCTCTGTCCTAATGGACACTGGACAACATACAATACTCTGTATAAGTCCGCTGAGTCTAACAACTCTTTCACTGTGTGTCGTAGGTTGAAAACTGTACTTATGGTTAAGAAGAATTACACCGCTGTTTAATGCTCCTTACCTAACCATCCACTGATATAGGTAAATGTCATCGACATAATATCAAAAGGTATATCTCACTCTATGAAAATAGACGTACAGATATATCAATTTGAAATTGGTGCACAACAGCGGATATTCAAAACCAAATATTTGCCGACCGGCAAACAGCCCAGGTGATCTCCTCAAATATCACCGATTACAACGAATCCCGATATAATGAGGATGATCACCCTATTCCCAATAACTTACTCCCACTCATCATCTGTAAAACCATACAGATGTGAGAATCAAACCTGGTAAATACATACCCTGGAGCTAGTGTCTAATCAGGAAATCAGTTTTCTTTTAACAGTACACAGTTGAACCGAAACATTGAAATGTTTCGATAGGGTATCCTGGTATTCCTAGTAATGCCTCTACCATTATCCAGATTCACAACTATAACCGTATAATTCTTTGCCACCTCTCCAAATCCCTTTATATGTCTTTAGTCATTACCTTCTGCACACCCCTTAGGCCAAATGGTTTTCTTCCTTCCCTACCGTTCGGCACCAGCCTATGGTTTGGAGGAAGACTATCCAA
The DNA here is from genome assembly GCA_030015575.1 of Agapanthus africanus. Classification (NCBI taxonomy): domain Eukaryota; kingdom Viridiplantae; phylum Streptophyta; class Magnoliopsida; order Asparagales; family Amaryllidaceae; genus Agapanthus; species Agapanthus africanus. The sequence goes on along the minus strand of JASDDO010000006.1, from coordinate 229,698,670 downwards.
TAGGCATGATGGGTGTACTGTCCTAGTCATAGGAGCACTCGCAATGCGAGAGAAGGTGAATATAAAAGACAACCGAATAAACCTTATTCCTATTTCTCCTGGACCAGAATCCATCCCCGAACTGGAACAAGTTCCTTTCGAGTTCGTTTATAACCATACGATGGAGTATCCAATAAACTGTGGATCTTCGTAGTGATACGGAGTGTCCTGGAGAAATACAAAGGTGATTTAGGATTGGCGAAGAAATACTTGGTTTGGTCGTGAATATCAGTCGCAATTTACTTTGCCCTCTTACTAATCCCTTGCTTTGTCTTAATCTTAATACCTTCTGCACACCGTTTAGGCTAATTGGTTTTCTTCATTCCCTACCGGTCGGCACCAACCTAAGGTTTGGAAGAAGACTATCCAATTTGCGTAATAGGTGTACTATCTCCTAAACCAAGGAGTACTCACAACTTGAGAGAAGGTAAAAGGGAAAAGACAACTGAATAATCCTATCCGTTTTCTCCAGAACCGGAAACCATCCTCGAATTCCTTCGAGTTCGTATCTAACCATACGATGGTTTTGTCCAATGGAAGTGGACGTTCGCAGTAATACGGGGTGTCCTGCAGAAAAGGGTAAAAGTAGGAGTGGCAATGAGGTCTGCAACTCTGACAATCCAAAAGCCAGTGTTAAGAAGGTTCGGTCAACTTGGTCACTGAGTCATAGTCTTAGGGTCGGGTCAATGGTCGCTGCCAGAGAGAGAGAGAAAAGAAACACTCAGCGTGCACTCTAACCTAGATCAGAATGGTTATCACTTTATCTAATCTGGAAACCTCCCACTGTACCTCAAATTCTCCTCCAAACCTGAAAGAAGAATTAGTCGGGGTCACCCGAGGAGTAAACCAACTCATCAGTGGGAATCGGGATCCAACTATCATCGCATGATAACGTGACGGAATCCGCTCACGCTATCACACTCTAGAAGGTATGCGCATATCTGGCAAGTTTCAGTTCTTTTGAAACTCCCGATGTGGATTTTTGCCCCATGCTCTTATGACCTTGACTTTGGCCAACAAATCATAAGTCACATGTCAAGTTCTACCCGTCATTCTCCAGGTTAATTTGAGCCCACCCGTACAAGCCCTTGACTTTGGCCAACAAGGCTATACGACTACCCCAAACGAACGCATCTATCTATGCTGCATATGAATAACCAACAGCTACCAAACACTGTGCCTTGACTTTGGCCAACAAACACAACTTGAATACTATTGACTACCCATATGAAACGACGGAGGGCTACGAATGGTTTCTGGCGAAAACCTTTAACGTAATGAACTTGATATTGTTGAAGGAACTGATAGCTTTTTAGAAAATATAGTGACGAAAACCTTTACTAAAGAGGTCACTCCCGGTGAAGGGATCTCGGCTCTTTCCCCGTAGAATGGGGTGCAGGATATTCCAAATGAATACCACGATGCAAAGCAAAAGTAATCGGCTATAGTGAAGTTAATGCCCTGACGCAAACTTCTGTCCAAGGGGTCACTCCCGGTGAAGGGATCTCGGCCCTTGCCTCGTCGACTGAGGAACATGATATTCCAAATGAATACCACGATGCAAAACAAAAGTGAACGTCCTTGCAATAACAGCTTTTTGAAAAGTGTTCCAACAACATCAGATTAGGTTTGTTTTAACTTGCATTGATCCGAATCAACGCAGTCCCATCAGTTGATCACACAACAAAGAGCGAAAATATACTGATGTACGTATATGCCATCCGCATTCACCACTGGGTCCCGTCATTACCCGTTAGGTTAGCTAATTAACGACAGAGCGGGGACTGGACTAGCACGGATGTAAAACATATACAACATCTACTAATATATATACCAATATATTATATTCGCTCAAGGCGTGATAAAAATGCAACATCACATAAATGTACAGCATCACAGAACAATACAGATATCTGGGATCCCCGGGTTTCACAGAGCCGCTACTGAAACCTGACGTTCCCCTGGTCGTGTGGATAGCCTGTGCAATGAAATCCTAGACCCCTACGGGCGCGGCAAGTTACCCGCCAAAACCTGAAGCGAGGCAGCCCCCTTCAGCGCCGTGAATGGACCACCCAGCACTTCACTGTCACGACCCGCAATTCGGTCCGTAACCGGCACTTAAACTACGTAACGTCTACAGGCGTACGTAACTTAAGTAAGCCGAAAACCCAGAAATCTAAACCACCCAAAACTGGATCAACGGAGAAAAACATAGTTTAAAAATATTAGAAGTCGCCATTTAAAATCTCTAACTCTAGTTTTCTTTCATAAAAATTTCGGCAGCACCTCCTTTATAAAACTGGCCCCGAAAACGGGTACAACACAGATAATATATAAAACATCCCAAGTGGGAGAAAAATCACGCCCACCGGCGGATACAATCACCACAACAAGTATACGACGCCAAAGCGAAGAAATATCAAGAGAACGACTATAAAGGAAGTAAACATTTCCAAAATAACCTGCTTCTACGAGCACGGTTCCCAAAACCAAAATAATACAACACTGATATCTCACAAGTCGTCTCTAAGTCATATACAACAGGGGTAGATGGAGAATACTAGATCCAACAAAAGATATACAATATACAACGGATAACCGCAAACCCACCTACAATGCAACGGCCTCACTGCCAAAGGTAGCGGTATCCATAAAAGTAGTGATGATAAGCTGCCCTGCCGCGACTACTCAGAGGGTAAGTCCTGCAAAAACTGTGGCACAACGGGGGTGAGTTGCCAACTCGTGAATAGTAATTAACATCATACTGAAAATCGCAAGTATGCACTAACAGCAATGATCAAAAACATGTGAACTGGTAGCATGAGTATGACAATATGAATATACAACTATCATGATCAAGGTATACCACCAGGGTACTATTTCTACATGAATCCTATGTATATCAACTGAATACTGAGTGCGGAATAGTAAATAATCTCATGCACAAATCATAAGTGATGGGTTTGTTTAGCACCCTATGAAGTGTTTTGAAGCATCACATGTCTAAAAGTTATGATTTTTATTGTGCTAAGCAAACACGCGTATGGATCGATCCTAGAAAATTAGGTTTATTAAACTTTAGCTAACAAAAATTAGGGTTTGAAGGCTACAACCTTTGTAGCTCCCATTTTTGATTCGCTCCTTAGGCTCTTTGGTGTTGAGTCGAGGTCCTCTTGATGTCCTCTTGTATCCACGACGATCCACCACGGAGATATCCGTCCAAGCTCGCAACTTCGACAATCCGAAGGAAACACTCTAAACGAAGCGGCTAAGCTTGTGTAGAATGATGTTGTGGTGTGGAATCTCACTTCAAAAACCTATCTTTGAGTGGTATTTGCTCACTAGGAAAATCAAGAGAGCAAGAGATGGAGGAGAATGAAGATGGTGGCTTTTCTTTGCAAGAGGTAAAATGATAACCATAAGGTTAAACTTGTCAAACAAATAAATATCACTATATATATTTATTCCTTCTTGACTCCAACCATGATTAAATGATAGATGATTAATTTAACTTGGGTTTAGAATGATAAAGGAAAGGATAACCATGGTTTAGTGGTAGGTGAGCAAGGTTAGGTTAGAAGAAGGATGTAGAAACTAGCATAATTATCCTTTCCTTTTTCATTTTCTTTTTAAATCCATAATCAAATAATAATCCATTAAATAATCAATGGTGTGAGTCTTATATTGCCACCATTTCCATATATAATCAACCATGATGGTTTGATGTATGTATGTGTACATGTATGCACATCTACATGTGCATGAAACTAGAAAAGAAGAAAGAAGCATATGCATGCATGCATACATCCATCAAACCCTAGAAAGGTTTTAAGTGAGAAAACTAATGGTTAAATGATAAATCAACACTTGATTTATCAATCCGGTCATATCTCATATGACCCCACCAAAATCAGTTCACCCGATCAATGTTCGGTATCATATACGCACATTTCAATCGGGTGCATGCGCATATCGCATATGCACACCACAACGTTTCGCCTGGACTGGGTAACTCCTCTGTGGGACTCTAAGACTCGTCAATACGCTGGTAGAGGGTAATGATCATATCAAGTACCCTCAAGCCGCAAGCGGTCAGCTAAACGTAACGGCCACCCGGGTATTGAGCGATCAGAAGACAACAAGCGAACCTGCTACAACTCCCGTCGAGCCATCCGGCAACACTACCGTACAGTCCGGTCTCTTCGTCAGATATGCTGCATATCGAGCCTAGGGATGGTCACGTCGACCCCAATAACTCAATAAGTCATGCCGGTGAATGGTCTATAACAGTTCGAGAAACTACTGATAACACTTATCAGCAAATCTCAGCAGCCCTGGCCAGGGACTTGCTGCTATAACCAGTCGGGCACAGTACATCATCAACTCCCAATATCGGGAGAGAAGAAACCCCTCCTATCGCTTATTGCCTTCGTGTGTCTCGGGACTGTACCCAACGGCCACCTGTTTGCACGACTCATTAGAGCCGTGGTAGGGTGGTAATCAAAGTACAGTGGGAGAACACACAAGGCTCTATGATGATCTCGGGTCTACAGACTAACCTGTACCAGTGTTACCTGAGAACTGCTATCCGACGATAGATATAATTCCATATAGGAGTTCTCGGCGAGTCCGTCCAGTGTACCCAGTCACCACTGAGCACCCGTATATGATCTTGATGTCAAACATCGATGAATGTGGGAACATCCATCGCCCATCACATGGGTCTAGTATCATATACGCTAGTCTACTCTGGTATATCGATGCCCCGTCTCGATACACCTCCGACTAGGGAAATTTCAGGATATGCTTATAGACTACAAACGTCCCACTAGTATGATCTCTATCATAATCAGAGTAGTCAAGCAGATATCCTTGGGGCTTTATCAGCATGTATGAATGAATAAAAGCATGATCAAATCAACATGTCAGATAAAGAATAACCAGATTGCATACTATCATGTCGAGCAAGAATGCAAACTGAATATATATACATGTATAGATACATCCACTATCACATAATGGCCTCTAGGGCATACATATATCCAACAATCTCCCACTTGCACTAAGGCCAGTTATTGGCGTATCTCATACCCAACATCTCAAAAAGTTGCTCATGCTGCGGCTGAGGGAGGGCCTTGGTGAATGGATCCGCGGCGTTGTTCTTTGTGTCAACTCTCTTAATCTCGATCTCGCGGCGATCTACAATCTCCCGGATCAAATGAAATCGCCTCAGGATGTGTCTGGACCGCTGATGGGATCTGGGCTCCTTGGCTAACGCCGTTGCCCCATTATTGTCACAATACAAAGGTATTGGATCAATAATGGTTGGAACTACTCCTAGCTCCGAGACGAACTTCTTCATCCAGACGGCTTCCTTGGCGGCATCATTTGCAGCAATGTACTCAGCTTCCATCGTAGAGTCTGCAACGGTATCTTGTTTGGAACTCTTCCAACTTACCGCCCCTCCATTGAGGGTAAATACAAACCCTGAGATAGATTTGCTGTCATCCTTATCGCTCTGGAAGCCCGAATCGGTAAAGGCCTCCATTTGGAGATCCTTATTACCATACACCAAGAACAATTCTTTAGTCCTTCGCAAGTACTTAAGAATGTTCTTCACAGCCGTCCAGTGGTTCTCCCCTGGGTTGGATTGATACCTGCTTACAACACTAAGTGCATAAGCTACATCTGGGCGTGTACATAACATCGCATACATTATAGATCCTACTGCCGAAGCATAAGGTATAATGCTCATGCGAGCTCTCTCTTCATCGGTCTTTGGACAAGAATCCTTGGAGAGAGTGACTCCATGGCAAGCGGGTAAGGCACCCCGCTTGGAGTCTTCCATACTAAACCTCTTTAGGATGGTGTTGATGTACCTGGTTTGGGACAATCCCAATAACTTTTTGGATCTATCCCTATAGATCCTTATACCCAGGATGTATGTGGCATCACCCAGGTCCTTCATGGAGAACCTCAGTGATAAGAATGATTTGACCGACTGTAGCATAGGAATGTCATTTCCTATCAGAAGAATGTCATCCACGTACAATACGAGAAATGTGACAGCTCTTCCTACAGCCTTCCTATAAACACAAGGTTCATCCGGATTTTTGATGAAATCAAACTCTTTGATAACATCATCGAAACAGATGTTCCAACTCCGAGATGCCTGCTTTAACCCATATATGGATTTAAGCAATTTACATGCTTTCTCGCTGCTCCCACTGTCAATGAAGCCTTCCGGCTGATCCATATAAACACATTCTTCTAAATCTCCATTTAGAAATGCTGTTTTGACGTCCATCTGCCAGATTTCATAGTCATAGTGAGCAGCAATAGCAAGTAGTATCCGAATGGATTTAAGCATGGCTACTGGCAAAAAAGTTTCGTCATAGTCCAAACCTGGTCTTTGACGAAAACCTTTCGCCACAATTCTTGCCTTATAGGTCTCTACCTGCCCATCCACACCAATCTTTCTTTTAAAGATCCATTTGCACCCTACAGGTTTTACCCCAGGGGGTACAACGTCCAAAGTCCATACTTTGTTGGTGTACATAGACTCCATTTCGGATCTCATGGCATCCAGCCACTTCACAGAGTCACCACTCGTGATAGCATGCTGAAAACTGGTAGGATCATCATCATCCATGATGCAATCTTCTCTGTCACCATCAATGAGGAAACCGTAGTACCTCTCCGGTGGGCGAGAAGTCCTACCAGACCTACGGAGTGGCCGAGGTTCTTCAGTTTCTGTTGCAACAGCCGGTTCAATCAAATCGTCATTTGTAGTTTGTGTCTCCAGAACCTCTTCTAGATCTACCACCTTGCCATCATCTCTATCTGTGAAAAACTCTTTTTCCAAGAATGTGGCATACTGAGAAACAAACACTTTTTGTTCCTCTTTGTGGTAGAATAGATATCCATAAGAATTCTTTGGATATCCCACAAAGTTACACATGACTGACCGTGTCTCGAGTTTGTCCGGATTCTGCTTTTTAACATAGGCCGGGCAACCCCAAATCTTAATTCTTTTAAGAGATGGTCTCTTCCCATTCCATATCTCATATGGCGTGGTAGACACGGCTTTGGTTGGAACCCTGTTTAGCAGAAACGCTGCAGTCTCCAATGCATGCCCCCAAAACGAGACTGGTAACTCAGCGTCACTCATCATGGACCGGACCATATCTAATAGGGTCCTATTCCGTCGTTCTGACACACCGTTGTGCTGTGGTGTGTAAGGAGGAGTGAGCTGAGAGAGAATCCCATTCTCTTTTAGGAAGTTTGCAAATTCTGTACTGAGATACTCACCACCTCGATCTGATCGAAGCATCTTAATACTCAAGCCGGTTTATTTTTCTACTTCTTGTTTATATTCAACGAATTTCTCGAAAGCTTCAGACTTGTGCTTTAATAAAAATACATGACCGAATCTTGAGAAATCGTCGGTGAATGTAATGAAGTATGAAAAACCGCCTCTAGCCTGTGTAGACATTGGCCCACATACATCACTATGTATGAGGCCCAGGAGCTGAGTAGCTCTTTCTCCGTGTCCGGTAAACGGAGTTTTGGTCATTTTACCCTTGATACAAGACTGGCAAGTCGCATAAGATTTATATTCAAAAGGATTTAAATATCCATCTTTGTGTAACTTGTTTAGTCTTGTTTCGTTAATATGACCAAGTCTACAGTGCCAAAGAAAAGCTTCATTTAATTCTGAAAGTTTTCTTTTATTAGTGTGTTGTATACTGAAAACTGTGTGTTGATTTAGGACATATATTCCGTTATTAAGTGTACCATACCCAACCAACATTTGATTCAGGTGAATGTTCATAACATTGTTTTGCAATACAAAATTATACCCTTCATTGTCTAACAAAGAAACGGATATTATATTACATAGCATATCAGGTACAAAATAACATGGATTCAAAATCAAAATACATCCAGACGGCAACCCCAAGTGATACTCTCCCACTGCGACTGTATGTACATTGGAACCATTTCCAACGCGGAGAGTATGGTCACCTGTCTTCAAAACCTTGCTATTTCTCAACCCCTGCATAGAATTGCAAATGTGAGAACCTGAACCGGTATCCAATACCCAGGAAGCAGAGTTTATAGAAAAACAGTTTTCAGTCACAAACGCACCTGAAGCAGAAGCATCACCATGCTTCTTCTTGAGACTTAGGTACTCTGTGCAGTTGCGCTTCCAATGTCCTGTCTTGTGGCAATGAAAACACTCGCCTTTTCCTGGGTCTCCAGCCGTGGACTTTCCCTTCCCCTTCGCCTTTTTGACTCCGCCCTTAGGATTAGTGGGTTTCTTCTTTTTCTTTCCCTTGGCCTTAGCTTTCGGGCGAGAAGAAGAAGACTGTCCAATAGTCATAACGGGAGTCTTTGCTGACTTCATAGTGCTCTCTGCACTCCTTAACATATTAAGGAGTTCAGGGAGTTCCTTCTCCATGCTATGCATGTTAAAGTTCACTATGAACTGAGCAAAGGTGGAGGGGAGGGACTGCAGAATAATATCTATATATTGCTCAGTGTCCATTGTCCATCCAAGGTCCTCAAGCTCTTCTATAAGAGCTATCATCTTCAAAACATGGTCCGCTACTGGTGTGCCAGGGGCCATCCGCATGTGAAACAGTTTCCTTGATGCTTCGTATCGTAATACGTGGGACTGCTCCCCATACAACTCCTTTGTATGGAGTAAAATCCCGTGAATGTCCATGTCCTCGTGCTGCTTTTGATGTGTGTTATCCATCGATGCAAGCGCGAGGCATTTTGCCGTGGCACAGTCAGCGTCCCATGTCTTGCGGACTTCAATGTCCGCAACTGAGGATTTTGGGCCTGGGACGGGCGGGGCTGAAGCCGTGAGGACATATGATACTTTATCATATGTCAAGGCGATCTTCAGATTCCTTAGCCAGTCTTTATAGTTGGTCCCATTCAGTTTGTTCTTATCTAATAGAAGCTTAAGTCCAGTCATTGGTATCTGCCATTAAGAGAGAGAAAAGAATACACTCAGCGAAAGCTCTTGCACAGATTAGATTGGTTTATTATCTTGTCTAATCGATGTTTCCCACTGCTTTTTATCAAGTTTTCTTTCAAACCTTAAAAAGAAAAACTAGCCAGGATTAATTACAGTCTACAACTTCGCTAACCGTTCAGCCAGGCCAGTGTCGGTACTTTGAGGGAGGTTCCCCGTGCTTTCGCACGGACCTAATTAGAGTAAACCTCGTTTTCCCAGAGGCGGAGCCCCGTTAACACCTTTCTAGACACCTAATGAGTTAGCTAATTGCAAACTGTAAAACTCTCCTAGGAGCAACTATTGCCCACAGTGGGATCGGGATCCAACCATCACATGGAAGGTATGCAATCTCATTGCAAATTTCAACACTTGAAATTCCCGATGTAATTTTTACCCCTAGTACTTATGATCTTAACTATGGTCAACAAATCATAAGTACCAGTCAAGTTCTACCCGTCATTTCTTGATCAATCAGACCCACCCATATGACCCTTAACTATGGTCAACAAAGTCACATGAATGTCCTAATTAATCTGCATCATATGCATTGTAGGAAGACATCACTTAGCTACCGTACACTACGCCTTAACTAAAGTCAACAAACGTAGCACGAATACTAAGTACTCTACTTCCTAAAATGACGGAGGGTTGCGAATGATTTTTAAGAAAATCTTTAACGCTTTGAACTTGATATCGTTGTAGAATCAAACAGTTTTCAAAAGGAGTGGCTTAAGCTCCGCAGTTTTGAAAAGTAGCTTTTTCATAAAAAGCCGAGTAGTTTTTTTAAATCCGATTCTACAACATCTTTTAGGTTTATTTTCATTACATTAATCACATTAATGTAATCCCATCATTTAATTCCTTAAGCCAATCACAGAAAAGAAACGAAAATAACACGTACGCTTATGCCATCCGCATTCGCCGCAATGTTCCGTTATGCACCGTTAGGTTACTTAACTAACGGCATACCGGAACGGGACTAGCGCGGGTGTAAAACATAAGCAACGTCTACTATATATCATATATATAATAAGTCATTCGTCTCAGAATTCACAGAACACAGGCAGCAGAAATATAGATATAACGTGGGATATACTAGGACGTCCGTATTTAGTATTTAGCCAGAATAGAAAATACGGATTCCACAGTCGCGATGAATAGCCAAGCCCACACCCTGGACCCCTACGAGAGCGGCAAGTGACCCTACCAATCCTGGAGTTTAGGAGACCCGGTCTCGACTCCTCGAGATGGCCTCCCACTGAACCCCAGAACCCGGTCACCTGTGCTCCCCTCCTTGGGTCCATCCTAATGCGGAAAAGTAAATAATATACAACACTGGTGACACAAACGCAACCTGGAAGTGCCCCAAATAAAAGAATATTACATTACATTTGAATTTACATGAATGAAAATATAAAGCTCTCATCTCACAAAACCCCCCGGCTATTCAATCGCGACAATCCTACACATCATATCTCAGCAACACATAATATCATATATCATCAATGTAAGTAAGTATGCGTACCCCGATTGTCGTTGATGTATAGCAACGAAACCGGCGATATCTAACATACTACACTTACGGTCACAGAAAAGAAAGTGTAAAACTACAATATTTGGAATTCAAATTCTCTTTAGACATCATAAATGCGAAATATCACATATCTCGTATTTCATGCCTAAACCATATGAATTCCACATATTGTATCACATTCCAGACAAACAGACAGTATTAAAGTTTTTCGAACGAACAATCAAGCATCCAAGATTCACTAAAGCTCAAAACTTGAGCAGGGTTCAAAAAGATCCGGAGTGTGACACAGTAGTGGCGGTCCAGCCGTAGAAGGGTCAAGCCAACGCATCACATGTGGCACGCCGTACTGCCCCAAACCCTAGGGTTCAAAGGGCAGTTCGAGACGGTCACATAATCGAGTTAAGGTTTGTTGTCTTCTAGAGGGACCACCGCAAAAAGACTTGCACGTATCTCGAAACTATTTAAACCCCGTGAATATTGAGTAAATGATATTCGTTCAAGAACTTCAATACTTTCTAGTTTACCCGGAAAAGAAAGCGAAATGAAAAATCCGATCGAAACCACAAGGCCAAAAACATCTCCAGAATTTTTCAACAGAAGATTCAGATTAAACATGCTCAGAATATAATATAGCAGGTAAATAAAATAACTGTACAAAAAATTGTCAAAGAGCCCCTAGTATGGCCGCGGAAGGGCGGCCTAAGCTTGCTTATGCCGCGCTTCCGCGGCCGAACTTACTGTTCACTGGCTCGAATTTTCCAGATCGTCTAATTTTTACCTGCTCTATTTTTTGAGAATTTTTAATTCTGAAAAAAGTCAATTTTTAAAAAATTTCCAGAGAGCATTTTCAAAAGTCGTATTTTGTTTCGATCGGACTTTTTACATCGCAAAAAGGGCGCCTAATGTTCTAGGTCGGCTCTGATACCAATGATGGGTTTGTTTAGCACCCTATGAAGTGTTTTGAAGCATCACATGTCCAAAAGTTATGATTTTTATTGTGCTAAGCAAACACGCGTATGGATCGATCCTAGAAAATTAGGTTTATTAAACTTTAGCTAACAAAAATTAGGGTTTGAAGGCTACAACCTTTGTAGCTCCCGTTTTTGATTCGCTCCTTAGGCTCTTTGGTGTTGAGTCGAGGTCCTCTTGATGTCCTCTTGTATCCACGACGATCCACCACTGAGATATCCGTCCAAGCTCGCAACTTCGACAATCCGAAGGAAACACTCTAAACGAAGCGGCTAAGCTTGTGTAGAATGATGTTGTGGTGTGGAATCTCACTTCAAAAACCTATCTTTGAGTGGTATTTGCTCACTAGGAAAATCAAGAGAGCAAGAGATGGAGGAGAATGAAGATGGTGGCTTTTCTTTGCAAGAGGTAAAATGATAACCATAAGGTTAAACTTGTGAAAGAAATAAATATCACTATATATATTTATTCCTTCTTGACTTCAACCATGATTAAATGATAGATGATTAATTTAACTTGGGTTTAGAATGATAAAGGAAAGGATAACCATGGTTTAGTGGTAGGTGAGCAAGGTTAGGTTAGAAGAAGGATGTAGAAACTAGCATAATTATCCTTTCCTTTTTCATTTTCTTTTTAAATCCATAATCAAATAATAATCCATTAAATAATCAATGGTGTGAGTCTTATATTGCCACCATTTCCATATATAATCAACCATGATGGTTTGATGTATGTATGTGTACATGTATGCACATCTACATGTGCATGAAACTAGAAAAAAAGAAAGAAGCATATGCATGCATGCATACATCCACCAAACCCTAGAAAGGTTTTAAGTGAGAAAACTAATGGTTAAATGATAAATCAACACTTGATTTATCAATCCGGTCATATCTCATATGACCCCACCAAAATCAGTTCACCCGATCAATGTTCGGTATCATATACGCACATTTCAATCGGGTGCATGCGCATATCGCATATGCACACCACAACGTTTCGCCTGGACTGGGTAACTCCTCTGTGGGACTCTAAGACTCGTCAATACGCCGGTAGAGGGTAATGATCATATCAAGTACCCTCAAGCCGCAAGCGGTCAGCTAAACGTAACGGCCACCCGGGTATTGAGCGATCAGAAGACAACAAGCGAACCTGCTACAACTCCCGTCGAGCCATCCGGCAACACTACCGTACAGTCCGGTCTCTTCGTCAGATATGCTGCATATCGAGCCTAGGGATGGTCACGTCGACCCCAATAACTCAATAAGTCATGCCGGTGAATGGTCTATAACAGTTCGAGAAACTACTGATAACACTTATCAGCAAATCTCAGCAGCCCTGGCCAGGGACTTGCTGCTATAACCAGTCGGGCATAGTACAGCATCAACTCCCAATATCGGGAGAGACGAAACCCCTCCTATCGCTCATTGCCTTCGTGTGTCTCGGGACTGTACCCAACGGCCACCTGTTTGCACGACTCATTAGAGCCGTTGTAGGGTGGTAATCAAAGTACAGTGGGAGAACACACAAGGCTCTATGACGATCTCGGGTCTACAGACTAACCTGTACCAGTGTTACCTGAGAACTGCTATCCGACGATAGATATAATTCCATATAGGAGTTCTCGGCGAGTCCGTCCAGTGTACCCAGTCACCACTGAGCACCCGTATATGATCTTGATGTCAAACATCGATGAATGTGGGAACATCCATCGCCCATCACATGGGTCTAGTATCATATACGCTAGTCTACTCTGGTATATCGATGCCCCGTCTCGATACACCTCCGACTAGGGACATTTCAGGATATGCTTATAGACTACAAACGTCCCACTAGTATGATCTCTATCATAATCAGAGTAGTCAAGCAGATATCCTTGGGGCTTTATCAGCATGTATGAATGAATAAAAGCATGATTAAATCAACATGTCAGATAAAGAATAACCAGATAGCATATTATCATGTCGAGCAAGAATGCAAACTGAATATATATACATGTATAGATACATCCACTATCACATAATGGCCTCTAGGGCATACATATATCCAACAATAAGCATGGAAAACACGGTGTAACTCAATAACACACCAAATCCCAAAATACTCTGATCGGCCCTCAGATCGGCCCTCAAATCCTGTACGTCTCATGAAAACCAGTGCCTATCATCGACACGTAAATACCCGTATTCATACGTTCCTCGAGACACAAGTATCCCTCTTCGACACTTGTATTTCACGTATCGGTCTGTTAAACCCTATATCTCTCTCGGAAAGTAAGTGCCCAACATCGACACTTTAATTTCCCATATCGCATCTCAAATGCATAACTCCATATAAAGTAGCATATGCAACATAAAACATCAATATGAGCATATCACGGAAAGATTCGCCAAATAATGCATCAAGTCATTGATTGTATCTCACAATTCCTAAAAATCCAAATCCAGAATACATATATATACAGCGTCCCATACCACCGATATATATGCAATAAAAACGGATCATATAATAACAACAAGGTATATGTTCCCAAAAATCCAATCCAGAATACATATATATACAGCGTCCCATACCATCGATATATATGCAATAAAAACTGATCATATAATAATAACAAGGTATATGTTCGAACGAGTAATGTAGCATGGCATACATATGAGCATGTAGGTATACAGGTATGTTCTATGTAATATGTACTATCACACAGGTATAACTGTTTAATGTCGCTAACCCATAGCAAGATATATAAATGAGCATTTGTGTTGTGCGTAACATGGCAATTATCAACAGTGTGTGTGTAGCATATCATTGGTGCTCGTGCAACATGGACTGTCGATAATAGTGCAGTGTACAACAGGTACAATATCAAGCACAAGTAACTATATGCAACATGAATCATGCAATATCTCTATATAAGCAAATGAGCATACGGCTAACATTATATCATATTTAGCCCCGACGCTTAGCGCCATACGGGCGATTCCCCGTAGATGTTAAATCTACTCACGTGTGGTCTCCAGCTATGAAAATCCGACCACCTGCTTCCCTTTGTTCGCAGCGTCTGAAGTCCCCGCTTGCGACGCTATAATATCACAAACACAAGAAATAATGCGAATATCTTAGAAGTAATCACAATAACACAACACTACGTATTTTAAAACGCATCAACGCACTAAACCAACTCACGAGTACACGTCTAGTGCAAACACACGCAACGATACCTAAACCCAAACTGAGTACCTCGCAGCACGACACACGACTCGTGTCGCAACACGTATCACGCGAACTCAAAACACTAGATTAAAGGTAATCGATCCCAGATTTTTGCATACTGCATTTACTAACTAAATAAACAGTACCAAACAACCCAAAACCACAGCAGACAACTACCACAGAAGACCCACCCCAAAACTCCCCAAGTCGGCCGGCGTCGCCGGCCCCCTCCTCAAGTCTCGCCGGCCCCGGCCGGTGGGATGGCCCCCGCCTCCTAGGTGGTGTCTCAGGTCAACCTGCACATCTCTCTGAAGTTGTTGATTCAGTCACTAAATCTCCCAGGTCACAGCAGATACTAATATCTCTAAAAGACACTAAAAAACCGACATCGCCTCAATCGATATAAACTACGTTCTACGCAACAATTAACGATCAAAACCACACAAAAACTATAAATTAACAGTAGAGGGGTTATACCTAACAACTTTGCTCTCTAGTTCCAAGCTTTCTCTATCTCCAAGTGATCAAGAGCAAGAAATCCAAAGCTTTTGGTATTTTTGTGATAGGTTTCAGAATTTTGAGGATTTTTGTGATAGAAATGAATTAAAATGAGAAGGGAAATGATCTAGGGCAGTGGGGATTGAGAGAATTTCGGCCAAGGGGTGAGGTGGAGGATTGAAGAGGGTTTCCTAGCAATTTCCTTCATTTATTGCCTCATTAATGCATACACACACACACTCACTCATGCATGCATCTACTCTATCTCTTTTCTTTTCTTTTTCTTTTAATTTCCTAGTTTAATCCTAGTCCACACATAAATCCCTAGGTGAAGAGAGAAGGATTTCTTAACTCAAAAGTTTTAAAGAAAAGGTCGCTTACAGAAATTTTCCCAAAATTTGAATACCGCATTAAAATAATATTAAAAATTGGGAAAAAAATCAAATTGAACCAAAACGTCCCATATACTCCCAAAGCTCGCGCACTAGCTTTATTTTTGCTAATCTAGGTGCTGGCAAGTCTATCTGGTCGTTTGTTCACAGTCGGGTAAAAACGGAAATACCGACAAACTTACCCTAAAACGGACAAATTCGCATAACGATTTCTAAAACGTTACAATCTCCCCCCCTTATAGAAATTCGGTCCCCGAATTAAAATTTCATACTAATCGTACCTTCAAAAAGATAAGGGAATTTCTTCCGCATCTCGCTCTCGACCTCCCAAGTGATCTCCTCACCAGTCGGACTACGCCATAAAACCTTTACAGAAGGCAAGTCCCTAGACCGAAGTTTCTTCACCTGCCGATCCAAAATAACTATCGGCTGCTCGGTGAACGAAAGATCACGCTCAAGCTGAACGGTCTCGTGCTGAATCATATGAGAAGGATCATGAAGGTATCTACGAAGCATCGACACATGAAAAACGGGGTGAACATCTGGAAAACTATGCGGGAGTGCTAAACGATAAGCAACGGAACCCACTTGCTCAAGGATCTCGAAAGGACCTACAAATCTGGGACTGAGCTTTCCTCTCTTCCCAAATCGCATAACGCCCTTCATCGGAGAAATCTTCAGGAATACATGATCTCCCACTGCGAACTCAAGTCTGCGACGACGACGGTCGGCATAAGACTTCTGCCTGCACTGGGCTGCTCTCATCCTGTCCTGAATCAGCTGGATCTTCTCCGTAGTCTCCTGAACAAGCTGGGTCCCAAAACCAAACTCTCACTAAGCTCGGTCCAACAGACTGGCGATCGACACTTCCTACCATATAAAGCCTCAAAAGGTGCCATCTGAATAGTCTCCTGAAAGCTGTTATTGTAGGAGAACTCAATCAACGGCAAGTGACGATCCCAACTACCCCCAAAATCAAGCACACATGCACGGAGCATATCCTCCAGAGTCTGAATAGTCCGCTCCGTTTGACCATCGGTCTGCGGATGAAAAGCGGTGCTAAAACTCAATCTGGTACCCAAAGCTTCCTGAAGCTTCTGCCATAGACGGCTAGTAAACTGGGTACCTCTGTCGGATACTATGCATGTGGGAACACCGTGCAAACGCACAATCTCATCTATATAAAGCTGAGCGTACTGAGCATAGCCGAAAGTGGTCTTCACTGGAAGGAAGTGAGCCGCTTTCGTCAACCGGTCTACAATAACCCAAATGGAGTCGTACCCTCTACTGGTCCTGGGTAGACCCACAATGAAATCCATGGAAATCTGCTCCCATTTCCACTCCGGAATGGGTAAAGGCTGCAACTCTCCAGCCGGTCTCTGATGCTCAGCCTTGACTTGCTGACAAGTCAGGCACCTCGAAACGAAGTCCGAAATATCGCGTTTCATCCCTTCCCACCAATAGAAGTCTCTTAAATCTCTGTACATCTTGGTGGAACCCGGATGAACGCTAAAGGTCGACTGATGTGCCTGCTCTAGGATCTCGCGTCTCAACCCATCAACATCTGGTACACACAAGCGAGTCCCGCATCGTAGCACACCCTGGTCATCAATCCTGAACTCCGAAACTGTACCCTGTCGAACAAGCTCAATAATCTCAGACAAACGAGCATCACTGGGTTGCACCTCCCGAATACGATCAACAAGTAGTGGACGGGCGCGGACATGAGCAAACTGTCCCCCAGTGGAGGTGAACTCGAACTGTACTCTACTATCGCACAAGAGCTGCCAATCTGCAGAAGACTGACACCGAACGTCGCTCAGCTGGGACAAGCTACCCACGGGCCTACGACTCAAAGCATCGGCTACCACATTCGCCCTGCCCGGGTGATAAAGGATCTCGCAATCATAATCCTTTACTAGCTCCATCCATCGGCGCTGTCTCAGGTTCAGATCTCTCTGCTGGAAGATGTACTTCAGACTCTTGTGATCCGTGAAGATCTGACACGACTCTCCATACAAGTAGTGTCTCCAGATCTTCAACGCAAAGACTACCGCTGCCATCTCAAGATCGTGAGTGGGGTAATTCTGCTCGTGCTTCTTCAGCTGCCTAGAAGCATATGCAATCACCCTATCATGCTGCATCAAAACACAGCCGAGCCCCACTCGAGAAGCATCACAAAACACAACGTAGCCTCCCGATCCAGAAGGTAAAGAAAGAACTGGTGCTTTCGTCAACCGAGTCTTCAACTGCTGAAAACTCTGCTCGCACGCATCAGTCCAGAGAAAAGGAACCCCCTTCCGGGTCAGTCCAGTCAGCGGTGCAGCGATACTCGAAAAATCCTGCACGAAACGGCGATAATAACCAGCTAAGCCCAAAAAGCTGCGGACCTCAGTCACCGATACAGGTCTGGGCCAAAGCTGTACAGCCTCGATCTTCCTCGGGTCCACAAGAATACCATCACTAGTCACCACATGACCCAGGAAGTCCACTCTATCAATCCAAAATGCGCACTTTGAGAATTTAGCATACAGCTGATGCTCTCTCAATATCTGCAAAGTAATCCCCAAGTGCTGCTCATGCTCCTCTCGACTCCTAGAGTAAACCAGTATGTCATCAATAAATACGATAATGAACTGGTCGAGGAACGGCCTGAAAATCCGGTTCATCAGATCCATGAACGCTGCTGGCGCATTGGTGAGTCCGAACGACATCACCAAAAACTCATAATGCCCATAGCGCGTACGAAAAGCAGTCTTCGGAATGTCATCATTCCGAACCCGCAACTGATGATAACCCGAACGCAAATCAATCTTCGAAAAATGTTTCGCACCCTGGAGCAGATCGAATAAATCGTCAATGCGGGGTAAAGGATACCTGTTCCGCACCGTAACACGGTTCAATTGACGATAATCCACACATAGCCTCAAACTGCCGTCCTTCTTCTTGACGAACAGAACAGGAGCTCCCCACGGCGAAACACTCGGACGCACAAGTCCCAAATCAAGCAATTCTTGCAATTGATCCTTAAGCTCTCTAAGCTCTGCCGGAGCCATCCGATAAGGTGGTATAGAAATAGGCTCCGTGCCAGGAATCAGATCAATGCAGAACTCAATATCGCGCTCTGGCGGCAACCCAGGTAACTCATCGGGAAAGACATCGGGAAACTCTCGCACGGTAAAAACCTGGTCCAACAACTCCACTGTGGCTCCAGTATAATGAATGAACGCCAAGAATCCCCGACATCCCTTCCTCAAAAGCCGACTAGCGCACAAAACAGAAATCAAGCTGTGAGGGGCGGCACTACGGTCCCCCTGCACAACAAACACTGACTCGCCGGAAAAACAAAATCTAACTGTCTTCTCACGGCAGTCCACAGACGCATAGCAAGTAGCTAGCCAATCCATGCCTAACAACACGTCGAATTCCAACATCTCCAGAAGGATCAAGTCGACGGACAGATCTCTGTCACCAATATGGACGACACAAGATCGAAACACATAACGCGCAACAAACGACTCTCCCACAGGAGTAGTCACAACCAGCGGCTGATCCAGCAAACACGACTCTCGGCCTAACCTCGGCACGAAGTGCGTAGAAACATACGAATGCGTGGATCCCGGATCAAAAAGAACATGCGCATCAAAAGAACATACAGAAAGAGTACCTGAAACCACGGCATTGGACGCCTGAGCGTCCTGGTGAGTCAAGGCAAAAACCCTAGCCTGACCTCTACCGGCTACTGGCTGTCCTCTGCCTCTGCCACCTCGACCTCTCGGTACAAAACCTCCGCGACCACAACCTCGCTGAACAGGAGTCTGACGCGGCGCAACTACAGGAATAAGAGGCAACGCTCTCTGAGGTGGAGAAGGTGGTAAGGTAACCAGCGGTACTGCTGGCTCGTTCACACGCGGCTCTGTACAATCTCGAACCCGATGACCCAAACTACCGCACCGGTAACATCCAGAAACGAACTGCCGATCATCCTGAGGGTAAGAACCATAAAGCCGACCTCGTCCCGAACTGCCACTATCAGAACGGAAACTGTCTCGACGTCTAAACGCCTGCCTCGCTGCCGGATCACCTATACGAACTCTCTTCGGTCCCGGAGCAACTGATGACTCAGCTAGACGCTCCTCTACCAAAAGAGCTGCATCCACCGCTGCCGCATACGTGTCACAATGCTGAATGCGGATGGCTAAGAATATCTGGGTAAGCAGGCCTCGAACAAACCTCTTCACCCTCATCTCCTCAGTCGCCACCAGGTATGGAGCATATATCGACAGCTCAGTAAACAATACATCATAATCCGACACCGTCATCCCCGGCGTCTGACGTAAAGACTCAAACCTGCGCGCTCGCGCATCCCTGACGCTCGGTGGAAGAAAACGAACAAGAAACGACGTCACAAACTCAGCCCAGGTCATAGGAGCAAGACCAGCAGCTCTGCCCCTCTCCAATGACTCACACCACTTCTGGGCCATACCCTCCAGACGAAAACTGGCAAACTCTACCCGTCTCTCGTCGGAACATCTGAGTGAGCGACAAATCCTGGCCATCCGGTCGATAAACGACTGCGGATCCTCAGTAGCATCTGTGCCCGTAAACACCGGAGGTCTCAACCTCATGAAATCTGTCAACGACACAGCAATAACCTCCGGAGCTGCAACTGCGACTACCGGAACCGTAGGTACCATCGTGGTCCCCGCAGCGGGTGGAACAACTGCCTGCCCCTGCGCTCGGATGGTCTCTACCAAAGTCCCCACCATCTGGCGCAGATCCTGCATACCAGCTCCAATCATAGCAATATACTCCGGTACAACAGGCGTACCACCCTGGTCAGTTCTCGCCTCAGGCGAGTCAACCCTGACCTCGGCCCTCGCGGCCGCTCTCTGAGCCCTCGTAGTCTTCGGCGGCATATGGGCTAAAAATTGAAACAAGATTCGATAAGGAAACGGAAATCGAATCACAAGATGTATATCAATCACGGAAGGAACATCAATCAATAAGTCCTAAGGTCACTTAGGCGGAGTACCGTGTCGTAAGTATGCCGCGGAACATACACACGCTACGTCACTCTGCTTAAGCTACCTACTCCATCATACCAAAGTCAACCTAGACTCCGAAAGGTAAAACCTAACGCTCTGATACCAACTTTGTCACGACCCGCAATTCGGTCCGTAACCGGCACTTAAACTACGTAACGTCTACAGGCGTACGTAACTTAAGTAAGCCGAAAACCCAGAAATCTAAACCACCCAAAACTGGATCAACGGAGAAAAACATAGTTTAAAAATATTAGAAGTCGCCATTTAAAATCTCTAACTCTAGTTTTCTTTCATAAAAATTTCGGCAGCACCTACTTTATAAAACTGGCCCCGAAAACGGGTACAACACAGATAATATATAAAACATCCCAAGTGGGAGAAAAATCACGCCCACCGGCGGAGACAATCACCACAACAAGTATACGACGCCAAAGCGAAGAAATATCAAGAGAACGACTATAAAGGAAGTAAACATTTCCAAAATAACCTGCTTCTACGAGCACGGTTCCCAAAACCAAAATAATAAAACACTGATATCTCACAAGTCGTCTCTAAGTCATATACAACAGGGGTAGATGGAGAATACTAGATCCAACAAAAGATATACAATATACAACGGAAAACCGCAAACCCACCTACAATGCAACGGCCTCACTGCCAAAGGTAGCGGTATCCACAAAAGTAGTGATGATAAGCTGCCCTGCCGCGACTACTCAGAGGGTAAGTCCTGCAAAAACTGTGGCACAACGGGGGTGAGTTGCCAACTCGTGAATAGTAATTAACATCATACTGAAAATCGCAAGTATGCACTAACAGCAATGATAAAAAACATGTGAACTGGTAGCATGAGTATGACAATATGAATATACAACTATCATGATCAAGGTATACCACCAGGGTACTATTTCTACATGAATCCTATGCATATCAACTGAATACTGAGTGCGGAATAGTAAATAATCTCATGCACAAATCATAAGCATGGAAAACACGGTGTAACTCAACAACACACCAAATCCCAAAATACTCTGATCGGCCCTCAGATCGGCCCTCAAATCCTGTACGTCTCATGAAAACCAGTGCCTATCATCGACACGTAAATACCCGTATTCATACGTTCCTCGAGACACAAGTATCCCTCTTCGACACTTGTATTTCACGTATCGGTCTGTTAAACCCCATATCTCTCTCGGAAAGTAAGTGCCCAACATCGACACTTTAATTTCCCATATCGCATCTCAAATGCATAACTCCATATAAAGTAGCATATGCAACATAAAACATCAATATGAGCATATCACGGAAAGATTCGCCAAATAATGCATCAAGTCATTGATTGTATCTCACAATTCCCAAAAATCCAAATCCAGAATACATATATATACAGCGTCCCATGCCACCGATATATATGCAATAAAAACTGATCATATAATAACAACAAGGTATATGTTCCCAAAAATCCAATCCAGAATACATATATATACAGCGTCCCATACCACCGATATATATGCAATAAAAACTGATCATATAATAATAACAAGGTATATGTTCGAACGAGTAATATAGCATGGCATACATATGAGCATGTAGGTATACAGGTATGTTCTATGTAATATGTACTATCGCACAGGTATAACTGTTTAATGTCGCTAACCCATAGCAAGATATATAAATGAGCATGTGTGTTGTGCGTAACATGGCAATTATCAACAGTGTGTGTGTAGCATATCATTGGTGCTCGTGCAACATGGACTGTCGATAATAGTGCAGTGTACAACAGGTACAATATCAAGCACAAGTAACTATATGCAACATGAATCATGCAATATCTCTATATAAGCAAATGAGCATACGGCTAATATTATATCATATCTAGCCCCGACGCTTAGCGCCATACGGGCGATTCCCCGTAGATGTTAAATCTACTCACGTGTGGTCTCCAGCTATGAAAATCCGACCACCTGCTTCCCTTTGTTCGCAGCGTCTGAAGTCTCCGCTTGCGACGCTATAATATCACAAACACAAGAAATAATGCGAATATCTTAGAAGTAATCACAATAACACAGCACTACGTATTTTAAAACGCATCAACGCACTAAACCAACTCACGAGTACACGTCTAGTGCAAACACACGCAACGATACCTAAACCCAAACTGAGTACCTCGCAGCACGACACACGATTCATGTCGCAACACGTATCACGCGAACTCAAAACACTAGATTAAAGGTAATCGATCCCAGATTTTTGCATACTGCATTTACTAACTAAATAAACAGTACCAAACAACCCAAAACCACAGCAGACAACTACCACAGAAGACCCACCCCAAAACTCCCCAAGTCGGCCGGCGTCGCCGGCCCCCTCCTCAAGTCTCGCCGGCCCCGGCCGGTGGGATGGCCCCCGCCTCCTAGGTGGTGTCTCAGGTCAACCTGCACATCTCTCTGAAGTTGTTGATTCAGTCACTAAATCTCCCAGGTCACAGCAGATACTAATATCTCTAAAAGACACTAAAAAACCGACATCGCCTCAATCGATATAAACTACGTTCTACGCAACAATTAACGATCAAAACCACACAAAAACTATAAATTAACAGTAGAGGGGTTATACCTAACAACTTTGCTCTCTAGTTCCAAGCTTTCTCTATCTCCAAGTGATCAAGAGCAAGAAATCCAAAGCTTTTGGTATTTTTGTGATAGGTTTCAGAATTTTGAGGATTTTTGTGATAGAAATGAATTAAAATGAGAAGGGAAATGATCTAGGGCAGTGGGGATTGAGAGAATTTCGGCCAAGGGGTGAGGTGGAGGATTGAAGAGGGTTTCTTAGCAATTTCCTTCATTTATTGCCTCATTAATGCATACACACACACACTCACTCATGCATGCATCTACTCTATCTCTTTTCTTTTCTTTTTCTTTTAATTTCCTAGTTTAATCCTAGTCCACACATAAATCCCTAGGTGAAGAGAGAAGGATTTCTTAACTCAAAAGTTTTAAAGAAAAGGTCGTTTACAGAAATTTTCCCAAAATTTGAATACCGCATTAAAATAATATTAAAAATTGGGAAAAAAAATCAAATTGAACCAAAACGTCCCATATACTCCCAAAGCTCGCGCACTAGCTTTATTTTTGCTAATCTAGGTGCTGGTAAGTCTATATGGTCGTTTGTTCACAGTCGGGTAAAAACGGAAATACCGACAAACTTACCCTAAAACGGACAAATTCGCAATACGATTTCTAAAACGTTACATTCACGTAATCCGGTAACTTGGGCACCCCTCCTGGGTCAACCTGTACCCCCTACGAGTGCAGCGAATAGCCCGCCAATTCTAGAGTGAAGCCCCCTCCGTCTCAATGCCATGAGATGCGGGCTTGTTGCCCTCCAGAACCCGGCTATCCGTGCACCCCTCCGCGGGGTAATCCTAGTACAGAAAGTAAAATATACATACAACGGGTACATCGACCGCAACTTGGTCGTGCCCCAAAATAATAATACAAACAGGCAGTGACGGCAGTCCACATGTCGGACGCTCGCCCCGCAATATCAAATGTACATAATACAACAGAAACAGTACTAGCATTGCATCCAGGCTATCCTCCACGACCGATCCGCAACATCACAGCAAAATCACAAAACATCAACGTGAAAGTCACGTTCGCAAATCCGTCTAACCGGGCTATAGCAGTTAGACCGGATTTACCGATCGAGTGATATTCACGGTCGCAGATATAATGTAAATACTGTGAAAAAATGTGTTTAAAATATCCGATCGATCAAAAAATTAACAAGTGGGCCCCCAAGCAATACTGTAGCACTCACAGAAATTCTGGGCCCAATATTAATATTCCAAAACCCCTAAAATCTGCCCAGAAGCCCACTGGAAAAAAAATGATACAGTGAGGACACCAATGTGCGGCGGAACAGCGGCCCAAGGAGGGGTTTGGCCGCGGTTCCGTGCTTCATTGGTCGATTCACTGTATCGAATTTTTACTGTAGTCTTAGAATTTCCAGTACATTAGTTTTTTACAACCTGAAAAATTTTTGGACTTCAAAAAATTTGCACAGAAAACTGATGTGAGGAAAAAGT
Organism: Agapanthus africanus; assembly: GCA_030015575.1. Classification (NCBI taxonomy): domain Eukaryota; kingdom Viridiplantae; phylum Streptophyta; class Magnoliopsida; order Asparagales; family Amaryllidaceae; genus Agapanthus; species Agapanthus africanus. The sequence continues at coordinate 229,673,856 of JASDDO010000006.1, read as the reverse complement.
GGGTTTTTTGGAATTTTGGTCGATCGGAAATGCAAACACATCAAACAAAGCTAGACGAAGTTAATGGCGAGGCTCTGATACCACTGTAAGTGCACGGCGGCGCCCCGGCCGTCAATCCGACGGCCAAATGCGGAAGCGGTGATAAACTTTAATTTTGCGAACTTAGCAAACCGGCACCCCCGCATACTTTTCACCCGGATCGGGCCATTAACCAAGCTAACTAGCAATTAAGAAAAGAGTAGAGAAGTTATACCAAGCGATCCGTGTCCTTCGGTCTTCATCTCCACTCCGATCTCCCGCGGAATCTCTGTCCATCATCGTCTCGTCGGAAAGGGCACCACGTAGCCGGAATCGTTTACGGGCTCCCACCTCTTGATCGAGACAACTCGGGCGCGAAGTTGGCTAGCCGACGCGTCCAAGGGATGCTGTAGAATAGCGTAGTAGCCATGTCTCTTTGGGGTTTAAGAGGTTGCCATTTATGAAGGAATTTGTACACAAGAATTTCATGGATGCTTGCTAGAAAAAATGGAGCATGCAAAAATCTCTTGCTGTGAAAATGAGTTTGGCCAAGAACAAAGATGTTCTCTGTGGAACCATGTGAGTTGTGAGTGTAAATTAAAAAACATGCAAAAGGAAATTAACACCCACAAAACAACAGCACACTCATTTTGCTCCTCTTTTAAACCTTAGGAAATTAATCCACACTCACAAATGGGGGGGGGACCCACGAAAAATGGCATGAAGGAATTTTCCCACCAAAAATTAAACCCCTCCACTCATGAACAGTGGCCGGCCCCTGCAATCTCCAAGTGGGGAAAAAGGAATGGAATAAATTAAGAGGAGAAAAAAGAATAGATAATTATCAAAGGTCACCCTCATCTCACTCATCAATCTCCTTTTTCAAACCATCACAAGAAAAGATAATGAAGTGGACAAGAATGGAATCTCATCATGAGGAAGCTACAATATGCAAGGAAGCCCTCCACTAATAAGTTAATTGCAAACTTGCAATTAACCCCCTCCAACGAAAAGTCCGGCCGCGAAGGAATAAAAGAAAACCGGCCGGAACGGAATGCAAATTGGCAACTTTAGAAAACTGATCCCGTAATAAATTACAGGAAAACCCCCCTACTGTAAATACATGCCCGCATTTGTATTCTCACTGAACACAAATGCAAAGAGACAAAACTGCACTATCTAATACTAGGATCCGGCTTAAGCCAAAGCCGGCTAGTAAAAACCGTCCGATCACGATCCGCGCAATACCGCTCGTATCTGATCGAACCCTGCCATATCTCCATACGGCCTCTACAGCGTTTCGCCCGAAAGCTTGAGTAACTGTAAGTGTGGTGGACTCTAAAGACTCGTCAATACTATGGCTGTGGATTTAACCACTAGCACGTCAGAGGTATAAGCCAATACGTGACGGGCCACCAGCTATTGACCAAAAGGGACGTCGATGAGCGAACTCATTCTGACACCCTACTGAGCCTGTCAGTGACAATATCCGTACAGTCCGGTCCGTTCGTCTATGAGCATCGCATGTCAGGCCTAGGGGGTTGGTAAAAGTCAGACCCCCAAAAGCGGTACAAGTCGTGTCGGAGTGTAGCCCAGAACACCCTGAGATACTACTGGAATACCTACCAGTAAATCTCCTGCCTTGGCCAAGGACTTCGTGTAATGGATCTCCTAGACACAGCGCGACCTCACCCCCAATACCGAGAGAGACGAACCCCTGAAGATCCGCTCACTGCCTCCATGTGGCTCGGGACTGTACCCAACTAAAACCTGTTTGCACGACTCCTTTGAGCCGTGGTAGGGTAGTAATCAAAGCACAGTGGGAACTCACACGAGACAAATGACGATCCCCAGGTCGATGAACTAACCTGTACACGTGTCATCTGGGAACAGCTATCTGACGTCAGGTATAAGACCAACTAGCATGTTCCCGGCGAGTCCTGTCCGGTGTACTCATAACCCAGTGAGCACCTGTATACATCTTAGGTGAACCAACTGACACCAGTGGCTTGTAAGACCGGCCACCGCCCCTCGTCGGGGACTCGACTGTATACACTATTCTACTCTGGAGAATCGATGCCCTGTCTTGAAACTCCCACGACTAGGGACCTTTTAAGGATGTGCTTATAGACTCCAGCTCTCACTTATATGATCACCCTCATACTGCCGGCAGTCAAGCAAGAATCCTAGGGGCTCTATCAACGTGCAATAGCGACCTGTCAGGTCACCTAAAGCAGTACACGATGATAAAGGTAAACCAGATAGTATACTATCATCTCGAGTAAGACTGACCTACCGGGATTGGTCCTCCCTCAATCATTGCAATCACGTGCCTGTGATCCAATAATTGACTCTGAGGGTACTATCTCCAACAATGAGGAATACAACACTTCTTGCTACAATTTTACTATATATGCATGGTTTATCTGGATTTTTGATATAGTCGAATTCTTTGACCGTCTCATCAAAATAAATGTTCCAACTTCGTGATGCCTGCTTTAGTCTATAAATAGACTTAAGCAACTTGCACACCTTTTCGCTGCTCCCACTCTGAATGAAACCCTCTGGCTGATTCATATAGACGCACTCTTCTAAATTTCCATATAGAGAAGCGGTCTTTACGTCCATCTGCAGATCTTATAGTCATGGAAGGCAACAATGGCAAGAAAGATCCAAATGGATTTGAGCATAGCTACTAGAGAAAAGGTTTCGTCATAGTCCAAACCAGGTCTTTGACGAAAACCTTTTGTAACAAGTCTAGCCTTATATGTTTCCACCTGTCCATCTACACCAATTTTCTTTCTGAAGATCCATTTGCAGCCTACGGGTTTTACCCCTTCTGGAGCAAAGTCCAAAGTCCATACATTGTTGGTGTACATGGACTCCATTTTGGTCCGCATTGCATCCGGCCATTTTACTAAGTCTCTGCTCTGAATAGCTTGCTGGAAGCTAGTTGGCTCATCATCTTTGATGATGCAATCCTTTCGATCCCCGTCTATGAGAAAACCGTAGTATCTCTCGGGCGGATGAGATAGCCTACTAGTTCTGCAGAGTGGCACGGGAATGTCAGGTTCTTTCGAAACTTCTGGTTCCACCATGCTTTCATTAATAGTTTGTCCTTCTGAAATTTCTTCCAGTTCTATTGCGCTCCCACTTATCTCATTTTCTAAAAATTCAGTTTCCAAGAAGTGGGCATGCCGAGAAACAAAGAATTTTTGATCCTCTGCGTAATAGAAAAGATAACCCTGGAGTTCTTTAGGTATCCCACAAACTTACACAGTACTGAGCTTGCCTCGAGCTTATCCGCATGCTTCTTTTTTACAAAAGCTTGACATCCCCATGACTTAAGGTACTTAAAATAGGGTTTCTTTCCACTCCATATTTGATATGGTGTGGTAGGCACTGACTTAATAGGAACCTTGTTCAAAAGATATGCGGCTGATTCTAGTGCATAACCACAGAAGGATTGCGGTAACTCAGTATTACTCATCATGGAACAAAATATATCCAATAGGGTTCTATTCCACCTTTCTGATACACCGTTGTGCTGAGGTGTATATGGAGGAGTAAGCTGAAAGAGAATTCCATTCTCTTTTAAGTATCACAGGAACTCGGCACTCAAGTATTCACCACCTCGATCAGATCTCAGTGTCTTGATACTTTTGCCGGTTTGTTTTTCTACATCATTCTTGTTGGTTCCTAAACATGACAGCAAGGTTTCGGGTGGCATCATCCATGCCAAATTTAAATTTTCGCCATGTTTAAACAACCCAAGATAAGATCTTTAACTAGAGAATCAAATGGAAATATAATGTAAACACTTTACTATTAAGTGATTAGGGATTACAACCTTTGTAGTCCTCTCCTTCACTTCTAAAGCTCCGAGTTGAGGTCCTTTCACTGCGATTATTAAGCTCCCGGACTCTAGAGAGGCTCCATGAGGTGAATGGGGCATCCTTGTTTGTAGTCTTCACTATCCAAGATGATCTACGTCGAGACAACACAAACTCAAGCTAGCACTTCACTAATGAGTTATTAGTGAAGCTAACACCCTAATCTAAGTGGTTAGAATAGATGAGGATGATGAAGTAGGGTTTTTGCTCACTTTAGAATTTTAATTCTCACTATTTTTCATCACATGAAGAAAATCAAGAGAGCAAAAATCAATGAAGAAGAAGAAACTCAAGCTCAAATGAGAAGAATTGTGATGAGGTTAGAAATGCAATCAAGGGTTAAATGTATCATAGCTAACTCATGTAGAGAATAAACCATAGGTTAGGGTTAAAAGTTAGGTCAACAAATATCTTAGTAAAATATCTAAAGAGTGGACTTAGTCAACATATAAAAAAATCATAACTATTTTCCACAATTTAGAATTAACTAAAATATATAATTCTAACCCTAATCCTAGCCATGGTGAGAATCTCTTAAACCTTAGTTGCATGTATAACCTAGCATGTCACAATATTATATATCACATATATAATATATAATGTAACAAAAGAAAATGATACAATAAACATATATCACATATATGTTAAATGTATCCAAAGTGAGAAAATGAAATACTTAAGTGAGCATATATTAGTTAATATTATTTAATATATCACATATATAATTATACATTAAATTATCGAATCAACACTTAATCCGATAATCCGGCTATATCACATATAACCGACTAATATAAAATATATCATCTCATCGAATTTGATCCGATGTCCCAGCTATATCACATATAACCGGCCGATATTATATATCATGAGAATACAATACGGTTTCACATACTCGTATCAATCTCGGTCCCGCACATATCACATATGTTCTCCTACTCCGTTTCTCCTGAGCCTGGAAACTTCTGTATAGGACTCTAAAGACTCGTCAATACGTCGGCAGTAGGTGATGATCATATCAAACGCCCACAAGTCGCAAGCGGTCAGCTAAACGTAATGGCCACCCTGTATTAAGCAATTAGAAGATCAACAAGCAAGCCTGCTCACACTCCTGTGAATTCAATCAGTAACACTACCGTATAGTCCGGTCTGTCCGTCTGATATGTCGCATATCTAGCCTAGGGGTGGTAAACGTCAGACCCCAGTAGCTTGATAAGTCGTGCCGATGTGAGGCTCATAACAGTTCGAGAAACTACTGATAACACTTATCAGTAAATCTCAGCAACCCTGGCCAGGGATTTGATGTTATGGCCAATCGAGCACAGCGCAACATCAACCCCCTATATCGGGAGAGACGAAATCCTCTCCTATCGCTCATTACCTCCATGTGACTCGGGACTGTACCCAAAAGCCACTATTTTGCACGCCCTCTTGGACGTGGTAAGGTAGAAATCAAAGCACAATGGGAATCACACAAGACTCTATGATGATCTTGGGTCAATAGACTAACCTGCACCAGTGTCACCAGAGAACTGCTATCTGACGTGAGGTATATCACCATCTAGGAGTTCTCGGCGAGTCCTGTCCAGTGTACCCAGTTTCCACTGAGCACCCGTATACTATCCTTGATGTCAAACACCAATAGATGTGGGATCATCCATCGCCCATCATATGGGTCAAGATACGTATACGCTAGTCTACTCTGGAATATCGATATCCTGTCTCGATACTCCCACGACTAGGAACAATTAAAGGATGTACTTGCAACTACCCTGGCCCCACTAGTATGATCTCCATCATAGTCCTGGTAGTCTAGTACATATCCTTAGGGCTTTACCAACATGTGAGAGTAAGACAATATAATAATATAAGTCAACATGTTAAGATAAAGAGCAACCAGATATCTTACTATCATGTCGAGCAAGAAAGTCCTCTGTATATATGTCCAAACATCCACTATAATATACATCACATGTATAACAATGGCCTCTAGGGCATACATATAACTAATAATTCTTATATTCCCGGAATTTCTTAAAGGCTTCGGATTTATGTTTCATCAAGAATACATGTCTGTACCTAGAGAAATCATCCGTAAAGGTAATGAAGTAGGAATAACCACTTCTAACATATGTAGACATTGGACCACACACATATCGTTGTGTATGATTCGCAAGAGCTCTCTTGCTCTTACTCTGTGTCCAGTGAATGGAGTCTTTGTCATCTTTCCTTTGAGATAAGGTTGACAAGTTGCATTGGACTGGTATTCGAACGAATCCAAATATCCCTCTTTATGTAACTTCGTCAATCGTGTTTCATTGATGTGACCGAGTCTACAATACCATAAGAAAACCTGATTTAACTCCGGAGACTTTCTTTTAAGTGTGTTCTGGACACTGAAAACCCGAGCTTGATTCAGTACGTATATTCCGTTATCTAATGTACCTAACCCAATCAAATTTTGATTTAGGTGGATGTGTACAACATCGCTTACAAATATAAAATCATATCATTCATTAGAGAGAAAGATACAGATATAATATTACAGGCTAGACTATGTACATACAAACAGTTACGTAAATTTTGCCAAATTAAAATTTTGCCATAATAAAAGAACCCTAACCTAGAATCTTAGACTAGAGAATCATACGAAAACTAAATGTAAACAACTATGCATCTAAGTGAGTAGGGATTACTTTGTAGTCTGCTCCTTCACTTCATTAGCTCTCAGTAGTGGTCCCTCCGCTGCGATAATTGAACTCCTAGACTCTTGAGTGGCTTCACAAGGTGAATGATGCATGATTGCTTGAAGTCTTCAAAATCCAAGATGATCTACGTCGAGGAAACACGAACTCAAGCCATCTCTTCACTAATATGGAATTAGTGAAGATAACACCCTAATCTAAATGGCTAGTTTAGAAGAGGATGATGAAGTAGGAATTTTGCTCACTTTAGAATTTAATTTCTCATTATTTTTCTTTATCTCCTCAAAACCTAGAAGAAGCTTGAAGGAGATGAAGGAGATGATGAATCAAAAGAGAATGAGAGTGAGGTTAGAAATGCAACCATGGTGAGTTTATGTCATGCACTAACCCATGTAGAGAATTGACCATGGCTATGTGTAATGGTTAGGTTTAAAAAATATCTCAAGTGAAACAAAATTGGTGGACTAAGTCAATGATTATCAACAAGCTTCTCCAAGCTTCCAACCATGAGTCATTTCCACTAAATTTTGAATTACTTTATATAAATAAAAACCCAAACATTATTAATAGCATGGTGTAAGTCTCATATACCCATGTTGCATGTATAACATAACATGTCACAATAATATATATCATATATATATTATTTGTGAATAAAAGAAAACAATACAATAAACATATATCACATATATGTTAAATGAATCAAAAGTGAGAAAAAGAAATACTTAAATGAGCATATATTAGTTAATGTAATTTAATATATCAAATATATAATTATATATTAAATTATTAAATCAACACTTGATTTAATAATCCGGTTATATCACATATAACCGACTAATAAAATATGTATCATTTCATCGAATCAACACTTGATCCGATAACCCGGATATATCACATATAACTGGCCGATATCACATATCGCGAGAATAGAAGACAGTATCACATACACGTATTAATCTTGGTCCCGCACATATCATATATGTGCTCCTACTCTGTTTCGCCTGAGCCAGGAAATCTCTGTGTAGGACTCTAAAGACTTGTCAATACGGCGGTAGTAGGTGGTGATCATATCAGTCACCCACAAGCCGTCAGTGGTCAGCTAAACGTAACGGCTACCCGGGTATTTAGTAATCAGAAGATCATCAAGCAAACTTGCTCATACCCCCTGTGAATCCAATAAGTAACACTACCGTACAGTTCGGTCTGTCCGTCTGATATGTCACATATCTAGCTTAGGGGTGGTAAACGTTAGACCCCAGTAGCCTAATAAGCCGTGCCGATGTGAGGCTCATAACGGTCCGAGAAACCACTGATAACACTTACCAGTAAATCTCAGCAACCCTGGCCAGGGATTTCATATTATGGCCTATCGAGCACAGCGCAACATCAACCCCATATACCGGGAGAGACGAAATCCCTTCCTATCGCTCACTGTCTCCATATGACTCGGGACTGTACCCAAAAACCACCGTTTTGCACGTTCTCTTGAACGTGGTAAGGTGGAAATCAAAGCATAGTGGGAATCACACAAGACTCTATGACGATCTCGGGTCAACAGACTAACCTGCACCAGTGTCACCAGAGAACTGCTATCTGACGTGAGGTATATCACCATCTAGGAGTTCTCGGTGAGTCCTGTCCAGTGTACCCAGTCTCCACTGAGCACCCGTATACTATCCTTGATGTCAAACACCAATGGATGTGGGATCATCTATCACCCATCATATGGGTCAAGATACGATATGCTAGTCTACTCTAGAATATCGATGCCCCGTCTCGATACTCCCATGACTAGGAACAATTAAAGGATGTACTTGGCGACTACCATGGCCCCACTAGTATGATCTCCATCATAGTCCTGGTAGTCAAGTACACATCCTAAGGGCTTTACAAACATGTGATAGCAAGATAGTATAATAATATAAGTTAACATGTTAAGATAAAGTGCAACCGGATAGCATACTATCATGTCGAGCAAGAAAGTCCTCTGTATATATGTCCAAGCATTCACTATAATATACATCAAATGTACAACAATGGCCTCTAGGGCATACATATAACTAATAATCTCCCACTTTCACTAAGGCCAGCTGTTGTGGTATCCCATACCCAACATCCCGAAGAGTCTCTCAAACTGTATCTGGGGAATGGCCTTCCTGAATGGATCCGCAGTGTTATCCTTCGAGTCTACTCTCCTGACCTCGATCTCCCGGCGATCAACTATCTGCCGGATCAGGTGATACCGCCTCAGAATATGCCTGGATTGCTGATGGGACCTGGGTTCCTTGGCCAAAGCCGCTGCTCTATTGTTATCGCAATACAAAGGTATTGGATGCTCGATGGACGAAACCACACCAAGTTCTGTTATGAACTTCTTTATCCAGACAGCCTCTTTGGAAGCATCGTTGGCAGCAATGTATTCAGCCTCTATCGTCGAGTCTGCTATGGTTTCCTGTTTAGAACTCTTCCAACACACCGCCCCTCCATTGAGGATGAAGACAAAACCCGAGGCCGACTTAGAGTCGCCCTTATCACTCTGGAAACTCGAATCGGTAAAGGACTCCACTTGGAGTTCTCCATTATCATACACCTAGAACATATCTTTAGTCCTTCTCAAGTACTTAAGAATGTTCTTCACAGCTGTCCAGTGATTCTCTCCAGGATCTTCTTGATACCTGCTCACTACACCTAGTGAGTATGCTACATCAGGCCTGGTACATAGCATCGCATACATGATTGACCCGACCACAAAAGCATAGGGTATCCCTTGCATGCGAGCCCTCTCTAAATCAGTCTTGGGAGATATCTCTTTTGAGAGGGTGATTCCTAAGATCGTGGGTAAATTCCCACGCTTGGAATCTTCCATACTAAACCTCTTTAGTATGGTGTCAGTGTACCTGGATTGGGACAATCCTAAAATCCATTTAGGTCTATCTCTATAGATGTTAATTCCCAAGATGTAGGAGGCATCACTTAGATCTTTCATTGAGAATCTATATGATAAGAAGAGCTTGATCGAATGAAGCATAGGAATATCATTTCCTATCAAGAGTATGTCATCCATGTACAATACGAGGAAGACCACCTTACTCTCTGCTACCTTCTTGTAGACACAAGGTTCATCTAGGTTTTTGATGAAGTCAAACTCTTTGACTACGTCATCAAAATAGATGTTCCAACTCCGCGACACCTGCTTTAACCCGTAGATGGATTTAAGCAGCTTGCACACCTTCCCGCTGCTCCCACTATCCATGAAGCTCTCTGGCTGAGTCGTGTACACGCTCTCTTCTAAATCACCATTTAGAAAGGCGGTATTAACATCCATTTGCCAGATTTCGTAGTCATGGTATGCAGCGATGGCAAGTAGGATCCAGATGGATTTAAGCATAGCCACTGGAGAAAAGGTTTCGTCATAATCTACACCTGGTCGATGACGAAAACCTTTTGCTACAAGTCTAGTTTTGAAAGTCTCCACTTTCCCATCTACACCAAGTTTTTTCTTAAAGATCCACTTACTCTCGATAGGTTTTACCCCTTCTGGAGCATCTTCCAAAGTCCATACTTTGTTGGTGTACATGAATTCTATCTCAGATCGCATTGCATCCAGCCATTTCACAAAGTCACCACTCGTGATGGCCTGCTCGAAACTAGTTGGGTCATCATCACCCTGTTGGATGTAGTGCCCTTAAAGTCAATTATTGGATCGCAGGTACGTGATTGCAATAATTGAGGGAGGACCTATACTGGTAGGACAGCCTTACTCAAGATGATAGTATGCTATCTGGTTTGCCTTTATCAGTCGTATACAGCTTTAGGTGACATGATCACTATTACACGTTGATAGAGCCCTTAGGATCCTGCTTGACTACCAACAGTATGATGGCGATCATATACGTGAGAGTTGGGTAGTCCATAAGCACATCCTTAAAAGTGGTCCCTAGTCATGGGAGTTTCGAGACAGGGCACCGATACTCCGAAGTTGACTAGTGTATACAGTCGAGACCCCGACGAGGGGCGGTGGCCGGTCTCATAAGCCATTGGTGTCAGTTGGATCACCTAAGATGTATACAGGTGCTCATTGGGTTATGAGTACACCGGACAGGACTCGCCGGGAACCTGCTAGTTGGTTTTATACCTAGCGTCAGATAGCAGTTCCCTGGTGACATGTGTACAGGTTAGTTCATCGACCTGAGGTCGTCATTTGTGTCGTGTGAGTTCCCACTGTGCTTTGATTACTACCCTACTATGGCTCAAAGGAGTCGGGCAAATAGGTTTTAGTTGGGTACAGTCCCGAGCCACATGGAGGTAAGTGAGCGGATCGGCAGAGGATTCGTCTCTCCCGGTATTGGGGGTGAGATCGCGCTGTGTCTAGGAGAGCCGTTGCACCAAGTCCTTGGCCAAGGCCGGTGAGAATTACTGGTAGATATTCCAGCAGTTTTTCAGGGTGTTCAGGGCTACTCTCCAACACGACTTATACCGCTATTGGGGGTCTGACGTTACCAGCCCCCTAGGCCGGATATGCGATGCTCATAGACGAACGGACCGGACTGTACGGATATTGTCACTGATAGGATCAGTAGGGTTCCTGGATGAGTTCGCTCATCGGCTTCCCTTTCGATCAGTACAAGGGCAGCCGTTACGCACAGCTAGTGCCGCTGACGTGCTTGTGGTTAATCCCACTGCCACGGTACTGATGAGTCTTTAGAGTCCCCACAGATAGTTTCCCAAGTTCGGGCGAAACGTTGTAGATGCTGTATGGTTTTATGGCAGGGTTCAAAAATGCACATGCACTTGTGCATGTGTCATATTTCGGACAGATAATACTGGTGGGCTTTGGTTTAAGCCGGATCCAAGTATTATATTGAGTCGGAATATTTTAGTCTCTCGTATTCGTTTTCGGTCGGAATACGGATACAGGTATGTATATACAGGTGAGGGGTATTCTCGTAATCCGTTACGAGAATATTTTAGAAAATGCATTTCTTTTGGTTAATCATTTTGGTTTAAATGATTAAATGGATTTTGGAAAGTGTGACTCATTCTTGGTGACACATTTCTTCTAACATGTTCATTAGTGACTCATGCTAATGAGTCACTAAGTGAGTCATGATAGAATTAATTGTGTTTTGTTTTGTGTATAGATATTTTAGGCTTTGTGGAGATATTTTTGGGGAGATATTTTTTGAGATATTTTCTTTACACAAACCATATATATCTACTCACAAAAGAAATAACAACAAGTAATTATGCTTGAGTTCTTTCTCTCTTGATAGTTTTCTTGAGTTCATAATTTCCATCTCTAAGCATCTTCTTCAACCTCCACCCTAACTCTTGTTAGTGTATATGCCCTAGAGGCCATTACTGTATCATACTAGTTTGTATATTACTTAATGAAAGCTTGGGATATTCACCTTGTATATACAATCTTGCTCAAAATAGTAGTATGCTACTTGGTTTGTTTCTACTTCAATGTGTACTTGTGTTTATTTCAGTATATCGCCTATACACATTAGTGGAGCCCTTAGGATCTTTGCTTGATTACCAGCGATGTGATGGCAGTCACACTAGTGGGGCTGGGTAATCTATAAGCACATCCTTATGCAGGTCCCTGGTCGCAGGACTATCGAGACAGGGCATCGATACTCCGGAGTAGACTAGCGCATGCGCTTCTCATCCCAGTGTGGGAGACGGTCTGTCCCACAGCCGTCAGTACGTCGTACTTGAGATAGTATGCGGGTGCTCGTTAGGTTACGGGTACACTGGACAGGACTCGTCGGGAACTGACTAGTTGGTATTATGCCTATCGTCAGTTATCAGTTTCCAGGTGACATGAGTACAGCTTAGTCCGCTGACTTGACACTGTCACTTCGCCTCGAGTGTATTCCCACTGCACTTTGATTACTACCCTACCACGGCTCAAAGGAGTCGTGCAAACAGGTAGTAGTTGGGTGCAGTCCCGAAGCACTTGGAGGCATGACGGTTAGACATGATTCGTCTCTCCCGGTATTGGGGGTTGACATCGCGCTGTGTCTAGGAGAGCCATTACACGAGTAGTCCCTGGCCAGGGCAAACGAGATATACTGGTAGGCTTCCAGTGTTATCTCAGGGTGTTTTGGGCTTCACTCCGACATGACTTGTACCGCTATTGGGGGACTGACGTTTACCGCCCCCTAGGCCCGCCATGCGATGTATCAGACGAACAGACCAGACTGTACGGAGAATGTCACATTCAGGCTCAGTAGGAGTTCAGATGGGTTTCACCTCGTCAGTCTTCTTGTCGGCATCTACCTGGGGACCGTTACGCACAGCTAGTGCCGTTTGCGGTCTGTGGTTAAACCCACTACCAGCGTAGTGTCGAGTCTTTAGAGTCCCACACAGAAAGCTATTCGCCTTTAGGAAAAAGAGTAGAGGTCGCATGGTTTTGCGACAGGGTTCGGTCACATCCGTACACTTGTGCACGTACAGTGTCCGGACAGTTTTACACTAGCGGGCTTTGGTTTAAGCCAGATCCTAGTGTACCTTTTGGGATTGGATTTATCCAGTATGCATTCGTGTTCCTCGGAACGCGGATGCGGGTGTGTATGCACAGTTGACGGAGAGACAGAGGCAGAGGATTCTCATTAGGGTTGTTGACCGTTGACAGTTGACTATTGACTTTTTGCTCAACCCTAATGAGAATATGATATGTGATTAACAATTATATTAATTAAGTATTATGGTGACATGGTTGTTGAGGGATTGACTTTGTTGACTTGTTGACTTGTTGACTTTGTTGACCGGTTGACTAGGCTTGACTAGTTGACCATCATGATAACCATAGCTATCATTTCAAGGCAAAGACTTTTACTTGCTTGCTCCTTTGTGCAAAATGAGTGCATGAAATGATATGGCTATGGTTGCTTCAACCATCACATAACACTTGATTGGTATGATGAGTTATGATGGTTATAGATTATGAGAGGGTGAAAGACAAAAGAGAGGCTCATTCTTGCTTGACCTTTCTCTCTCTTTGTTTTTGAGCTCTCTTGCTCTTGCTCTCACCCTCTTCCTCTAGCTCCCTCTCTTGACTCTATGGTTCACTTGTCTCATGAGTTGAGAACCAAGAACCATAGATAAAATCCCACACAAACTCTTCTCTACTCACTCTAGTTCACAAGGTTTAGCAAACCGAGTGAACTAGTTTCTTCAAAGTGTTAGTTATATGTATGCCCTAGAGGCCATTACTGTACATACGATGTATATTGTAGTGGATGCTAGGACATATATAGGGAGGACTTTCTTGCTCGACATGATAGTATGCTATCTGGTTGTACTTTATCTTAACATGTACTCTGATTGTCTCTATATTACATGTTGATAAAGCCCTTAGGATATGTACTCGACTACTGGGACTATGATAAGATCATACTAGTGGGGCCACGGTAGTCGACGAGTACATCCTATAACTATTCCTAGTCGAGGGTGTATCGAGACAGGGCATCGATGCACCAGAGTAGACTAGCGTATACGTATCTGACCCATATGATGGGCGATGGATGATCCCATATCCATCGGTGTTTGACATCAAGGATGGTGTACGGGTGCTCAGTGGAGACTGGGTACACTGGACGGACTCGCCGAGAACTCCCAGATGGTATTATACCATACGTCAGATGGCAGTTCTCTGGTGACACTGGTACAGAGTAGTCTGTTGACCCGAGATCGTCATAGAGTCTTGTGTGGTTCCCACTGTTCTTTGATTTCCATCATACCACGTCCAAGAGGGCGTGCAAAAAGGTGGCTTTTGGGTACAGTCCCGAATCATATGGAGGCAATGAGCGATAGGAGGGGATTCGTCTCTCCCGGTATAGGGAGTTGATGTTGTGCTGTGTTCGATTGGCTATAACCGGAAATCCCTGGCCAGGGTTGCTGAGATTTACTGGTAAGTGTTATCAGTAGTTTCTCGAACTGTTATAGACCTCATATCGACACGACTTATCGAGCTACTGGGGTCTGACGTTTACCACCCCTAGGCGAGATATGCAACATATCAGACGACGAGACCGGACTGTACGGGAGTGTTACTGTTTGGATTCACAAGAGAAGTTACAGGCTTGCTTGTTGATCTTCTGAGCGCTCAATACCTGGGTAGCTGTTACGTTTAGCTGACCGCTTGCAGCTTGTGGGTGATTGATATGATCATCACCTACTGCCGGCGTATTGACGATTCTTTAGAGTCCTACACAGAGGTTTCTTGACTCAGGCAAAACGGAGTAGGAGCACATATGTGATATGTGCGGGACCGAGGATAATGCGATATGTGATACCGTATTCTATTCCCGCGATATTTGATATCAGCCGGGTCATCGGATCAAGTGTTGATTCGATGAATCGGTACGGATAAATATTAGTCGGTTATATGCGATATAGCCGGATTGTCGGATCAAGTGTTGATTCGATAATTTAATGTATAATAATATATTTGATATATTAAATTACATAAACTAATATTTGCTCACTAAAAGATTCTTTTTCTCACCCGGATTAATACATTGATATATATGCGATATATGTTAATTGTATTATTTTCTTTTGTTGCAAATATATAATATATATGTGATATATATTATTGTGACATGATATGATTTATTATAAAACATGTTTAAGGATGATATAATGGGATTAGGATTTGATTAGGGTTAGCACCTTCTTGTTCATTCTAGAAGGTTTTCTATTTTGTCATAATAAAGATATTTTGTTATGACTCATGCTTTGAACTAACCAAACCCTAACTCTAGTTTATTCTCTACATTGGTTTAGCCTCTCATCCTTGACCATGGTTGGATAATCAATCATATATTCTTGATTACTATTCATCACAAAAGGATTGATCAACATTGTTCATCATCTTCTTCCTTCTTCTTCTTTGCTTGAAATCTTTTCTTGCTTTGATTTTTGTGATGAATAAATATGAGAAAAAGATAAATAAAGAGAGCAAAAATCCTACTTCATCATCCTCATCTTCCCTTGCCATTTAGATGAGGGTGTTCACATCATTTCATGAGTGTTAGCTTGTGTTAAAGAAACTTCAAGGTAGATCATCAAAGTATCGAAGATCGGAAGCAAAGGTTGCGTCTTTCTCTTCGTGGAACCTCTCGAGAGTGCGGATCCCGATGATCGCAGCGAAGGGACCACATCACGGAGCATATGAAGTGAAGGACCGGATCTACAAAGGTTGTAATCCCTCTCACTTAGTGTTAAAATGTTTAGCATGCTAGTTTTCGCCTAATCTCTAGTTTAAAGTTCCGTATTCGGGTTGTTCGGCACGGCTAAATTTTCAATCGGGCATGGTTGATGCCTCGTAGACCCTTATGCGCGTGCCTAGCAACCCTATAGTGGTATCAGAGCCAAGCTAGAGCTTTAGGCGATGTCTAGACGGAGTTTGAAGTCCGATCGAACCGAAACACCAATATTTCCATGCTCTCTGGACTTTTTCTGAATTTGTGGATTTTTGAGAATTAAAAATATCCAAAAATTACAGCAGGTAATTATAAGAATTACTGTGAAACACGTGAGCGCAATTCCACTAAAGAGCCGCGGAACCGCGGCCCCACCCCAGCATGTGCGGCGGTTCCGCGGCCAAATAGTCGAATCTGCGCACGTGCTCTTCACAGTAACTCCTATATTTTAATGTTGTGTTTTCTGGGAATTTTTAATATTTATTCAACTGTTGAATTATCTGGGTTGTATTGGGGACTTTAAGATTCGATCGGATATTATAACTTTGTTTAGTTTGTCCGGATAACTTTAGAAACTGTTAAAAAGTTCGAATGGATATCAATAACTCACTTTTTCCCCTGTCGGAAAATTTTTCAAAAGTTGGATTTTTTCTCGTGTTTAAGAACGTTCTAAGTCGTGCAAGTAACGCGATGGACCCTCTAGAAGACAACAAACCTTAACTCGATTATGTGACCGTCTTGAACTGCCTTTTGAACCTTAGGGTTTGGGACAGTACGGCGTGCCACATGTGAGGCGTTGGCTTGACCCTTCTACGGCTGGACCATTGGTACTGTGGCATGTAATGGATGTTTTTAAACTGTTTTCAAGTGTTGAGATATATTGGGGAAATCTTGGGTGCTTGATGATTCGATCGGAAAGTTTAACTTTTTCTATTTATCTGGAATGTGATACAATAATTGGAATTCACAGGTAGTTATGTGATAACTAATTTGAATATTATAAACATAGCAGTTTAGTCTCAGATGATCGGTTGCCACGGAATTTTGATGTGATCAAAAGTCCGTCGCAATTACGTAGCGTACGCGGATACTCGCCGGGTAAACTTAATAGACAGCCACGTCCCATAGCCCCGACCAAGTTACTGTAGGAGAACCCCGTCGCCGAAAGCATCCGTTCGGGTGCTCCCGGTAGTGATGTTCCGCCTTGGTGCACTTCGTCGACGGTATCGGGGGTGCGGCCGTCTACTAAAGTTTGCGACGAGCATTCGATCAGGACGTCGGGAATCTTGTTGAATTGGCCGACTTGGTATTGAAAAGAGTTTTCGATAAATGAGACTAAAATGCGGGGTTTATAATTGTTAGGCATGTGATGTCTAAGGAATTCATTTGGTTAGGCATGCGATGTCTAAAGAGATTGCGGATTCCAACTGTTGTAGTTTTACTCTTTCTTTTCTGTGACCGTAAGCGTAGTATGTGGTGTATCGCCGGCTTCGTTGCTATACATCAACGACAATCGGGATACGCATACTTGCTTACGTTGATGATATGAGATATTATGTGTTGCTGTGACATGTTGTATTGGATCGTCGCGTTTGAATAGTGGGGGTTTTATGTAAGATGAGAGTTTTTTCTTTTTCATTCATGTAAAATTCATTTGTATGTAATATTCTTTTATTGGGGCACTTCCAGGTAGCGGAAGATGTCACCGTTGTATATTATTTATTTTTCCGCATTAGGTAGACCCAAGGCGGGGAGCACAAGTAACCGGGTTCTAGGGTCCAGTGGGAGACCATCTCGAGGAGTCGAGACCGGGTCTCCTAACCCTAGAATTGGCAGTGTTGCTTGCCGCTCTCGTAGGGGTCTAGGGATATGGGTTTGGCTATTCATCGCGACCGTGGAATCCGTGTTTTATACAGGCTCGTATTGAAAACACGGACGTCCTAGTATATCCAATATTTCATATATGTTCTTCTGCTGCAATGTTCTGTGATGAGATCATATTACTGCCTGTGACGAATGTTTATATTATATATATGAGATATATGTTATATTGCAGATTTCGTTTCAAAAAGGATGCTTATGATGCATAATAAAATGGGACTTCATTAATGAGATTAATGAAATAAAATAAACCTAAGAAGTTGTAGAAACTTGTTTATAAAAACTGGTAGCTACAGTTCTTGCTTTGCATAGCGGTGTTCCTTGTAGAACATCCAGCACCTTATTCGATAAGGAAAGGACCGAGATCCCTTCACCGGGAGTGACTCCTTTAGCAATAACTGCAGATGCTACAAACTCGGTTTGTCTTTTGATTGCTTCTATAGTTTCTGCTTTGCACAGCGGTATATATGATATATCTTGCACCTTATTCGATGAGGAAAGGACCGACGATCCCTTCACCGGGAGTGACTCCTTTAGCAAAACTAGAAAAGCCTCAAAAACACTCCATTTAAAATCACTCGATTCTACAACGATATCAAGTTCATTACGCAAAGGGTTTTCATAAAAACCTGTCGTAGCCCTCCGTCATTTCAGATAAGTAGTAGTTAGTATTCGTGCTATGTTTGTTGGCCTGCGTCAAGGCGTAGTGTGCGGTAGCTAACTAGTATTTATCTGCTTATGCATATGACGCAGATTGAGTTAGGGTAGTCGTGCGACTTTGTTGGCCTGCGTCAAGGGTCGTGCGGTTGGGTTTAATTCAATCAAGAAATGACGGGTTGAACTTGACTAGCGCACTGTGGTTTGTTGGCCTGCGTCAAGGTCATGGGACGCTAGGGGCAAAATATTATTGGGAATTTCAAGTGTTGAAATTTGCAATGAGATTGCATACCTTCTATAAGATAGTTGGATCCCGATACCCGCTGCGAGTAAGAGTTACTCCTGGGAGAGTTTTACACATTACAATTAGCCGATCAAGTAGGTGTCTAGAAAGGTGTTAACGGGGTTACGCCTCTGGGAAAACGAGGTTTACTTTAATTAGGTTCGTGCGAAAGCACGGGGGACCTCCCTCAAAGTACCGACACTGGCCTGGCTGAAAGATTGGCGAACTTGTAGCGTGTAATTAATCCCGGCTAGTCTTTCCTTTTAGGGTTTGAAGGAAGATTTGACTAAAACAGTGGGAGACATCCTGATTAGATATATTAGATAACCAATCTAATCTTGCAAGAGCATACGCTGAGTGTTTTCTTCTCTCTCTCGCCAGATAGCGACCATATCACGCCTTAATCAAGATAATAAAACGGATATATTTACCGAACCCGCTTGTTATACTGAGTGGGGAACGTTGGTCCCGCTCCAACTTATAATTGTTATAGGACAGAGCAGGAAATTGGGGAATACCAGATTTCCCGTGCCGCCCAAACGAAGAAAGAGCATGTTGATGCATCATCTTCGGGTGTGTTCATTACACAGAACTGTTTCTCAGTATCCTTTACGTCCTGGGTATGTGATACCGGATCAGGATCCCGTATATGTAATCTGTTACATGGGCTACATATAGGTAGAGAACTGAGAACGGGTGATAAGTTTCATGGGACAGAAAACGGTGCAAGTGTTGCAGCCAAGTCTGTTGGTCACTGTCACCCTGTATTACCAGAATACATTGATTCTGAAAAAATGTTATTAGATACCGAACCTGATATACAAAATCATATCAGTCTCTTTATTAGTAAAGAAAGGATATAATTTTGTATTGTTGGATAATGTTTTGAACATTTCCTATATCAAGAGTTGATCGGTTCAGGCACGTTATCTAAAAGCATTGACGTTCTAAATCAAACTACAGTTCTTAGTATACAGAACACACACAAGGGGAAGAGTTCAGAAATGAACGAATCCTTCTTGAGGTATTGTAGACTAGGTCATATCAATGCGACCCGGCTGGCTGAAGTTACATATAGATGCATATTTAAATTAGTTTGAATTTATATCTTATGAAACTTGCCGGTCATGTCACAAAGATAAGATGGCCACAGCTCTGTTTATTGGAAACAGAGAAAGAGTTAGTGAACTCTTGGGATTGATATATGCTGATGTATGAAGGTCCCCTGTCTATACATGCCAAGACTGGTTCTTTGTACTTCATTACATTCTCTGATGATCTCTCAAGATTCAGACATATGTTCCTGCTGGAACACAAGTCTGAACCTTTTGAGATATTCACAGAATATAAGTTAGAAGTAGAGAACCAAAATTAGGGTATAAGTATTATGTCCTTTGATGAGATCAATGAGGAGAATACTTGAGTACGGAATTCCTGGACTATT
The DNA here is from genome assembly GCA_030015575.1 of Agapanthus africanus. Taxonomy (NCBI): domain Eukaryota; kingdom Viridiplantae; phylum Streptophyta; class Magnoliopsida; order Asparagales; family Amaryllidaceae; genus Agapanthus; species Agapanthus africanus. The sequence continues at coordinate 229,653,754 of JASDDO010000006.1, read as the reverse complement.
CTAAAGGAGAATGAGATTCTCTCTCAGCATTACTCCTCCGTATACACTATAGCACGATGGTATATCGGGGCGGAGCAATAGCACCCTATGTGATATGGTGTGCTCTATGATGAGTACTACTGATTTTCCTATTTCCTTCTGGGAGTTATGCACTTGTGAAGCTGCATACATATTGAAAGTGGATTCAATAGTTTCCAACGAACCTCAGCCTCTCCGCCGATCTAGTAGGGTTCCTCACCCACCTGAGAGATACTTCGGTTTCTCTATGACAGTGGGAGCGAGGATTGCATCATGAGATGATGACCCAACTAGTTTCGAGCGGGCCATCAGGAGTGGGACTCTGTAAGAATGGCTGGGTGCTTAGCGATCTGAGATGGAATCCTTATACACCAACAAAGTATGGACTTTGGTTGCTTTATCTGAAGGGTTAAATCCCCATCAGGAGCAAGTATATCTTGAGAAGATTACTTGGTGTACATGGAAATGTTGAGACTTTCAAAGCTAGACTTGTTAAAGGTTTGCATCATAGACCAGGTATGGATTATGTTGAAACCTTTTCTAAGGATCTATGCTTAAGTCCATCCAGATCCTACTTGCCACGGCTACATACCATGACTACGATATCTGGTGGTTGGGTGTCATGACTGCTTTTCTAAAATGATGTTTTAGAAGAGCGCGTCTATAAGTACACAGCCAGAGGGCTTCGTAGACAGTGGGAGCAGCGGAAACGTGTGCAAGATGTTTTATATGATAAAACAGGCATCGCGGAGTTGGAACATTTGTTTTGATATGGTAGTCAAAGAGTTTGACTTCATCAAAATGGTAGATGAACCTTGTATATACAAAAAGGTAGTAGGGAGTATGGTGGTGATCCTCGTAGAGTACGTGGATGACATACTCTTGATAGGGAAGGAGTTTCCTATGCTACGCTCGGTTAATCTCCGCTTATCACAAGGATTCTCCATATAGGATCAAAGTGATACCTCCTATATCCTGGGTTCTTGGATCTATGAGATAGATCTAATTGGATGTTAGGATACTCACTAGTTGTAGTAAGATGGTATCAATCGATCATGGGGAGAATCACTGGAAAGGTTCCAGAGTGATAAGGACGACTGAATGTCAGTCGCAGGCATTGTCTTTACCCTTAGTGGAGGGAGGGTATGTTGGAAGAGTTCCAAACTAGATACCGTGACATACTAGACGATTAAAGGCAAGATGCATCGTTACTAAGGATGCTACGAAAGAGGCAATCTGGATATATATAAGTTCATAAGATGAACTTCGTTCCTACCATTGTGTGACAATGGGGTTGTGGCTTTAGCCAAGGAACTTCCGTCCCATCAGAAATCCAGATATAATTCTTAGGCAGTATCACCTGATCATGGAGATGGTTGATCTTCAGGGAGATCGAGGTTAGGAGAGTAGACACAGAGGACGACAGCGCGAATCCACTCACAAAGGCCTTTTTCCCAGTAGAGACTTTTATGGGATGGTTGAGTATGAGATACTTCAACTGCAGCTAATTGTTAGGTATGCGATACCATAACAGATGGCCCTAGTGCAAGTGGGAGATTGTTAGTTATATGTATGCCCTAGAGGCCATTACTGTACATACGATGTATATTGTAGTGGATGCTAGGACATATATAGGGAGGACTTTCTTGCTCGACATGATAGTATGCTATCTGGTTGTACTTTATCTTAACATGTACTCTGATTGTCTCTATTTTACATATTGATAAAGCCCTTAGGATATGTACTCGACTACTGGGACTATGATGAGATCATACTAGTGGGGCCACGGTAGTCGACGAGTACATCCTATAACTGTTCCTAGTCGAGGGTGTATCGAGACAGGGCATCGATGCACCAGAGTAGACTAGCGTATACGCATCTTGACCCATATGATGGGCGATGGATGATCCCATATCCATCGGTGTTTGACATCAAGGATGGTGTACGGGTGCTCAGTGGAGACTGGGTACACTGGACGGACTCGCCGAGAACTCCCAGATGGTATTATACCATACGTCAGATGGCAGTTCTCTGGTGACACTGGTACAGAGTAGTCTGTTGACCCGAGATCGTCATAGAGTCTTGTGTGGTTCCTACTGTGCTTTGATTTCCATCATACCACGTCCAAGAGGGCGTGCAAAAAGGTGGCTTTTGGGTACAGTCCCGAATCATATGGAGGCAATGAGCGATAGGAGGGGATTCGTCTCTCCCGGTATAGGGAGTTGATGTTGTGCTGTGTTCGATTGGCTATAACCGAAAATCCCTGGCCAGGGTTGCTGAGATTTACTGGTAAGTGTTATCAGTAGTTTCTCGAACTGTTATAGACCTCATATCGACACGACTTATCGAGCTACTGGGGTCTGACGTTTACCACCCCTAGGCGAGATATGCAACATATCAGACGACGAGACCGGACTGTACGGGAGTGTTACTGTTTGGATTCACAAGAGAAGTTACAGGCTTGCTTGTTGATCTTCTTAGCGCTCAATACCTGGGTAGCTGTTACGTTTAGCTGACCGCTTGCAGCTTGTGGGTGATTGATATGATCATCACCTACTGCCGGCGTATTGACGATTCTTTAGAGTCCAACACAGAGGTTTCTTGACTCAGGCAAAACGGAGTAGGAGCACATATGTGATATGTGCGGGACCGAGGATAATGCGATATGTGATACCGTATTCTATTCTCGCGATATTTGATATCAGCCGGGTCATCGGATCAAGTGTTGATTCGATGAATCGGTACGGATAAATATTAGTCAGTTATATGCGATATAGCCGGATTGTCGGATCAAGTGTTGATTCGATAATTTAATGTATAATAATATATTTGATATATTAAATTACATTAACTAATATTTGCTTACTAAAAGATTCTTTTTCTCACCCGGATTAATACATTGATATATATGCGATATATGTTAATTGTATTATTTTCTTTTGTTGCAAATATATAATATATATGTGATATATATTATTGTGACATGATATGATTTATTATAAAACATGTTTAAGGATGATATAATGGGACTAGGGTTTGATTAGGGTTAGCACCTTCTTGTTCATTCTAGAAGGTTTTCTATTTTGTCATAATAAAGATATTTTGTTATGACTCATGCTTTGAACTAACCAAACCCTAACTCTAGTTTATTCTCTACATTGGTTTAGCCTCTCATCCTTGACCATGGTTGCATAATCAATCATATATTCTTGATTACTATTCATCACAAAAGGATTGATCAACATTGTTCATCATCTTCTTCCTTCTTCTTCTTTGCTTGAAATCTTTTCTTGCTTTGATTTTTGTGATGAATAAATATGAGAAAAAGATAAGTACAGAGAGCAAAAATCCTACTTCATCATCCTCATCTTCCCATGCCATTTAGATGAGGGTGTTCACATCATTTCATGAGTGTTAGCTTGTGTTAAAGAAACTTCAAGGTAGATCATCAAAGTATCGAAGATCGGAAGCAAAGGTCGCGTCTTTCTCTTCGTGGAACCTCTCGAGAGTCCGGATCCCGATGATCGCAGCGAAGGGACCACATCACGGAGCATATGAAGTGAAGGACCGGATCTACAAAGGTTGTAATCCCTCTCACTTAGTGTTAAAATGTTTAGCATGCTAGTTTTCGCCTAATCTCTAGTTTAAAGTTCCGTATTCGGGTTGTTCGGCACGGCTAAATTTTCAATCGGGCATGGTTGATGCCTCGTAGACCATTGTGCGCGTGCCTAGCAACCCTACAGTGGTATCAGAGCCAAGCTAGAGTTTTAGGCGAAGTCTAGACGGAGTTTGAAGTCCGATCGAACCGAAACCCCAATATTTCCATGCTCTCTGGACTTTTTCTGAATTTGTGGATTTTTGAGAATTAAAAATATCCAAAAATTACAGCAGGTAATTATAAGAATTACTGTGAAACACGTGAGCGCAATTCCACTAAAGAGCCGCGGAACCGCGGCCCCACCCCAGCATGTGCGGCGGTTCCGCGGCCAAATAGTCGAATCTGCGCACGTGCTCTTCACAGTAACTCCTATATTTTAATGTTGTGTTTTCTGGGAATTTTTAATATTTATTCAACTGTTGAATTATCTGGGTTGTATTGGGGACTTTAAGATTCGATCGGATATTATAACTTTGTTTAGTTTGTCCGGATAACTTTAGAAACTGTTAAAAAGTTCGAATGGATATCAATAACTCACTTTTTCCCCTGTCGGAAAATTTTTCAAAAGTTGGATTTTTTCTCGTGTTTAAGAACGTTCTAAGTCGTGCAAGTAACGCGATGGACCCTCTAGAAGACAACAAACCTTAACTCGATTATGTGACCGTCTTGAACTGCCTTTTGAACCTTAGGGTTTGGGACAGTACGGCGTGCCACATGTGAGGCGTTGGCTTGACCCTTCTACGGCTGGACCATTGGTACTGTGGCATGTAATAGATGTTTTTAAACTGTTTTCAAGTGTTGAGATATATTGGGGAAATCTTGGGTGCTTGATGATTCGATCGGAAAGTTTAACTTTTTCTATTTATCTGGAATGTGATACAATAATTGGAATTCACAGGTAGTTATGTGATAACTAATTTGAATATTATAAACATAGCAGTTTAGTCTCAGATGATCGGTTGCCACGGAATTTTGATGTGATCAAAAGTCCGTCGCAATTACGTAGCGTACGCGGATACTCGCCGGGTAAACTTAATAGACAGCCACGTCCCATAGCCCCGATCAAGTTACTGTAGGAGAACCCCGTCGCCGAAAGCATCCGTTCGGGTGCTCCCGGTAGTGATGTTCCGCCTTGGTGCACTTCGTCGACGGTATCGGGGGTGCGGCCGTCTACTAAAGTTTGCGACGAGCATTTGATCAGGACGTCGGGAATCTTGTTGAATTGGCCGACTTGGTATTGAAAAGAGTTTTCGATAAATGAGACTAAAATGCGGGGTTTATAATTGTTAGGCATGTGATGTCTAAGGAATTCATTTGGTTAGGCATGCGATGTCTAAAGAGATTGCGGATTCCAACTGTTGTAGTTTTACTCTTTCTTTTCTGTGACCGTAAGCGTAGTATGTGGTGTATCGCCGGCTTCGTTGCTATACATCAACGACAATCGGGATACGCATACTTGCTTACGTTGATGATATGAGATATTATGTGTTGCTGTGATATGCTGTATTGGATCGTCGCGTTTGAATAGTGGGGGTTTTATGTAAGATGAGAGTTTTTTCTTTTTCATTCATGTAAAATTCATTTGTATGTAATATTCTTTTATTGGGGCACTTCCAGGTAGCGGAAGATGTCACCGTTGTATATTATTTATTTTTCAGCATTAGGTAGACCCAAGGCGGGGAGCACAAGTAACCGGGTTCTAGGGTCCAGTGGGAGACCATCTCGAGGAATCGAGACCGGGTCTCCTAACCCTAGAATTGGCAGTGTTGCTTGCCGCTCTCGTAGGGGTCTAGGGATGTGGGTTTGGCTATTCATCGCGACCGTGGAATCCGTGTTTTATACAGGCTCGTATTGAAAACACGGACGTCCTAGTATATCCAATATTTCATATATGTTCTTCTGCTGCAATGTTCTGTGATGAGATCATATTACTGCCTGTGACGAATGTTTATATTATATATATGAGATATATGTTATATTGCAGATTTCGTTTCAAAAAGGATGCTTATGAAGCATAATAAAATGGGACTTCATTAATGAGATTAATGAAATAAAATAAACCTAAGATGTTGTAGAAACTTGTTTATAAAAACTGGTAGCTACAGTTCTTGCTTTGCATAGCGGTGTTCCTTGTAGAACATCCAGCACCTTATTCGATAAGGAAAGGACCGAGATCCCTTCACCGGGAGTGACTCCTTTAGCAATAACTGGCAGATGCTACAAACTCGGTTTGTCTTTTGATTACTTCTATAGTTTCTTCTTTGCACAGCGGTATATATGATATATCCTGCACCTTATTCGATGAGGAAAGGACCGACGATCCCTTCACCGGGAGTGACTCCTTTAGCAAAACTAGAAAAGCCTCAAAAACACTCCATTTAAAATCACTCGATTCTACAACGATATCAAGTTCATTACGCAAAGGGTTTTCATAAAAAACTGTCGTAGCCCTCCGTCATTTCAGATAAGTAGTAGTTAGTATTCGTGCTACGTTTGTTGGCCTACGTCAAGGCGTAGTGTGCGGTAGCTAACTAGTATTTATCTGCTTATGCATATGATGCAGATTGAGTTAGGGTAGTCATGCGACTTTGTTGGCCTGCGTCAAGGGTCGTGCGGGTGGGTTTAATTCAATCAAGAAATGACGGGTTGAACTTGACTAGCGCACTGTGGTTTGTTGGCCTGCGTCAACGTCATGGGACGCTAGGGGCAAAATATTATTGGGAATTTCAAGTGTTGAAATTTGCAATGGGATTGCATACCTTCTATAAGATAGTTGGATCCCGATACCCGCTGCGAGTAAGAGTTACTCCTGAGAGAGTTTTACACATTACAATTAGCCGATCAAGTAGGTGTCTAGAAAGGTGTTAACGGGGTTACGTCTCTGGGAAAACGAGGTTTACTTTAATTAGGTTCGTGCGAAAGCACGGGGGACCTCCCTCAAAGTACCGACACTGGCCTGGCTGAAAGATTGGCGAACTTGTAGTGTGTAATTAATCCCGGCTAGTCTTTCCTTTTAGGGTTTGAAGGAAGATTTGACTAAAACAGTGGGAGACATACTGATTAGATATATTAGATAACCAATCTAATCTTGCAAGAGCATATGCTGACTGTTTTCTTCTCTCTCTCTCCAGATAGCGACCATATCACGCCTTAATAAAGATAATAAAACGGATATATTGACCGAACCCGCTTGTTATACTGAGCTGGGGAACGTTGGTCCCGCTCCAACTTATAATTGTTATAGGACAGAGCAGGAAATTGGGGAATACCAGATTTCCCGTGCCGCCCAAACGAAGAAAGTGCATGTTGATGCATCATCTTCGGGTGTGTTCATTACACAGAACTGTTTCTCAGTATCCTTTACGTCCTGGGTATGTGATACCGGATCAGGATCCCGTATATGTAATCTGTTACATGGGCTACATATAGGTAGAGAACTGAGAACGGGTGATAAGTTTCATGAGACAGAAAACGGTGCAAGTGTTGCAGCCAAGTCTGTTGGTCACTGTCACCCTGTATTACTAGAATACATTGATTATGAACAAATGTTATTAGATACCGAACCTGATATACAAAATCATATCAGTCACTTTATTAGTAAAGAAAGGATATAATTTTGTATTGTTGGATAATGTTTTGAACATTTCCTATATCAAGAGTTGATCGGTTCAGGCACGTTATCTAAAAGCATTGACGTTCTAAATCAAACTACAGTTCTTAGTATACAGAACACACACAAGAGGAAGAGTTCAGAAATGAACGAATCCTTCTTGAGGTATTGTAGACTAGGTCATATCATTGCGACCCGGCTGGCTGAAGTTACATATAGATGCATATTTAAATTAGTTTGAATTTACATCTTATGAAACTTGCCGGTCATGTCACAAAGATAAGATGGCCACAGCTCTGTTTATTGGAAACAGAGAAAGAGTTAGTGAACTCTTGGGATTGATACATGCTGATGTATGAAGGTCCCCTGTCTACACATGCCAAGACTGGTTCTTTGTACTTCATTACATTCTCTGATGATCTCTCAAGATTCAGACATATGTTCCTGCTGAAACACAAGTCTGAACCTTTTGAGATATTCACAGAATATAAGTTAGAAGTAGAGAACCAAAATTAGGGTATAAGTATTATGTCCTTTGATGAGATCAAGGAGGAGAATACTTGAGTACGGAATTCCTGGACTATTCTAAAGGAGAATGAGATTCTCTCTCAGCATTACTCCTCCGTATACACCATAGCACGATGGTATATCGGGGCGGAGCAATAGTACCCTATGTGATATGGTGTGCTCTATGATGAGTACTACTGATTTTCCTATTTCCTTCTGGGAGTTATGCACTTGTGAAGCTGCATACATATTGAATGTGGATTCAATAGTTTCCAACGAACCTCAGCCTCTCCGTCGATCTAGTAGGGTTCCTCACCCACCTGAGAGATACTTCGGTTTCTCTATGACAGTGGGAGCGAGGATTGCATCATGAGATGATGACCCAACTAGTTTCGAGCTGGCCATCAGGAGTGGGACTCTGTAAGAATGGCTGGGTGCTTAGCGATCTGAGATGGAATCCTTATACACCAACAAAGTATGGACTTTGGTTGCTTTATCTGAAGGGTTAAATCCCCATCAGGAGCAAGTATATCTTGAGAAGATTACTTGGTGTACATGGAAAAGTTGAGACTTTCAAAGCTAGACTTGTTAAAGGTTTGCATCATAGACCAGGTATGGATTATGTTGAAACCATTTCTAAGGATCTATGCTTAAGTCCATCCAGATCTTACTTGCCACGGCTACATACCATGACTATGATATCTGGTGGTTGGGTGTCATGACTGCTTTTCTAAAATGATATTTTAGAAGAGCGCGTCTATAAGTACACAGCCAGAGGGCTTCGTAGACAGTGGGAGCAGCGGAAACGTGTGCAAGATGTTTTATATGATAAAACAGGCATCGCGGAGTTGGAACATCTGTTTTGATGTAGTAGTCAAAGAGTTTGACTTCATCAAAATGGTAGATGAACCTTGTATATACAAAAAGGTAGTAGGGAGTATGGTGGTGATCCTCGTAGAGTACGTGGATGACATACTCTTGATAGGGAAGGAGTTTCCTATGCTACGCTCGGTTAATCTCCGCTTATCACAAGGATTCTCCATATAGGATCAAAGTGATACCTCCTATATCCTGGGTTCTTGGATCTATGAGATAGATCTAATTGGATGTTAGGATACTCACTAGTTGTAGTAAGATGGTATCAATCGATCATGGGGAGAATCACTGGAAAGGTTCCAGAGTGATAAGGACGACTGAATGTCAGTCGCAGGCATTGTCTTTACCCTCAGTGGAGGGACGGTATGTTGGAAGAGTTCCAAGCTAGATACCGTGACATACTAGACGATTAAAGGAAAGATGCATCGTTACTAAGGATGCTACCAAAGAGGCAGTCTGGATATTTATAAGTTCATAAGATGAACTTCGTTCCTACCATTGTGTGACAATGGGGTTGTGGCTTTAGCCAAGGAACTTCCGTCCCATCAGAAATCCAGATATAATTCTTAGGCAGTATCACCTGATCATGGAGATGGTTGATCTCCAGGGAGATCGAGGTTAGGAGAGTAGACACAGAGGACGACAGCGCGAATCCACTCACAAAGGCCTTTTTCCCAGTAGAGACTTTTATGGGATGGTTGAGTATGAGATACTTCAACCGCAGCTAATTGTTGGGTATGCGATACCATAACAGATGGCCCTAGTGCAAGTGGGAGATTGTTAGTTATATGTATGCCCTAGAAGCCATTACTGTACATACGATGTATATTGTAGTGGATGCTAGGACATATATAGGGAGGACTTTCTTGCTCGACATGATAGTATGCTATCTGGTTGTACTTTATCTTAACATGTACTCTGATTGTCTCTATATTACATGTTGATAAAGCCCTTAGGATATGTACTCGACTACTGGGACTATGATGAGATCATACTATTGGGGCCACGGTAGTCGACGAGTACATCCTATAACTGTTCCTAGTCGAGGGTGTATCGAGACAGGGCATCGATGCACCAGAGTAGACTAGCGTATACGCATCTTGACCCATATGATGGGCGATGGATGATCCCATATCCATCGGTGTTTGACATCAAGGATGGTGTACGGGTGCTTAGTGGAGACTGGGTACACTGGACGGACTCGCCGAGAACTCCCAGATGGTATTATACCATACGTCAGATGGCAGTTCTCTGGTGACACTGGTACAGAGTAGTCTGTTGACCCGAGATCGTCATAGAGTCTTGTGTGGTTCCCACTGTGCTTTGATTTCCATCATACCACGTCCAAGAGGGCGTGCAAAAAGGTGGCTTTTGGGTACAGTCCCGAATCATATGGAGGCAATGAGCGATAGGAGGGGATTCGTCTCTCCCGGTATAAAAAGTTGATGTTGTGCTGTGTTCGATTGGCTATAACCGGAAATCCCTGGCCAGGGTTGCTGAGATTTACTGGTAAGTGTTATCAGTAGTTTCTCGAACTGTTATAGACCTCATATCGACACGACTTATCGAGCTACTGGGGTCTGACGTTTACCACCCCTAGGCGAGATATGCAACATATCAGACGACGAGACCGGACTGTACGGGAGTGTTACTGTTTGGATTCACAGGAGAAGTTACAGGCTTGCTTGTTGATCTTCTGAGCGCTCAAGACCTGGGTAGCTGTTACGTTTAGCTGACCGCTTGCAGCTTGTGGGTGATTGATATGATCATCACCTACTGCCGGCGTATTGACGATTCTTTAGAGTCCTACACAGAGGTTTCTTGACTCAGGAAAAACGGAGTAGGAGCACATATGTGATATGTGCGGGACCGAGGATAATGCGATATGTGATACCGTATTCTATTCTCGTGATATTTGATATCAGCCGGGTCATCGGATCAAGTGTTGATTCGATGAATCGGTACGGATAAATATTAGTCGGTTATATGCGATATAGCCGGATTGTCGGATCAAGTGTTGATTCGATAATTTAATGTATAATAATATATTTGATATATTAAATTACATTAACTAATATTTGCTCACTAAAAGATTCTTTTTCTCACCCGGATTAATACATTGATATATATGCGATATATGTTAATTGTATTATTTTCTTTTGTTGCAAATATATAATATATATGTGATATATATTATTGTGACATGATATGATTTATTATAAAACATGTTTAAGGATGATATAATGGGATTAGGGTTTGATTAGGGTTAGCACCTTCTTGTTCATTCTAGAAGGTTTTCTATTTTGTCATAATAAAGATATTTTGTTATGACTCATGCTTTGAACTAACCAAACCCTAACTCTAGTTTATTCTCTACATTGGTTTAGCCTCTCATCCTTGACCATGGTTGGATAATCAATCATATATTCTTGATTACTATTCATCACAAAAGGATTGATCAACATTGTTCATCATCTTCTTCCTTCTTCTTCTTTGCTTGAAATCTTTTCTTGCTTTGATTTTTTTGATGAATAAATATGAGAAAAAGATAAATAAAGAGAGCAAAAATCCTACTTCATCATCCTCATCTTCCCTTGCCATTTAGATGAGGGTGTTCACATCATTTCATGAGTGTTAGCTTGTATTAAAGAAACTTCAAGGTAGATCATCAAAGTATCGAAGATCGGAAGCAAAGGTTGCGTCTTTGTCACGACCCGAAAGAGCACGTGACTGGCCCTTGAATCCTATGAAGTCTACAGGACTCCATCTGATCCAAGTAAGCCAAAAGCCCAGAAATCTAAAACCATTTTTAAGAATAAGTAAAGAGACTGGTTTTAAGAGGTAAAGAAAACATGTTTGAAAATCGAGTTTTTAAATAACTAAGCCGAATATGAATTTTTAGAATGTGTAATTTTTCAGGAAAATTTCGGCAGAGTTTCTTTTGTAAAAACTGGCCCCGAACGGGGTACAACAAGAATACTATATATAACATGATAAAAGGCATCCCCAAGCGGGAGCTAGCTCTTCGTCAAACGACGGTCACAATCACACAAGCAATGATAATATACAACGCCAAAGGGCGAGGATCAAAACTGAAAAGAAGCTCAAAATCAGCCAGAAAACCGCAAAACCACTAGCGCGACTCTAAGGTCGAAATAGTACAACACTGTTTCTAGGTCTGAAAGAATATACAAGTTTTGGTTGATGGACAATTCTAGATACAATAAATGATACATGAACAATGGCGGATCTGATACAAAAGAACCCGCCTAACCAAGCAAGTCACCCAATGGAAGCAGTGTGCCCGAAATGCCGCTAATGAATCTGTACGGCAAAAATCTGCAAGAACTGGGGCACAACGGGGGTGAGTTGCCAACTCATGAATAGAGATATATCTACAAGCAGAGATCGAATGCATGACCCATCCTAGGTCAATACGATCAGATATAAATAAACCTCAATATAAATAAAGCTGAAACATGCTAACTGGCAATATAAATCTCTATACATGAGTGTAGTGCCAAGTGCTCGTGCTAGTGCCTCAGGTAATAGCATGTCACGAATATGAGGTATAATCAATGTAATCAGATCTGCACACACACGTGGATCCCGTCCACTCGTCACCCACTGACAATATCCACCATGCATGTAAATATCATAAATCATGTGCATGGGAAATAATATGAGGATATAACCATTTGTGTCCCTCGCGACACGTCAAAAGCATGGAACCAGGGTGCCCAGCATCGACACCCGAAAACATCATGAAAACGGTGCCCAGCATCGGCACGTAAATCCTCATATATCGGGCTCCGTCAGTCCGGATCGGCCCGCGGGCTCTGTCTGCGGTATCGGCCCTCGGCCCCGGCAGTATGCCCAACCATCTATCGACTCCAGTCGGCATCCTCCGGATAACCGCCAGGTCTAACCAATCACCGGTAGGTACTCGCCCGCCTCCAGGCTCAATCGGCAAAGCTCATCGATCATCTTGCCGAGGGGAACCATACCGGGCCCACCACGAACCCGCAAACGGAACATCCACTCCTCGAATCGGGTTTCAAGCACACGTCTCAGCACCGAGAAAACGCGTGGTGGACACACCAAAATATCATATCACGGGTAACCGGGTTTTTAAAACAATCACTTATTTTCTTTGAAACATCCACGGTTCCCAAATCCAGAAATATCATCAAAAACAACATATCTCATTGCGTATAATCAAAAGCATGAAGTATGCGATATGTAAAGGGAGGTATGCCCATCATCATGTCATGCAAGGATCATATACTGAATGCAATAGTACTACAGTGTAGTGGCATGGCAATTATCGATGATAAGTGTGTGAGCCGGCAACAAGTGTACGTGGAACATATGCATCATCGATAATGGTGCTGGTGTCCTAGCAGCATGACTGAAATGTATCCACAATATAAGCGATGCAATACAAACAACATGAATGTGCGGAATCAAGTAATCAACGCAACAGTAGAGAATCTACTCCAATAGCTATATCATGCAACCTTGCCTTTTGAAATAAGACGAATCAGGGCTTTTGGTAAAATAAGGGCTACGGTGTTTTAAGAAAAGATGCATCATTTGAAAATATCCGTATAACCCTTCTGCTTATCTTTAAAATATCCCCGATTCGTTAGTTTTGAAATCGGTAGAACTCGGTCTAGTCTAATGTCCACTAAATAATCTAGACAGGAGGGGTATGAACCCACCTAATCTGAGTCAATGTATATAGATATGATAGTCGGTGATCCCGCCTCAATGTCATATCGTAAGATATCCTCGAGTCATGAGTGCGGATCTATCATCAATGTCGGCTCGTACGGTAAATCGTCGTACGGCATCCCAATAGCTGGGTAGGGGTCAATATCATACATCTCATCACATATCAGGTATCACATATCATCAGATCACACAATCTGGGGTACTACTGTAAATCTAGTAAAAATCGACACCATCTATAAGAATATGAATGCGGGTAAAGCACATGTCCAAGGCCCGCTAAACTATCATATCGCACCTCAAAAGGCGACTGTGTCACACCGCCGATCTCACGGCCTCACATCAAGTGTCATCTCAACCCATGTATCATCCTCAAATCCCGTATATATACACATAGTCCCATACCCATGTGTAGATATACGCACCATCGAATGAAGGAATGAGTGCAAGAAAGTGTGTAAGTATAGGTATGGGTGCAACCACTACTCTAGGGTTCGCACTATACTAAAACCAATTTATCTTATCAATAATACCATTCTGAATATCAGTGATCCTAACAACACATAATAAATATACGTGTGTATACGTATTCGTATACAACACCACGGACTGCGGGGGTGCTATACGCCATCCACCCGACTTCTCCCCGTAGATATAAATTTACTCACCTGTATCCCGCGTGTCGGTGTCGATGTCACCGTCATCTTCATCATCTTTGCCTCAACATCACCCGGGGTACCTACAAGGATATCATAACGCTAAAGCACATGAAAATCACATCGGAAACTAAAACAGCACACGCTACTCGCATAGGTAGAAACCTATCGCTTCGCATGTCAACACAATCAAAATCCACCCGTCGTTGACGTCCAAACGCCACCCGACAGGAATGAATCACCAAAACCCAAAATCCATACTAAAACAAGTCTCAAATCATGCACCAACATACGAAAAATCATCCCAGATTTCACCCTAGATGGAATCTGTCAAAACTAGATATACCCAGGGTCTAAACTATAGGAAATGGGGCCATGCACAGAAAACGATGACAATCCCCTCTGCTCTGGCCGCAAATTGCGGCCAGAATGGGAAAATCGGCGGCCTCAGTTTAGAGTTAGGGGCTAGGGTTTGGGGTATTGGTTCTATGGTGCCTGCACATCTCACTGTCAACTCAATTTTAATTTTAGGGTCTCGGGATGATAGCAGATTCTACAACACAGTGACAGATTTACAGTTTTCCCCCGATATCGATTCCGAAATTCCGTATTCTGTTTTCCATTTCAGGTTTGGGTTCAATTTAGCATCACACCAGGGTTTCTAGGGTCTCAACAAGCCTCAATTTCATCTTAGTTTCAGTTTTACCCTAAACCCTCACTTGAAATCTCAAAAGTCCACAAAATGACACGATATCGATACTAAACTAGAATTGATGCATAAGGAAATTGAAATGCTACAAGAGGGTGCAGAAATTACCTCCTTTGGCAACTCAAGAAAATTCTTGAGTTGCTCAAAGTGCTCCAAATCCAATCTTGCTAGGTTCAATGGGTAGCTAGTGAGCTTGGGACCATTTTTTGTGAAGTGAGAATGGGGTTTTGGCTAGGATTTCATGATGGATCTAGGGTTTCAAGAAGAGGGTGAGTGAGGAAGAGAGGGAGCAGCAGCAGCTCACCAAGGAGAGGGGAGAGAAAATGGGAAGAAAAGTGATGGAGTATGGTTCAAAAAGGTAAGGTTGACTTGTCTTCTCTCTCTCTCATCATTACTTACTTTTTCCTTTTCTTTTCTTTTCCTTTTCTAAACTCTTCTCACCCCAATAGTGCATCCAAAAGAAAACCATGGCACAAAATGTAACACAAGTGTAACAAGTGTGGAAAATGATATGTGCACATTTTTGCACAAAAAGCTAAAAATCCAATTAGCGATTTTTAATCGCGATTAACACTAAATTAGCATATAACTAGTCTTAAAAACTTTAAAATGGCATAATTCCATAAAATACCCTATTTTAGATTTTTTTCTAAAATTTTCCAAATTTTTTTCCCCATTTATTTGTATTTATTACACCCGAATATTAAAATATTTATTAAAATAATATTAAATTATAAAAATTCCCGAAAATAATATTTTATTATTTTGGAAATGTTACAATCTACCCCCCTTAAAGAAATTCGGTCCCCGAATTTAAATTTAAAACCCCAAATTCTAAAGCATTTCGATACGAATTCCAAGACGTCGGGGCTCCGAAATCATCAACACAGAGAATGTCACAGCGCAATACATGCGCATGAGTACTGAGCAGATAACTCAAAAACAATGCTCCATCAAGCATCCCGCAATCATCGGAGTCAAGGTAGAAACACAATGTCAAATCCAATACAAAACCGATATGATATGGATCAGAACTATACATGTAGACACCCAATCTAAACATGTAAATAGCTGATGCAAAAGCATGCCAAATCTTTTTAAGTCGCTGTGCGATGTACCTAACACTGCACAGTGGCGGACGTTTTTCATAAGAAAATAGCTATATATGTATATATATCCTTTGTTTAATAAGCACGTCCCGCCGTTTTGAAAACAATCAGAAGGGTTTCCTTGTTTTTAAAACGTTTCGTGTCATATCGAACACGTAGGTATATATATATATTGAGACTATAGCCCGCTCTTTGGAAATCCCTTCGATAACTATCGATGCATGCAAAATATATCCAGGTACTGTCCTCTGACTAATCCTGCTCAGTATGAAAGCAAAATCCAACATCATAAAAGTACTGCTCCAAAGAGAATAAATCTCAAAAATATACATAACACCACCCTGTGCGTCTGGTGCGCACGAAAATCAAAATCCATGTATGTGCCAAACAGGTGCACAAATCAACATCTAGGTGCAACGGGTGTGCACGAAGCATCTGTCATAGGCAACGGGTGTGCCTGACAGCCAAAATCCGGTGCATCTGACATGCACGAAGAATCTCGATTTAGTGCATCGGGTGTGCACCAAAATCGTATCTCAAAACATGCGCCCAACATGCGCGAAAATCCAAATTGGTGCACCCATCGTGCACGAATGAAAATCCAAACCCTGCGCACTCAATATGCACGGAATCACAAAATCCAATAGCAACGTCGAATATGCGTAAGTCCAGTCAAAAGCACGGAGTGCAAGAATCCACATCAATATCACAATCAAAATCGACATACCGAAAGGCATCAAATCGAAGTCAGGTGCAATCGTAATGCACAAAATATAAATCCGGTGCAACAAAGGCACGAAATATAAATCTGATGCGATAAACGCAAGAAGTATAGAACTGGTGCATCCCATGCACAAATACCAAGCAATAACTCAAATACGTAAGCAACAACACCAAGTGTATCCAGATATGAAGAAAATCATAAACGTGTGCAGCTGCGTGCACAAAACACATATCGATGCACTACAAGCACATATGAGCCATACTGAGTGCAAAATCAAAACACTAAAAGTACATGAAACTCTGCTGGGAGCGTAAATCAAATCACCGGCATAAAATAGGCACGAAATCACAATCAATACCTCAAAAATAATAATGATGCACTAGGTATAAATGCCCAATAAGTGCAACCATGGTGCACGAAAACAGAAATCATAGAACTCGGTCACCAAAACTAAATCACGCGAATAGATCGCCAAAATACCGAAATCCAAAGTGACGGATACGTGATAGTCAAATCACAAAATCACAAATCATAAATACCGTCGTCGGTAGTTCCTCCTTCGAAATCGGGAAGGTGCCGGTACATCCAATTCTAGCAGCGCAAGATCTCCACTTGCCTCTTGCTCGCGGCTGGTGTCCTCTGCCTCTGATTCCTTATCTCCCTGTAGATTACCAATCTCGCAAACCATTGGCTCATCGGCCCGGTCAGGTGTGCTGACAGGAACGATTCCGTTCTGGCACTTTCCTGGTCATCTCTCGGTCAATCCTCACGACCGCTCGTAAAGCAATATGTCACTGGCGTCGGCCTCCGGCTCTCCGAATGCACATCACACATCTGATCCTGGGTGCAAACATCATTGCGGCAATGTCCTGGAGGAATCCTGCTCAAAGTCTCTGCCGATCTTGCCTATGCCGATCTGTACGGAGGCTGGTACTCTTGCATAGTCTCTTCTCGTCCAATGGACATCTGTGTCCTCAGCACAACATTTCCTCGGGAATTAGTCACTTCCCTACGCTTCCGTAGGCATATCAGGCATCTGGTCTCGACAGAAAGTAATGACAGCTCATCAGCGTCTGGCACGAACCTCTCGTCCCGCTAGTCTGTATCACCGTCCATTTCAACATCGCGTCTCTATCTGCGCACTGCAATGCCTTCGGCTACGGTCCATCCGAAGTCCCTCACGCGGACTCGAAATCATAACTCGGTATCTTCCTCACTCAGTAGAAGATGTCTAGCCGAACACGTCCTCAGCGTGCATGTCACATCTCTGATGTCAGCGGAGTGGAACGTCATCTCGACAAAATCTCGTGCGAACTCTTTACTCCACCTTGCTCAAATATCGACTGATTCGGACTTAACTCATCGTGGCTACACGAACTGCGCTCCGACGGCTATGCTCACATCTGGAGTCTCCCAAGCAGTGTCCCATCACAATATCCGAAAGATGTCGAACCATCCGATCGACTCGTCAGATCCTCATAATCCCCCAAGAGCTCACATCTCGGGTACAGTTTAATAGTATCGAGTACATGCCACAGCGTCGGTGGTCCAGCCGTAGAAGGGCAAACCCAAGCCTCACTAATGGCGCCGAGGAACTGCCGCAAACCCGAAGGTTCAAAGGTTTTCACACGATCATTAAGTCGAGTTAGGGTTTCATTCTTCTAGAGGGTCCATAGAATCACCTGCATGTCTTTCCGTATACTTTAAACTTGGAAAATAGGCTCCTGACATTCGATCGTCTCAATCGACTCTCAACGAATCAACGTGAAGTCGCCTCTAGCTGGAATCAATCCACCTGATGACCTCGCATCAGGGTAAGCGAACGAACCACATGTCCTAGTCATTCATCCTCGGTGACTAGCGACTCACCATCATATCTCAAGAATATGCTCACGCTGCAGTAGCTCCAATCATCTGGGCGATATCTCATCATTCGCAGAAACAACTGGCTCATTCGTCGGTACGCTGAACAGCGCCTCAATCATCCTGAACAAGCGATAATATCAACGGTCATCACAACCTGGCTGGCCTCTATTAGTGGCTCAATCCTCTGGTACCGACCGGTACATCCGAGAAATCTCGCAACAGCGATCTGTCAAACGATCAAAGTGCGGAAACACAAAATACGAAGCCTCAAAGCAACCGTATGCCTCGGGAATCACACCCCGGTCAGCCCTCGTCCCCGACGAGCTCATGCTGACAACTCGAGCCGTAGCTTACTCTGCCCGTGCAATCGCGGCAGCAAAACCACAACCAGTATCGATGAAGATAGATCATAGGAAGGAATATAATACAGTGCAAGGAAATGTACACCCTAAGGTTTCTTAAGCGGAGTGGCGTGTCGTAAGTATGCCGCGGAACATACCAACGGTACGTCACTCTACTTTAGTCACCTATTCCATCAACCAAGGGTCATCCTACGCGAAGAAAGTTCGGGTCTAATACCCCCTCGACCAAGTCTAAGTTCCGTATATAGACGCCCTAGGCTCTACATAGTCAAACCCAGACTCGGACCAAGGTCAACCTAGCGCTCTGATACCAACTTTGTCACGACCCGAAAGAGCACGTGACTGGCCCTTGAATCCTATGAAGTCTACAGGACTCCATCTGATCCAAGTAAGCCAAAAGCCCAGAAATCTAAAACCATTTTTAAGAATAAGTAAAGAGACTGGTTTTAAGAGGTAAAGAAAACATGTTTGAAAATCGAGTTTTTAAATAACTAAGCCGAATATGAATTTTTAGAATGTGTAATTTTTCCTGAAAATTTCGGCAGAGTTTCTTTTGTAAAAACTGGCCCCGAACGGGGTACAACAAGAATACTATATATAACATGATAAAAGGCATCCCCAAGCGGGAGCTAGCTCTTCGTCAAACGACGGTCACAATCACACAAGCAATGATAATATACAACGCCAAAGGGCGAGGATCAAAACTGAAAAGAAGCTCAAAATCAGCCAGAAAACCGCAAAACCACTAGCGCGACTCTAAGGTCGAAATAGTACAACACTATTTCTAGGTCTGAAAGAATATACAAGTTTTGGTTGATGGACAATTCTAGATACAATAAATGATACATGAACAATGGCGGATCTGATACAAAAGAACCCACCTAACCAAGCAAGTCACCCAATGGAAGCAGTGTGCCCGAAATGCCACTAAGGAATCTGTACGGCAAAAACCTGCAAGAACTGGGGCACAACGGGGGTGAGTTGCCAACTCGTGAATAGAAATATATCTACAAGCAGAGATCGAATGCATGACCCATCCTAGGTCAATACGATCAGATATAAATAAACCTCAATATAAATAAAGCTGAAACATGCTAACTGGCAATATAAATCTCTATACATGAGTGTAGTGCCAAGTGCTCGTGCTAGTGCCTCAGGTAATAGCATGTCACGAATATGAGGTATAATCAATGTAATCAGATCTGCACACACACGTGGATCCCGTCCACTCGTCACCCACTGACAATATCCACCATGCATGTAAATATCATAAATCATGTGCATGGGAAATAATATGAGGATATAACCATTTGTGTCCCTCGCGACACGTCAAAAGCATGGAACCACGGTGCCCAGCATCGACACCCGAAAACATCATGAAAACGGTGCCCAGCATCGGCACGTAAATCCTCATATATCGGGCTCCGTCAGTCCGGATCGGCCCGTGGGCTCTGTCTGCGGTATCGGCCCTCGGCCCCGGCAGTATGCCCAACCATCTATCGACTCCGGTCGATATCCTCCGGATAACCGCCAGGTCCAACCAATCACAGGTAGGTACTCGCCCGCCTCCAGGCTCAATCGGCAAAGCTCATCGATCATCTTGCCGAGGGGAACCATACCGGGCCCACCACGAACCCGCAAACGGAACATCCACTCCTCGAATCGGGTTTCAAGCACACGTCTCAGCACCGAGAAAACGCGTGGTGGACACACCAAAATATCATATCACGGGTAACCGGGTTTTTAAAACAATCACTTATTTTCTTTGAAACACCCACGGTTCCCAAATCCAGAAATATCATCAAAAACAACATATCTCATTGCGTATAATCAAAAGCATGAAGTATGCGATATGTAAAGGAAGGTATGCCCATCATCATGTCATGCAAGGATCATATACTGAATGCAATAGTACTACAGTGTAGTGGCATGGCAATTATCGATGATGAGTGTGTGAGCCGGCAACAAGTGTACGTGGAACATATGCATCATCGATAATGGTGCTGGTGTCCTAGCAGCATGACTGAAATGTATCCACAATATAAGCGATGCAATACAAACAGCATGAATGTGCGGAATCAAGTAATCAACGCAACAGTAGAGAATCTACTCCAATAGCTATATCATGCAACCTTGCCTTTTGAAATAAGACGAATCAGGGCTTTTGGTAAAATAAGGGCTACGGTGTTTTAAGAAAAGATGCATCATTTGAAAATATCCGTATAACCCTTCTGCTTATCTTTAAAATATCCCCGATTCGTTAGTTTTGAAATCGGTAGAACTCGGTCTAGTCTAATGTCCACTAAATAATCTAGACAGGAGGGGTATGAACCCACCTAATCTGAGTCAATGTATATAGATATGATAGTCGGTGATCCCGCCTCAATGTCATATCGTAAGATATACTCGAGTCATGAGTGCGGATCTATCATCAATGTCGGCTCGTACGGTAAATCGTCGTACGGCATCCCAATAGCTGGGTAGGGGTCAATATCATACTATCTCATCACATATCAGGTATCACTTATCATCAGATCACACAATCTGGGGTACTACTGTAAATCTAGTACAAATCGACACCATCTATAAGAATATGAATGCGGGTAAAGCACATGTCCAAGGCCCGCTAAACTATCATATCGCACCTCAAAAGGCGACTGTGTCACACCGCCGATCTCACGGCCTCACATCAAGTGTCATCTCAACCCATGTATCATCCTCAAATCCCGTATATATACACATAGTCCCATACCCATGTGTAGATATACGCACCATCGAATGAAGGAATGAGTGCAAGAAAGTGTGTAAGTATAGGTATGGGTGCAACCACTACTCTAGGGTTCGCACTATACTAAAACCAATTTATCTTATCAATAATACCATTCTGAATATCAGTGATCCTAACAACACATAATAAATATACGTGTGTATACGTATTCGTATACAACACCACGGACAGTGTGGGTGCTATACGCCATCCACCCGACTTCTCCCCGTAGATATAAATCTACTCACCTGTATCCCGCGTGTCGGTGTCGATGTCACCGTCATCTTCATCATCTTTGCCTCAACATCACCCGGGGTACCTACAAGGATATCATAACGCTAAAGCACATGAAAATCACATCGGAAACTAAAACAGCACACGCTACTCGCATAGGTAGAAACCTATCGCTTCACATGTCAACACAATCAAAATCCACCCGTCGTTGACGTCCAAACGCCACCCGACAGGAATGAATCACCAAAACCCAAAATCCATACTAAAACAAGTCTCAAATCATGCACCAACATACGAAAAATCATCCCAGATTTCACCCTAGATGGAATCTGTCAAAACTAGATATACCCAGGGTCTAAACTATAGGAAATGGGGCCATGCACAGAAAACGAGGACAATCCCCTCTGCTCTGGCCGCAAATTGCGGCCAGAATGGGAAAATCTGCGGCCTCAGTTTGGAGTTGGGGGCTAGGGTTTGGGGTGTTGGTTCTATGGTGCCTGCACATCTCACTGTCAACTCAATTTTATTTTTAGGGTCTCGGGATGATAGCAGATTCTACAACACAGTGACAGATTTACAGTTTTCCCCTGATATCGATTCCGAAATTCCGTATTCTGTTTTCCATTTCAGGTTTGGGTTCAATTTAGCATCACACCAGGGTTTCTAGGGTCTCAACAAGCCTCAATTTCATCTTAGTTTCAGTTTTACCCTAAACCCTCACTTGAAATCTCAAAAGTCCACAAAATGACACGATATCGATACTAAACTAGAATTGATGCATAAGGAAATTGAAATGCTACAAGAGGGTGCAGAAATTACCTCCTTTGGCAACTCAAGAAAATTCTTGAGTTGCTCAAAGTGCTCCAAATCCAATCTTGCTAGGTTCAATGGGTAGCTAGTGAGCTTGGGACCATTTTTTGTGAAGTGCGAATGGGGTTTTGGCTAGGATTTCATGATGGATCTAGGGTTTCAAGAAGAGGGTGAGTGAGGAAGAGAGGGAGCAGCAGCAGCTCACCAAGGAGAGGGGAGAGAAAATGGGAAGAAAAGTGATGGAGTATGGTTCAAAAAGGTAAGGTTGACTTGTCTTCTCTCCCTCTCATCATTACTTACTTTTTCCTTTCCTTTTCTTTTCCTTTTCTAAACTCTTCTCACCCCAATAGTGCATCCAAAAGAAAACCATGGCACAAAATGTAACACAAGTGTAACAAGTGTGGAAAATGATATGTGCACATTTTTGCACAAAAAGCTAAAAATCCAATTAGCGATTTTTAATCGCGATTAACACTAAATTAGCATATAACTAGTCTTAAAAACTTTAAAATGGCATAATTCCATAAAATACCCTATTTTAGATTTTTTTCCTAAAATTTTCCAAAATTTTTTCCCCATTTATTTGTATTTAATTACACCCGAATATTAAAATATTCATTAAAATAATATTAAATTATAAAAATTCCCGAAAATAATATTTTATTATTTTGGAAATGTTACAGTCTTTCTCTTCATGGAACCTCTCGAGAGTCCGGATCCCGATGATCGCAGCGAAGGGACCACATCACGGAGCATATGAAGTGAAGGACCGGATCTACAAAGGTTGTAATCTCTCTCACTGAGTGTTAAAATGTTTAGCATGCTAGTTTTCGCCTAATCTCTAGTTTAAAGTTCCGTATTCGGGTTGTTCGGCACGGCTAAATTTTCAATCGGGCATGGTTGATGCATCGTAGAACCTTGTGCGCGTGCCTAGCAACCCTACAGTGGTATCAGAGCCAAGCTAGAGCTTTAGGCGAAGTCTAGACGGAGTTTGAAGTCCGATCGAACCGAAACCCCAATATTTCCATGCTCTCTGGACTTTTTCTGAATTTGTGGATTTTTGAGAATTAAAAATATCCAAAAATTACAGCAGGTAATTATAAGAATTACTGTGAAACACGTGAGCGCAATTCCACTAAAGAGCCGCGGAACCGCGGCCCCACCCCAGCATGTGCGGCGGTTCCGCGGCCAAATCGTCGAATCTGCGCACGTGCTCTTCACAGTAACTCCTATATTTTAATGTTGTGTTTTCTGGGAATTTTTAATATTT
The DNA here is from genome assembly GCA_030015575.1 of Agapanthus africanus. Taxonomy (NCBI): domain Eukaryota; kingdom Viridiplantae; phylum Streptophyta; class Magnoliopsida; order Asparagales; family Amaryllidaceae; genus Agapanthus; species Agapanthus africanus. Next base: position 229,629,844 of record JASDDO010000006.1, on the reverse strand, counting down.
ATTCAACTGTTGAATTATCTGGGTTGTATTGGGGACTTTAAGATTCGATCGGATATTATAACTTTGTTTAGTTTGTCCGGATAACTTTAGAAACTGTTAAAAAGTTCGAACGGATATCAATAACTCACTTTTTCCCCTGTCGGAAAATTTTTCAAAAGTTGGATTTTTTCTCGTGTTTAAGAACGTTCTAAGTCGTGCAAGTAACGCGATGGACCATCTAGAAGACAACAAACCTTAACTCGATTATGTGACCGTCTTGAACTGCCTTTTGAACCTTAGGGTTTGGGGCAGTACGGCGTGCCACATGTGAGGCGTTGGCTTGACCCTTCTACGGCTGGACCATTGGTACTGTGGCAGGTAATGGATGTTTTTAAACTGTTTTCAAGTGTTGAGATATATTGGGGAAATCTTGGGTGCTTGATGATTCGATCGGAAAGTTTAACTTTTTCTATTTATCTGGAATGTGATACAATAATTGGAATCCACAGGTAGTTATGTGATAACTAATTTGAATATTATAAACATAGCAGTTTAGTCTCAGATGATCGGTTGCCACGGAATTTTGATGTGATCAAAAGTCCGTCGCAATTACGTAGCGTACGCGGATACTCGCCGGGTAAACTTAATAGACAGCCACGTCCCATAGCCCCGACCAAGTGACTGTAGGAGAACCCCGTCGCCGAAAGCATCCGTTCGGGTGCTCCCGGTAGCGATGTTCCGCCTTGGTGTACTTCGTCGACGGTATCGGGGGTGCGGCCGTCTACTAAAGTTTGCGATGATCAGGACGTCGGGAATCTTGTTGAATTGGCCGACTTGGTATTGAAAAGAGTTTTCGATAAATGAGACTAAAATGCGGGGTTTATAATTGTTAGGCATGTGATGTCTAAGGAATTCATTTGGTTAGGCATGCGATGTCTAAAGAGATTGCGGATTCCAACTGTTGTAGTTTTACTCTTTCTTTTCTGTGACCGTAAGCGTAGTATGTGGTGTATCGCCGGCTTCGTTGCTATACATCAACGACAATCGGGATACGCATACTTGCTTACGTTGATGATATGAGATATTATGTATTGCTGTGATATGTTGTATTGGATCGTCGCGTTTGAATAGTGGGGGTTTTATGTGAGATGAGAGTTTTTTCTTTTTCATTCATGTAAAATTCATTTGTATGTAATATTCTTTTATTAGGGCACTTCCAGGTAGCGGAAGATGTCACCGTTGTATATTATTTATTTTTCCGCATTAGGTAGACCCAAGGCGGGGAGCACAAGTAACCGGGTTCTAGGGTCCAGTGGGAGACCATCTCGAGGAGTCGAGACCGGGTCTCCTAACCATAGAATTGGCAGTGTTGCTTGCCGCTCTCGTAGGGGTCTAGGGATGTGGGTTTGGCTATTAATCGCGACCGTGGAATCCGTGTTTTATACAGGCTCGTATTGAAAACACGGACGTCCTAGTATATCCAATATTTCATATATGTACTTCTGCTGCAATGTTCTGTGATGAGATCATATTACTGCCTGTGACGAATGTTTATATTATATATATATGAGATATATGTTATATTGCAGATTTCGTTTCAAAAAGGATGCTTATGAAGCATAATAAAATGGGACTTCATTAATGAGATTAATGAAATAAAATAAACCTAAGATGTTGTAGAAACTTGTTTATAAAAACTGGTAGCTACAGTTCTTGCTTTGCATAGCGGTGTTCCTTGTAGAACATCCAGCACCTTATTCGATAAGGAAAGGACCGAGATCCCTTAACTGGGAGTGACTCCTTTAGCAATAACTGGCAGAAGCTACAAACTCGGTTTGTCTTTTGATTGCTTCTATAGTTTCTGCTTTGCACAGCGGTATATATGATATATCCTGCACCTTATTCGATGAGGAAAGGACCGACGATCCCTTCACCGGGAGTGACTCCTTTAGCAAAACTAGAAAAGCCTCAAAAACACTCCATTTAAAATCACTCGATTCTACAACGATATCAAGTTCATTACGCAAAGGGTTTTCATAAAAACCTGTCGTAGCCCTCCGTCATTTCAGATAAGTAGTAGTTAGTATTCGTGCTACGTTTGTTGGCCTGCGTCAAGGCGTAGTGTGCGGTAGCTAACTAGTATTTATCTGCTTATGCATATGATGCAGATTGAGTTAGGGTAGTCGTGCGACTTTGTTGGCCTGCGTCAAGGGTCGTGCGGGTGGGTTTAATTCAATCAAGAAATGACGGGTTGAACTTGACTAGCGCACTGTGGTTTGTTGGCCTGCGTCAAGGTCATGGGACGCTAGGGGCAAAATATTATTGGGAATTTCAAGTGTTGAAATTTGCAATGAGATTGCATACCTTTTATAAGATAGTTGGATCCCGATACCCGCTGCGAGTAAGAGTTACTCCTGGGAGAGTTTTATACATTACAATTAGCCGATCAAGTAGGTGTCTAGAAAGGTGTTAACGGGGTTACGCCTCTGGGAAAACGAGGTTTACTTTAATTAGGTTCGTGCGAAAGCACGGGGGACCACCCTCAAAGTACCGACACTGTCCTGGCTGAAAGATTGGCGAACTTGTAGCGTGTAATTAATCCCGGCTAGTCTTTCCTTTTAGGGTTTGAAGGAAGATTTGACTAAAACAGTGGGAGACATCCTGATTAGATATATTAGATAACCAATCTAATCTTCCAAGAGCATGCGCTGAGTGTTTTCTTCTCTCTCTCGCCAGATAGCGACCATATCACGCCTTAATCAAGATAATAAAACGGATATATTGACCGAACCCGCTTGTTATACTGAGCTGGGGAACGTTGGTCCCGCTCCAACTTATAATTGTTATAGGACAGAGCAGGAAATTGGGGAATACCAGATTTCCCGTGCCGCCCAAACGAAGAAAGTGCATGTTGATGCATCATCTTCGGGTGTGTTCATTACAAAGAACTGTTTCTCAGTATCCTTTACGTCCTGGGTATGTGATACCGGATCAGGATCCCGTATATGTAATCTGTTACATGGGCTACATATAGGAAGAGAACTGAGAACGGGTGATAAGTTTCATGGGAAAGAAAACGGTGCAAGTGTTGCAGCCAAGTCTGTTGGTCACTGTCACCCTGTATTACCAGAATACATTGATTCTGAACAAATGTTATTAGATACCGAACCTGATATACAAAATCATATCAGTCTCTTTATTAGTAAAGAAAGGATATAATTTTGTATTGTTGGATAATGTTTTGAACATTTCCTATATCAAGAGTTGATCGGTTCAGGCACGTTATCTAAAAGCATTGACGTTCTAAATCAAACTACAGTTCTTAGTATACAGAGCACACACAAGAGGAAGAGTTCAGAAATGAACGAATCCTTCTTGAGGTATTGTAGACTAGGTCATATCAATACGACCCGGCTGGCTGAAGTTACATATAGATGCATATTTAAATTAGTTTGAATTTATATCTTATGAAACTTGCCGGTCATGTCACAAAGATAAGATGGCCACAGCTCTGTTTATTGGAAACAGAGAAAGAGTTAGTGAACTCTTGGGATTGATACATGCTGATGTATGAAGGTCCCCTGTCTATACATGCCAAGACTGGTTCTTTGTACTTCATTACATTCTCTGATGATCTCTCAAGATTCAGACATATGTTCCTGCTGAAACACAAGTCTGAACCTTTTGAGATATTCACAGAATATAAGTTAGAAGTGGAGAACCAAAATTAGGGTATAAGTATTATGTCCTATGATGAGATCAAGGAGGAGAATACTTGAATACGGAATTCCTAGACTATTCTAAAGGAGAATGAGATTCTCTCTCAGCATTACTCCTCCGTATACACCATAGCACGATGGTATATCGGGGCGGAGCAATAGCACCCTATGTGATATGGTGCGCTCTATGATGAGTACTACTGATTTTCCTATTTCCTTCTGGGAGTTTTGCACTTGTGAAGCTGCATACATATTGAATGTGGATTCAATAGTTTCCAACGAACCTCAGCCTCTCCGCCGATCAGTAGGGTTCCTCACCCACCTGAGAGATACTTCGGTTTCTCTATGACAGTGGGAGCGAGGATTGCATCATGAGATGATGACCCAACTAGTTTCGAGCGGGCCATCAGGAGTGGGACTCTGTAAGAATGGCTGGGTGCTTAGCGATCTGAGATGGAATCCTTATACACCAATAAAGTATGGACTTTGGTTGCTTTATCTGAAGGGTTAAATCCCCATCAGGAGCAAGTATATCTTGAGAAGATTACTTGGTGTACATGGAAAAGTTGAGACTTTCAAAGCTAGACTTGTTAATGGTTTGCATCATAGACCATGTATGGATTATGTTGAAACCTTTTCTAAGGATCTATGCTTAAGTCCATCCAGATCCTACTTGCCACGGCTACATACTATGACTATGATATCTGGTGGTTGGGTGTCATGACTGCTTTTCTAAAATGATGTTTTAGAAGAGAGCGTCTATAAGTACACAGCCAGAGGGCTTCGTAGACAGTGGGAGCAGCGGAAACGTGTGCAAGATGTTTTATATGATAAAACAGGCATCGCAGAGTTGGAACATCTGTTTTGATGTGGTAGTCAAAGAGTTTGACTTCATCAAAATGGTAGATGAACCTTGTATATACAAAAAGGTAGTAGGGAGTATGGTGGTGATCCTCGTAGAGTACGTGGATGACATACTCTTGATAGGGATGGAGTTTCCTATGCTACGCTCGGTTAATCTCCGCTTATCACAAGGATTCTCCATATAGGATCAAAGTGATACCTCCTATATCCTGGGTTCTTAGATCTTTGAGATAGATCTAATTGGATGTTAGGATACTCACTAGTTGTAGTAAGATGGTATCAATCGATCATGGGGAGAATCACTGGAAAGGTTCAAGAGTGATAAGGACGACTGAATGTCAGTCGCAGGCATTGTCTTTACCCTCAGTGGAGGGACGGTATGTTGGAAGAGTTCCAAGCTAGATACCGTGACATACTAGACGATTAAAGGCAAGATGCATCGTTACTAAGGATGCTACCAAAGAGGCAGTCTGGATATATATAAGTTCATAAGATGAACTTCGTTCCTACCATTGTGTGACAATGGGATTGTGGCTTTAGCCAAGGAACTTCCGTCCCATCAGAAATCCAGATATAATTCTTAGGCAGTATCACCTGATCATGGAGATGGTTGATCTCCAGGGAGATCGAGGTTAGGAGAGTAGACACAGAGGACGACAGCGCGAATCCACTCACAAAGGCCTTTTTCCCAGTAGAGACTTTTATGGGATGGTTGAGAATGAGATACTTCAACCGCAGCTAATTGTTGGGTATGCGATACCATAACAGATGGCCCTAGTGCAAGTGAGAGATTGTTAGTTATATGTATGCCCTAGAGGCCATTACTGTACATACGATGTATATTGTAGTGGATGCTAGGACATATATAGGGAGGACTTTCTTGCTCGACATGATAGTTTGCTATCTGGTTGTACTTTATCTTAACATGTACTCTGATTGTCTCTATATTACATGTTGATAAAGCCCTTAGGATATGTACTCGACTACTGGGACTATGATGAGATCATACTAGTGGGGCCACGGTTATCGACGAGTACATCCTATAACTGTTACTAGTCGAGGGTGTATCGAGACAGGGCATCGATGCACCAGAGTAGACTAGCGTATACGCATCTTGACCCATATGATGGGCTATGGATGATCCCATATCCATCGGTGTTTGACATCAAGGATGGTGTACGGGTGCTCAGTGGAGACTGGGTACACTGGACGGACTCGCCGAGAACTCCCAGATGGTATTATACCATACGTCAGATGGCAGTTCTCTGGTGACACTGGTACAGAATAGTCTGTTGACCCGAGATCGTCATAGAGTCTTGTGTGGTTCCCACTGTGCTTTGATTTCCATCATACCACGTCCAAGAGGGCGTGCAAAAAGGTGGCTTTTGGGTACAGTCCCGAATCATATGGAGGCAATGAGCGATAGGAGGGGATTCGTCTCTCCCGGTATAGGAGGTTTCTTGACTCAGGCAAAACGGAGTAGGAGCACATATGTGATATGTGCGGGACCGAGGATAATGCGATATGTGATACCGTATTCTATTCTCGCGATATTTGATATCAGCCGGGTCATCGGATCAAGTGTTGATTCGATGAATCGGTACGGATAAATATTAGTCGGTTATATGCGATATAGCCGGATTGTCGGATCAAGTGTTGATTCGATAATTTAATGTATAATAATATATTTGATATATTAAATTGCATTAACTAATATTTGCTTACTAAAAGATTCTTTTTCTCACTCGGATTAATACATTGATATATATGCGATATATGTTAATTGTATTATTTTCTTTTGTTGCAAATATATAATATATATGTGATATATATTATTGTGACATGATATGATTTATTATAAAATATGTTTAAGGATGATCTAATGGGATTAGGGTTTGATTAGGGTTAGCACCTTCTTGTTCATTCTAGAAGGTTTTCTATTTTGTCATAATAAAGATATTTTATTATGACTCATGCTTTGAACTAACCAAACCCTAAATCTAGTTTATTCTCTACATTTGTTTAGCCTCTCATCCTTGACCATGGTTGGATAATCAATCATATATTCTTGATTACTATTCATCACAAAAGGATTGATCAACATTGTTCATCATCTTCTTCCTTCTTCTTCTTTGCTTGAAATCTTTTCTTGCTTTGATTTTTGTGAGGAATAAATATGAGAAAAAGATAAGTAAAGTGTAACATTTTCAAAAGTATAAAATATTAATTTTGGGAATTTTTATAATTTAATATTATTTTATTGATTATTTTAATATTAAATCTATAATTAAATGCAAATAAATAGGAAAAATGGTAGAAAAATTATGAAAAAATTTTGGAAAATTCTAAAATGGGTAAATTAGTGAATTATGACATTTTTAAGTTTTTTTGATTAGTTTGACACTAATTTAGTGCTAATCGCGATTAAAATCGCTAATCGGGTTTTTTTCGACTTGTTGTGCAAAACTTGCACATATCATTTCTTTTCTACACTCGTGCATTTTTCTTGCCATGATTTATCATTTGGGTTTACCTATTTGTGTGAGAAGGTTTTAGAAATAAAGGAAAAGAAAAGAAAAGAATATAGAATGAGGGTAGGTGAGAGAGAGAGGCATGGGACTTTGACTTATACCCTTAGCCATTCTTCTTCACTCTCATTTCTCTACCTCTCTCACTCCTCTTGTTGCTGCTGCCCCCTTCCTCATCTCCCTCCCCTCTTCAAAGCCCAAAAGCATCTCCAAAAACAACCCCAAAACCCCATGTCGGTTTCATTAAAATTGTGCACAAGCTCGAGATCTACAAGATGAACCAAGAAAGCATGGATTTGGCCACTAGAGGGCAACTCAAGAAAATTCTTGAGTTGCCAAGTGAGGTAAATTCTGAACCCTTAGCTTAATTATAGCCTTTCCTTTAACCCCAAGTTAAGATTATATCGATATTGTGTGATATTATGGACTTGATGAAAACCTAGTTAGGGTTTGAGAGGAACTTGGGTTGTATTATGAAATTGAGCTCAGTAGAGGTCTTACCAACACCCTAGTGTTTGAATTGGAACCCAAAACCTGCAGCTAGAACCAGAAATATGGATTTTAGAAACCGATATCGGGGAAATTGTGTAATCTGTGCAGGTTAACTTGAATCTGCTATCACCCCGAGGACCCTAAAATAATATTGAATGGACAGTGAGATGTGCAGGCACCATTGAACCAACACCCCACACCCTAGCCCCCAACTCCCTTTCCCAGCCGCCAATTTTCCTCTTTTGGCCGCCAATTGCGGCCTGGGCCCCACCTTCTTATCTCGTATTGGTTCTGTAGCTCCTACATTGTTAGTTTAGGCCCCTGGTATATTTAGATTTGTATAAAGTGACCTGGGGTAAAATCTGGAACACATTTCATGAGTTGCTGTTTTGGACTTTAGTTTCCGTATTCCGTATTTTCATTTCTGCATTGGTGTATTTCGTTTTACCTCGACGATTTGGCGTTTATACGACGATGTAGAGGATTTATTGATGGTTTTGAAGGCGTGCCATAGGTTCTCACCTATAGGCCCCTTATCGTATCGTTTTGGATTTCATGCGCCGTTTTAGCTTGGATTTGGTTTTAATGCGCATACACGATATGTTGATGTGTAGGTACCCATGAAGACTTCGGGACGACGAGCAAATGCATGGTGACGTCCGTAATGATGATGCAAGGTGAGTAGATTATATCTACAAGGGGAAGTCGGGTGGATGGCGTATAGCACCCCCGCAGTCCGTAGTTAGTATACTATATATAGTGGTTATATGATAGTTATAGTGTGTTGTAGCTTTGTGATAGGTGTATTATGGATAGTGTAGAGTAGAAGTGACTAGTGTAGTTCATAGTCGCGAACCCTAGGGTAGAATTACACCTACACACACACCCCCTTGCATATTACTTGTACTTACACGGTGTTTGACGATATGGGATGACTTTGGAGATGAGTCGATGATGTGGGCTTGATGACGTGAGATAGGTGATATGTTATGATGCACATGTGGGATATGACTTGTGATTTCTTGCGGGCTTGGGATATGTGTTTACCCCCGCATGCATACTTCATTGATGGTATCGTTTGGTGCTAGACATAGAGTAGTATCCCAGACTACATGATCTGATGATAGTGATACCTGTTATGTGACGAAATAGTGAGATGTTGACCTGTACCCAGCTTTAGGGATGCCGTACGATGATTTACCGTACGAGCCGATATTGATGTTAGATCCGCACTCATAACTCGAGGATATCTTATGATATGACATTGAGGCGAGATCACCGACTATATCCCTATATATATGTATCGACTCAGATCTAGGCGGTTTCCATACCCCTCCAGACTTGCTTGATACTTAGATCAGTAGTTGCATAGTAGATGTTAGACTAGACCCGAGTCATACCTATTTCAAAACTAACGAATCGGGAATATTGCAAGATAGGAAAAAGGGGATTCTACGGATATTTTCAAATGTGTAGAGTCTATTTCCTAAACACCGTAGCCCTTGTTTTACCAAAGACCCCGATTCGTCTTATTTCAAAAGGCAAGGTTGCATGATATAGCTTTTGAGTTAGATTCTTCACTATTGCGTTGATTATTCGATTGCACCTGTTCATACTATTTGCATGGCATTACTTGTGCTTATTGTTATATTGCCATCATGCTGTTAGGACACCAGCACCATTATCGATGATGCGTATGTTCCACGTACACTGATTGCCGGCTCACACACTTCATCATCGATAATTGCTATGCCACTACACTGTAGTACTGCTGCATTCATGGTATGATTTCCGCATGGCATATTGTACACATAGACCTGTACACAAACATATATGATTTTGACTTGATATTCATACCTGATACATATGTCACATCGCATCATAATATCGCAGCTCATTTATATGTGACATGACTTGATACTCATATTTGATGTTTATATCACATCTGATCATTATGTTGTAGCTCATTTATATGTAACATGACTTGATACTCATATTTGATGTTTATATCACATCTGATCATTTTGTTGTAGCTCATTTATATGTGACATGACTTGATACTCATATTTGATGCTTATATCACATCTGATCATTATATTGTAGCTCATCTATATGTGACTTGACATGATATTTATGTTTGACGCACATATCATATCAGATCATTGACTTACATTTTGGTTTGGATTATATATGATTTATGGATTTGGGAACCGTGGCTATTTCAAATATGTAATCATTTAAAAACCCGGTTCCCTTGATATGATATTTCGGTACGTCCACCATGTGTTTTCTCGGTGCTAGAGTGATATATGGAAACCCGAATCGAGGAGGCGGTTGAGGCCGATTACGGGTACGTGGTGGACCCGGTATGGTACCCCGGGGCGAGAACGGTTTCGCTGTGTGATAGACGGTGAGCCCGGTAGAGGGACTACTACCTACCGGTGATTGTATTTGAGCTCAGTGATATCTGGAGGATACCGACCGGAGTTGAGAGATGGATATGGGCTGACTCGTACTGCCGGGGCCGAGGGCCGATACCGCAGACGGAGCCCAGAGATGGACGTGGGTTGACTCGTACTGCCGGGGCCGAGGGCCGATACCGCAGACGGAGCCCCATATGGATGAGGATTTACGTGTCGATGCTTGGCACGGGTTTCATGATGTTTTTCCATGATTTTGTTTATATCCTCATATTGCATACATGATGCTTATTGTCATTGGGTGACGGGTGGACGGGTTCCACGTATGTATAGACATAGATCATATACAGATATGGATCATATACAGACTGGATTTACACTGATCATACCTCATTTGTATATATAACAGGGTATGAGGGCGCTGTTATATATACCCTTACACCAATATTAGTGGTATGGGACGCTAATATATGTGTATTGATATCATTGATACTGCATCATATTTACTTCTTGCAGACATACCTTATACTGATGACATGTTATTACCTGAGTACTTGGGACCACATACATACTTAGATGTTACCTTGCCACCTTATCACACTCAGATGTACTCTTGTGGATTATATTACTGATTGTTGACTTAGGTTTATGTCTTGCATTCGGTTTCTGCTTGTAGATGTTTCTATTCACGAGTTGGCAACTCACCCCCGTTATGCCACAGTTCTTGCAGGTTCTGCCGTACAGGTTTCATTGCGGCATTTCTGGCACACTACCTTCTTGCGGGTGGCTTGCTTTTGGTAGGTGGATTCTTTCGCATCAAGAACCACCCTTGTATTTATTTTATTCATTGTATCTAGAATTTCCATCAACCAAAACTTGTATATTGTTTCAGACCTAGACTTTAGTGATGTATTATTCGACCTTAGAGTCGCGCTTAGTAGTATTGCGGTTTCTTGTTGCTTTGAGCTTTCTTTTGGGTTTGATCCTCGCCACTTGGCGTTGTATATTATTGTTGCATGTGTGGTTGAGACCGTCTATTGACGAAGAGCTAGCTCCCGCTTGGGGATGCCTTTATCATTGCATATATATTGTCATTCTTGTTGTACCCCATTCGCGGCCAGTTTTACAAAAGAAACTCTGCCGAAATTTTTACAAAAGACTTACTGTTTTTAAAACGCACTTTCGGCTTAGTTATTTAAAAACCTTGATTTCAAACATGTTTTCTTCACTTCTTCAAACCAGTTTCGTTAGTTATTCTTAAAAAGGGTTTTAGATTTCTGGGTTTTCGGCTTACTTAGTCGCGTTACGCCTGTAGACGTTACGTGGTTAAGTGCCGGTCACGGGCCAAACTTTGGGTCGTGACAAAGTTGGTATCAGAGCGCTAGGTTGACCTTGGTTCGAGTCTAAGTTTGACTATGTGGAGCCTAGGGCGTTTATATATATACGGAACTTAGGCTTGACCTTACGGAACTTAGACTTGGTCGAGGGGGTATTAGACCCGAACTTTCTTCGCGTAGGATGACCCTTGGTTGATGGAATAGGTGACTAAAGTAGAGTGACGTACCGTTGGTATGTTCCGCGGCATACTTACGACACGCCACTCCGCTTAAGGAACCTTAGGATGTGCATATTCTTCGAGATCAGTGATTCTCTTTATATCCAGGATTATACATCCATTTGAGATCTCCGATTCTATTAGTTTCATGATCATACCTTCATTGATGCTGTTCCTTTCTATGATCATGTATCTACTCTGGATCTGTTGTTTCCTTCTTGTCTTTGATGTGCCCTTTTGATACTCGATCGAGGTTCCTGTCACCATGATTGAGCGCAGTTTGGGCTGCTGCTAGGGATACGGCCGGTGTGAGCTCGTCTGGTACGAGGGCCGACCATTGTGTTTTCTGGTGACATGGGAACGTCTCGAGTTAGTTTTAGTATTTGTGACATCTGGTGGAGGCGAGTACTTGGATTTGCACCGGATGATCGGGCCATCGTTAGAGTTGCCAGTTGAGAGAGGACTGTTGATGTGCAGCATACCTCAGAGATTGTAATGTCGCCTACCGTGCAGACAGATGGACCAGCTGTTGCTGAGATCGACAGGATGTTGCTTTCGGAGCTTACGAGCTGAGATTGCCGGAGCTTTCAGGCAGATATGAGACAGATGATAGCTAGTCTACCCGATTTGAGAGACGAAGGTGATTCGTCCGATTTATGCACCGGAGCGGGCCCAGTTGAGTTGAAGATTTCCAGTGTGGAGAGTCTTACTCAGATCTAGAGCAGACCGATTCAGAGATGACCGCCTATGTATTGCCCTTCCTGGAGGATTGAGGCATTGTTCGGCATACAGGCGTATGAACCAGTTGTTGCTGCAAATGATGAGATATCGCCCAGATGATTGGAGCTGTTGCAGCGTGAGCATATACTCAGAGAGATGATAGCGAGTTGCTAGTCACCTGAGGATGAATGACTAGGACATGTGGTTCGTTCGTTTACCGATGCGAGGTCATCAGATAGATTGTTTCCAGCTAGAGACGATTTCACGCAAGTTCGTTGAGCGTCGATAGAGACGATCGAATGTCAGGAGCCCATTTTCCAAGTTTAAAGTATACGGAAAGACATGCAGGTGATTCTATGGACCCCCTAGAAGAATGAAACCCTAACTCGACTTAATGACCGTGTGAAAGCCTTTGAACCTTCAGGTTTGCGGCAGTTCCGCGGCACCATTAGTGAGGCTTGGGTTTGCCCTTCTACGGCTGGACCACCGACGCTGTGGCATGTACTCGATACTATTAAACTGTACCGAGATGTGAGTTCTTGGGGGATTATGAGGATCTGACGAGTCGATCGGATGGTTCGACATCTTTCGGATATCGTGATGGGGCACTGCTTGGGAGACTCCAGATGCGAGCGTAGCCGTCGGAGCGCAGTTCGTGTAGCCACGATGAGTTAGGTCCGAATCAGTCGACATTGAGCAATGTGGAGTAGAGAGTTCGTACGAGGTTTCGACGAGATGACGTTCCACCCCGCTGACATCAGAGATGTTATACGCACCCAGAGGCGTGGCATATGGACATATCTTCCAGAAAGAAGCGCGATGAGTATGCAGCCATTCCGGAATAAGCTTTTGCTTCAGCATTGGATGATGACTTCCGGGCATTTCGGCAGGATTGAGATTTGAGAAAGGAACCTCGACAGGACCCTTCTGGGGAACGATACGAGAAGACCTAGACCCGGGAGTGGTCGTATTGCGCACACCCAGCAGGACAGAGTTCGGCATTGTCGACGAAGTGGTTGACCAAGTTCGGATAAGGAACTTAACCAGATGCGTTGCGAATTGATCAAGGACGGACGAGTGACGAGTATTCCTCCGAGGGTTGGGACGTGTTCCCGAGGATCTGTTCGGCCTGACATCTTCTACAGAATGGTGAAGCTACAGAGTACGCGATTCGAGTCCGTGCGAGAGACTTCAGATTGGCCGTGGCCGAGAACAGTGCAGTGCATAGTAGCTTGGCGTGACGTCATAGTGGACGACGATGGAGACAAGTGGAACCAGAGGTTCGTGTGAGACACTGACGAGCTGTCATTGCTTCCCGTCGAGACTAGAGACCTGATATGCTTACAGAGACGTTGGGATGTGACCAGTTTCTAAGAAAACATTGTGCTGAGGACACAGATGTCTCTCAAGAGAGAATAGGTAGTACAAGAGAGCCATCCTCTGTGCAGATCGGCATAGGCATGACCGGAAGAGACCTTGAGCAGGATTCCTTCCAGGACATTGCTGCAATGATGTTTGCACCCAGGATCAGATGTGTGACGTGCATTCAAAGAGCCAGAGACCGACGCCAGTGATATGCTGCCCTACGAGTGGTCATGAGGATTGACCGAGAGGTGACCAGAGAAGTGCCAGAACGGAATCGTCCCCGTTAGCACATCTGACAGGGCCGATGAGCCGATTGACTGCGAGATAGGAAATCCGCAGAGAAGATAAGGACCCAGAGTCAGAGGACGCCAGACCGCGAGCAAGAAGCAAGTAGATATCCTGCGCTGCTAGCAGTGGATGCACCGACTCCTTCTCGACCTTGAAGGAGGAACTACCGAAGACGGTATTTATGATTTGTGATTTTGTGACTCGATTATCACGTATCCGTCATTTTGGATTTCGGTATTTTGGGCGTTCAGTTTGCATGATTTAGTTTTGATGATTGAGTTTCATGATATTGGTTTCATGCACGCACTGGATGTTTATATATTTTGCGCTGAGTTATTACATTTGAGATATTGATTGAGATTTCATACCTACTGTATTCAGTGATTTGATTTACACTTCCAGCATAGTCTTCATGCACCTTTAGTGTTTTGATATACGATTTTGGTGCACGCCAGATGCACTAAATCGGGATTCTTCGTGCATGTCACATGCACCTGATTTTTCTGTCAGACACACACGTTGCCTACGACAGATGTTTCGTGCACACCCGTTGCACCTAGATGTTGTTTTATACACCTGTTTGACACATATATGGATTTGGTTTCCTTGCGCACCAGACGCATAGGATATTCTTATATATGCATTTTGGGGATTGATTTCTAGTAGAGCAGTATATTTTTTTTATGATATTCTCTATGTGTTGATGTTTTCGGAGCCCCGACAAATGCATTATTACTGGAAATTGTTTTAGTAGTGGGGGTTTAAATTTAAATTCGGGGACCGAATTTCTTTAAGGAGGGTAGATTGTAACATTTTCAAAAGTATAAAATATTAATTTTGGGAATTTTTATAATTTAATATTATTTTATTGATTATTTTAATATTAAATCTATAATTAAATGCAAATAAATAGGAAAAATGGTAGAAAAATTATGAAAAAATTTTGGAAAATTCTAAAATAGGGTAAATTAGTGAATTATGACATTTTTAAATTTTTGTGATTAGTTTGACACTAATTTAGTGCTAATCGCGATTAAAATCGCTAATCGGGTTTTTTTCGACTTGTTGTGCAAAACTTGCACATATCATTTCTTTTCTACACTCGTGCAGTTTTCTTGCCATGATTTATCATTTGGGTTTACCTATTTGTGTGAGAAGGTTTTAGAAATAAAGGAAAAGAAAAGAAAAGAATATAGAATGAGGGTAGGTGAGAGAGAGAGGCATGGGACTTTGACTTATACCCTTAGCCATTCTTCTTCACTCTCATTTCTCTACCTCTCTCACTCCTCTTGTTGCTGCTGCCCCCTTCCTCATCTCCCTCCCCTTTTCAAAGCCCAAAAGCATCTCCAAAAACAACCCCAAAACCCCATGTCGGTTTCATTAAAATTGTGCACAAGCTCGAGATCTACAAGATGAACCAAGAAAGCATGGATTTGGCCACTAGAGGGCAACTCAAGAAAATTCTTGAGTTGCCAAGTGAGGTAAATTCTGAACCCTTAGCTTAATTATAGCATTTCCTTTAACCCCAAGTTAAGATTATATCGATATTGTGTGATATTATGGACTTGATGAAAACCTAGTTAGGGTTTGAGAGGAACTTGGGTTGTATTATGAAATTGAGCTCAGTAGAGGTCTTACCAACACCCTAGTGTTTGAATTGGAACCCAAAACCTGAAGCTAGAACCAGAAATACGGATTTTAGAAACCGATATCGGGGAAATTGTGTAATCTGTGCAGGTTAACTTGAATCTGCTATCACCCCGAGGACCCTAAAATAATATTGAATGAACAGTGAGATGTGCAGGCACCATTGAACCAACACCCCAAACCCTAGCCCCCAACTCCCTTTCAAGGCCGCCAATTTTCCTCTTTTGGCCGCCAATTGCGGCCTGGGTCCCACCTTCTTGTCTCGTATTGGTTCTGTAGCTCCTACATTGTTAGTTTAGGCCCCTGGTATATTTAGATTTGTATAAAGTGACCTGGGGTAAAATCTGGAACACATTTCATGAGTTGCTGTTTTGGACTTTAGTTTCCGTATTCCGTATTTTCATTTCTGCATTGGTGTATTTCGTTTTACCTCGACGATTTGGCGTTTATACGACGATGTAGAGGATTTATTGATGGTTTTGAAGGCGTGCCATAGGTTCTCACCTATAGGCCCCTTATCGTATAGTTTTGGATTTCATGCGCCGTTTTAGCTTGGATTTGGTTTTAATGCGCATACACGATATGTTGATGTGTAGGTACCCATGAAGACTTCGGGACGACGAGCAAATGCATGGTGACGTCCGTAATGATGATGCAAGGTGAGTAGATTATATCTACAGGGGGAAGTCGGGTGGATGGCGTATAGCACCCCCGCAGTCCGTAGTTAGTATACTATATATAGTGGTTATATGATAGTTATAGTGTGTTGTAGCTTTGTGATAGGTGTATTATGGATAGTGTAGAGTAGAAGTGACTAGTGTAGTTCATAGTCGCGAACCCTAGGATAGAATTACACCTACACACACACACCCTTGCATATTACTTGTACTTACATGGTGTTTGACGATATGGGATGACTTTGGAGATGAGTCGATGATGTGGGCTTGATGACGTGAGATAGGTGATATGTTATGATGCACATGTGGGATATGACTTGTGATTTCTTGCGGGCTTGGGATATGTGTTTACCCCCGCATGCATACTTCATTGATGGTATCGTTTGGTGCTAGACATAGAGTAGTACCCCAGACTACATGATCTGATGATAGTGATACCTGTTATGTGACGAAATAGTGAGATGTTGACCTGTACCCAGCTTTGGGGATGCCGTACGATGATTTACCGTACGAGCCGATATTGATGTTAGATCCGCACTCATAACTCGAGGATATCTTATGATATGACATTGAGGCGAGATCACCGACTATATCCCTATATATATGTATCGACTCAGATCTAGGCGGTTTCCATACCCCTCCAGACTTGCTTGATACTTAGATCAGTAGTTGCATAGTAGATGTTAGACTAGACCCGAGTCATACCTATTTCAAAACTAACGAATCGGGAATATTGCAAGATAGGAAAAAGGGGATTCTACGGATATTTTCAAATGTGTAGAGTCTATTTCCTAAACACCGTAGCCCTTGTTTTACCAAAGACCCCGATTCGTCTTATTTCAAAAGGCAAGGTTGCATGATATAGCTTTTGAGTTAGATTCTTCACTATTGCGTTGATTATTCGATTGCACCTGTTCATACTATTTGCATGGCATTACTTGTGCTTATTGTTATATTGCCATCATGCTGTTAGGACACCAGCACCATTATCGATGATGCGTATGTTCCACGTACACTGATTGCCGGCTCACACACTTCATCATCGATAATTGCTATGCCACTACACTGTAGTACTGCTGCATTCATGGTATGATTTCCGCATGGCATATTGTACACATAGACCTGTACACAAACATATATGATTTTGACTTGATATTCATACCTGATACATATGTCACATCGCATCATAATATCGCAGCTCATTTATATGTGACATGACTTGATACTCATATTTGATGTTTATATCACATCTGATCATTATGTTGTAGCTCATTTATATGTGACATGACTTGATACTCATATTTGATGTTTATATCACATCTGATCATTTTGTTGTAGCTCATTTATATGTGACATGACTTGATACTCATATTTGATGCTTATATCACATCTGATCATTATATTGTAGCTCATCTATATGTGACTTGACATGATATTTATGTTTGACGCACATATCATATCAGATCATTGACTTACATTTTGGTTTGGATTATATGTGATTTATGGATTTGGGAACCGTAGCTATTTCAAATATGTAATCATTTAAAAACCCGGTTCCCTTGATATGATATTTCGGTGCGTCCACCATGTGTTTTCTCGGTGCTAGAGTGATATATGGAAACCCGAATCGAGGAGGCGGTTGAGGCCGATTACGGGTACGTGGTGGACCCGGTATGGTACCCCGGGGCGAGAACGGTTTCGCTATGTGATAGACGGTGAGCCCGGCAGAGGGACTACTACCTACCGGTGATTGTATTTGAGCTCGGTGATATCTGGAGGATACCGACCGGAGTTGAGAGATGGATATCGGCTGACTCGTACTGCCGGGGCCGAGGGCCGATACCGCAGACGGAGCCCAGAGATGGACGTGGGTTGACTCGTACTGCCGGGGCCGAGGGCCGATACCGCAGATGGAGCCCCATATGGATGAGGATTTACGTGTCGATGCTTGGCACGGGTTTCATGATGTTTTTCCATGATTTTGTTTATATCCTCATATTGCATACATGATGCTTATTGTCATTGGGTGACGGGTGGACGGGTTCCACGTATGTATAGACATAGATCATATACAGATATGGATCATATACAGACTGGATTTACACTGATCATACATCATTTGTATATGTAACAGGGTATGAGGGCGCTGTTATATATACCCTTACACCAATATTAGTGGTATGGGACGCTAATATATGTGTATTGATATCATTGATACTGCATCATATTTACTTCTTGCAGACATACTTTATACTGATGACATGTTATTACCTGAGTACTTGGGACCACATACATACTTAGATGTTACCTTGCCACCTTATCACACTCAGATGTACTCTTGTGGATTATATTACTGATTGTTGACTTAGGTTTATGTCTTGCATTCGGTTTCTGCTTGTAGATGTTTCTATTCACGAGTTGGCAACTCACCCCCGTTGTGCCACAGTTCTTGCAGGTTCTGCCGTACAGGTTTCATTGCGGCATTTCTGGCACACTACCTTCTTGCGGGTGGCTTGCTTTTGGTAGGTGGATTCTTTCGCATCAAGAACCACCCTTGTATTTATTTTATTCATTGTATCTAGAATTTCCATCAACCAAAACTTGTATATTGTTTCAGACCTAGACTTTAGTGATGTATTATTCGACCTTAGAGTCGCGCTTAGTAGTATTGCGGTTTCTTGTTGCTTTGAGCTTTCTTTTGGGTTTGATCCTCGCCACTTGGCGTTGTATATTATTGTTGCATGTGTGGTTGAGACCGTCTATTGACGAAGAGCTAGCTCCCGCTTGGGGATGCCTTTATCATTTCATATATATTGTCATTCTTGTTGTACCCCATTCGCGGCCAGTTTTACAAAAGAAACTCTGCCGAAATTTTTACAAAAGACTTACTGTTTTTAAAACGCACTTTCGGCTTAGTTATTTAAAAACCTTGATTTCAAACAAGTTTTCTTCACTTCTTCAAACCAGTTTCGTTAGTTATTCTTAAAAAGGGTTTTAGATTTCTGGGTTTTCGGCTTACTTAGTCGCGTTACGCCTGTAGACGTTACGTGGTTAAGTGCCGGTCACGGGCCAAACTTTGGGTCGTGACATAAAGAGAGCAAAAATCCTACTTCATCATCCTCATCTTCCCTTGCCATTTAGATGAGGGTGTTCACATCATTTCATGAGTGTTAGCTTGTGTTAAAGAAATTTCAAGGTAGATCATCAAAGTATCGAAGATCGGAAGCAAAGGTTGCGTCTTTCTCTTCATGGAACCTCTCGAGAGTCCGGATCCCGATGATCGCAGCAAAGGGACCACATCACGGAGCATATGAAGTGAAGGACCGGATCTACAAAGGTTGTAATCCCTCTCACTTAGTGTTAAAATGTTTAGCATGCTAGTTTTCGCCTAATCTCTAGTTTAAAGTTCCGTATTCGGGTTGTTCGGCACGGCTAAATTTTCAATCGGGCATGGTTGATGCCTCGTAGACCCTTGTGCGCGTGCCTAGCAACCCTACAGTGGTATCAGAGCCAAGCTAGAGTTTTAGGCGAAGTCTAGACGGAGTTTGAAGTCCGATCGAACCGAAACCCCAATATTTCCATGCTCTCTAGACTTTTTCTGAATTTGTGGATTTTTGAGAATTAAAAATATCCAAAAATTACTGCAGCTAATTATAAGAATTACTGTGAAACACGTGAGCGCAATTCCACTAAAGAGCCGCGGAACCGCGGCCCCACCCCAGCATGTGCGGCGGTTCCGCGGCCAAATAGTCGAATCTGCGCACGTGCTCTTCACAGTAACTCCTATATTTTAATGTTGTGTTTTCTGGGAATTTTTAATATTTATTCATCTGTTGAATTATCTGGGTTGTATTGGGGACTTTAAGATTCGATCGGATATTATAACTTTGTTTAGTTTGTCTGGATAACTTTAGAAACTGTTAAAAAGTTCGAACGGATATCAATAACTCACTTTTTCCCCTATCGGAAAATTTTTCAAAAGTTGGATTTTTTCTCGTGTTTAAAAACGTTCTAAGTCGTGCAAGTAACGCGATGGACCCTCTAGAAGACAGCAAACCTTAACTCGATTATGTGACCGTCTTGAACTGCCTTTTGAACCTTAGGGTTTGGGGCAGTACGGCGTGCCACATGTGAGGCGTTGGCTTGACCCTTCTACGGCTGGACCATTGGTACCGTGGCATGTAATGGATGTTTTTAAACTATTTTCAAGTGTTGAGATATATTGGGGAAATCTTGGGTGCTTGATGATTCGATCGGAAAGTTTAACTTTTTCTATTTATCTGGAATGTGATACAATAATTGGAATCCACAGGTAGTTATGTGATAACTAATTTGAATATAATAAACATAGCAGTTTAGTCTCAGATGATCGGTTTCCACGGAATTTTGATGTGATCAAAAGTCCGTCGCAATTACGTAGCGTACGCGGATACTCGCCGGGTAAACTTAATAGACAACCACGTCCCATAGCCCCGACCAAGTGACTGTAGGAGAACCCCGTCGCCGAAAGCATCCGTTCGGGTGCTCCCGGTAGCGATGTTCCGCCTTGGTGCACTTCGTCGACGGTATCGGGGGTGCGGCCGTCTACTAAAGTTTACGACGAGCATTCGATCAGGACGTCGGGAATCTTGTTGAATTGGCCGACTTGGTATTGAAAAGAGTTTTCGATAAATGAGACTAAAATGCGGGGTTTATAATTGTTAGGCATGTGATGTCTAAGGAATTCATTTGGTTAGGCATGCGATGTCTAAAGAGATTGCGGATTCCAACTGTTGTAGTTTTACTCTTTCTTTTCTGTGACCGTAAGCGTAGTATGTGGTGTATCGCCGGCTTCGTTGCTATACATCAACGACAATCGGGATACGCATACTTGCTTACGTTGATGATATGAGATATTATGTGTTGCTGTGATATGTTGTATTGGATCGTCGCGTTTGAATAGTGGGGGTTTTATGTAAGATAAGAGTTTTTCTTTTTCATTCATGTAAAATTCATTTGTATGTAATATTCTTTTATTGGGGCACTTCCAGGTAGCGGAAGATGTCACCGTTGTATATTATTTATTTTTCCGCATTAGGTAGACCCAAGGCGGGGAGCACAAGTAACCGGGTTCTAGGGTCCAATGGGAGACCATCTCGAGGAGTCGAGACCGGGTCTCCTAACCCTAGAATTGGCAGTGTTGCTTGCCGCTCTCGTAGGGGTCTAGGGATGTGGGTTTGGCTATTCATCGCGACCGTGGAATCCGTGTTTTATACAGGCTCGTATTGAAAACACGGACGTCCTAGTATATCCAATATTTCATATATGTTCTTCTGCTGCAATGTTCTGTGATGAGATCATATTACTGCCTGTGACGAATGTTTATATTATATATATGAGATATATGTTATATTGCAGATTTCGTTTCAAAAAGGATGCTTATGAAGCATAATAAAATGGGACTTCATTAATGAGATTAATGAAATAAAATAAACCTAAGATGTTGTAGAAACTTGTTTATAAAAACTGGTAGCTACAGTTCTTGCTTTGCATAGCGGTGTTCCTTGTAGAACATCCAGCACCTTATTCGATAAGGAAAGGACCGAGATCCCTTCACCGGGAGTGACTCCTTTAGCAATAACTGGCAGATGCTACAAACTCGGTTTGTCTTTTGATTGCTTCTATAGTTTCTGCTTTGCACAGCGGTATATATGATATATCCTGCACCTTATTCGATGAGGAAAGGACCGACGATCCCTTCACCGGGAGTGACTCCTTTAGCAAAACTAGAAAAGCCTCAAAAACACTCCATTTAAAATCACTCGATTCTACAACGATATCAAGTTCATTACGCAAAGGGTTTTCATAAAAACCTGTCGTAGCCCTCCGTCATTTCAGATAAGTAGTAGTTAGTATTCGTGCTACGTTTGTTGGCCTGCGTCAAGGCGTAGTGTGCGGTAGCTAACTAGTATTTATCTGCTTATGCATATGATGCAGATTGAGTTAGGGTAGTCGTGCGACTTTGTTGGCCTGCGTCAAGGGTCGTGCGGGTGGGTTTAATTCAATCAAGAAATGACGGGTTGAACTTGACTAGCGCACTGTGGTTTGTTGGCCTGCGTCAAGGTCATGGGACGCTAGGGGCAAAATATTATTGGGAATTTCAAGTGTTGAAATTTGCAATGAGATTGCATACCTTTTATAAGATAGTTGGATCCCGATACCCGCTGCGAGTAAGAGTTACTCCTGGGAGAGTTTTATACATTACAATTAGCCGATCAAGTAGGTGTCTAGAAAGGTGTTAACGGGGTTACGCCTCTGGGAAAACGAGGTTTACTTTAATTAGGTTCGTGCGAAAGCACGGGGGACCACCCTCAAAGTACCGACACTGTCCTGGCTGAAAGATTGGCGAACTTGTAGCGTGTAATTAATCCCGGCTAGTCTTTCCTTTTAGGGTTTGAAGGAAGATTTGACTAAAACAGTGGGAGACATCCTGATTAGATATATTAGATAACCAATCTAATCTTCCAAGAGCATGCGCTGAGTGTTTTCTTCTCTCTCTCGCCAGATAGCGACCATATCACGCCTTAATCAAGATAATAAAACGGATATATTGACCGAACCCGCTTGTTATACTGAGCTGGGGAACGTTGGTCCCGCTCCAACTTATAATTGTTATAGGACAGAGCAGGAAATTGGGGAATACCAGATTTCCCGTGCCGCCCAAACGAAGAAAGTGCATGTTGATGCATCATCTTCGGGTGTGTTCATTACACAGAACTGTTTCTCAGTATCCTTTACGTCCTGGGTATGTGATACCGGATCAGGATCCCGTATATGTAATCTGTTACATGGGCTACATATAGGTAGAGAACTGAGAACGGGTGATAAGTTTCATGAGACAGAAAACCGTGCAAGTGTTGCAGCCAAGTCTGTTGGTCACTGTCACCCTGTATTACCAGAATACATTGATTCTGAACAAATGTTATTAGATACCGAACCTGATATACAAAATCATATCAGTCTCTTTATTAGTAAAGAAAGGATATAATTTTGTATTGTTGGATAATGTTTTGAACATTTCCTATATCAAGAGTTGATCGGTTCAGGCACATTATCTAAAAGCATTGACGTTCTAAATCAAACTACAGTTCTTAGTATACAGAACACACATAAGAGGAAGAGTTCAGAAATGAACGAATCCTTCTTGAGGTATTGTAGACTAGGTCATATCAATGCGACCCGGCTGGTTGAAGTTACATATAGATGCATATTTAAATTAGTTTGAATTTACATCTTATGAAACTTGCCGGTCATGTCACAAAGATAAGATGGCCACAGCTCTGTTTATTGGAAACAGAGAAAGAGTTAGTGAACTCTTGGGATTGATACATGCTGATGTATGAAGGTCCCCTGTCTACACATGCCAAGACTGGTTCTTTGTACTTCATTACATTCTCTGATGATCTCTCAAGATTCAGACATATGTTCCTGCTGAAACACAAGTCTGAACCTTTTGAGATATTCACAGAATATAAGTTAGAAGTAGAGAACCAAAATTAGGGTATAAGTATTATGTCCTTTGATGAGATCAAGGAGGAGAATACTTGAGTACGGAATTCCTGGACTATTCTAAAGGAGAATGAGATTCTCTCTCAGCATTACTCCTCCGTATACACCATAGCACGATGGTATATCGGGGCGGAGCAATAGCACCCTATATGATATGGTGTGCTCTATGATGAGTACTACTGATTTTCCTATTTCCTTCTGGGAGTTATGCACTTGTGAAGCTGCATACATATTGAATGTGGATTCAATAGTTTCCAACGAACCTCAGCCTCTCCGCCGATCTAGTAGGGTTCCTCACCCACCTGAGAGATACTTCGGTTTCTTTATGACAGTGGGAGCGAGGATTGCATCATGAGATGATGACCCATCTAGTTTCGAGCTGGCCATCAGGAGTGGGACTCTGTAAGAATGGCTAGGTGCTTAGCGATCTGAGATGGAATCCTTATACACCAACAAAGTATGGACTTTGGTTGCTTTATCTAAAGGGTTAAATCCCCATCAGGAGCAAGTATATCTTGATAAGATTACTTGGTGTACATGGAAAAGTTGAGACTTTCAAAGCTAGACTTGTTAAAGGTTTGCATCATAGACCAGGTATGGATTATGTTGAAACCTTTTCTAAGGATCTATGCTTAAGTCCATCCAGATCCTACTTGCCACGGATACATACCATGACTACGATATCTGGTGATTGGGTGTCATGACTGCTTTTCTAAAATGATGTTTTAGAAGAGAGCGTCTATAAGTACACAGCCAGAGGGCTTCGTAGACAGTGGGAGCAGCGGAAACGTGTGCAAGATGTTTTATATGATAAAACAGGCATCGCGGAGTTGGAACATCTGTTTTGATGTGGTAGTCAAAGAGTTTGACTTCATCAAAATGGTAGATGAACCTTGTATATACAAAAAGGTAGTAGGGAGTATGGTGGTGATCCTCGTAGAGTACGTGGATGACATACTCTTGATAGGGAAGGAGTTTCCTATGCTACACTCGGTTAATCTCCGCTTATCACAAGGATTCTCCATATAGGATCAAAGTGATAACTCCTATATCCTGGGTTCTTGGATCTATGAGATAGATCTAATTGGATGTTAGGATACTCACTAGTTGTAGTAAGATGGTATCAATCGATCATGGGGAGAATCACTAGAAAGGTTCCAGAGTGATAAGGACGACTGAATGTCAGTCGCGGGCATTGTCTTTACCCTCAGTGGAGGGACGGCATGTTGGAAGAGTTCCAAGCTAGATACCGTGACATACTAGACGATTAAAGGCAAGATGCATCGTTACTAAGGATGCTACCAAAGAGGCAGTCTGGATATATATAAGTTCATAAGATGAACTTCGTTCCTACCATTGTGTGACAATGGGGTTGTGGCTTTAGCCAAGGAACTTCCGTCCCATCAGAAATCCAGATATAATTCTTAGGCAGTATCACCTGATCATGGAGATGGTTGATCTCCAGGGAGATCGAGGTTAGGAGAGTAGACACAGAGGACGACAGCGCGAATCCACTCACAAAGGCCTTTTTCCCAGTAGAGACTTTTATGGGATGGTTGAGTATGGATACTTCAACCGCAGCTAATTGTTGGGTATGCGATACCATAACAGATGGCCCTAGTGCAAGTGGGAGATTGTTAGTTATATGTATGCCCTAGAGGCCATTACTGTACATACGATGTATATTGTAGTGGATGCTAGGACATATATAGGGAGGACTTTCTTGCTCGACATGATAGTATGCTATCTGGTTGTACTTTATCTTAACATGTACTCTGATTGTCTCTATATTACATGTTGATAAAGCCCTTAGGATATGTACTCGACTACTGGGACTATGATGAGATCATACTAGTGGGGCCACGGTAGTCGACGAGTACATCCTATAACTGTTCCTAGTCGAGGGTGTATCGAGACAGGGCATCGATGCACCAGAGTAGACTAGCGTATATGCATCTGACCCATATGATGGGCGATGGATGATCCCATATCCATCGGTGTTTGACATCAAGGATGGTGTACGGGTGCTCAGTGGAGACTGGGTACACTGGACGGACTCGCCGAGAACTCCCAGATGGTATTATACCATACGTCAGATGGCAGTTCTCTGGTGACACTGGTACAGAGTAGTCTGTTGACCCGAGATCGTCATAGAGTCTTGTGTGGTTCCCACTATGCTTTGATTTACATCATACCACATCCTAGAGGGCATGCAAAAAGGTGGCTTTTGGGTACAGTCCCGAATCATATGGAGGCAATGAGCGATAGGAGGGGATTCGTCTCTCCCGGTATAGGGAGTTGATGTTGTGCTGTGTTCGATTGGCTATAACCGGAAATCCCTGGCCAGGGTTGCTGAGATTTACTGGTAAGTGTTATCAGTAGTTTCTCGAACTGTTATAGACCTCATATCGACACGACTTATCGAGCTACTGGGGTCTGACGTTTACCACCCCTAGGCGAGATATGCAACATATCAGACGACGAGACCGGACTGTACGGGAGTGTTACTGTTTGGATTCACAGGAGAAGTTACAGGCTTGCTTGTTGATCTTCTGAGCGCTCAATACCTGGGTAGCTGTTACGTTTAGCTGACCGCCTGCAGCTTGTGGGTGATTGATATGATCATCACCTACTGCCGGCGTATTGACGATTCTTTAGAGTCCTACACAGAGGTTTCTTGACTCAGGCAAAACGGAGTATGAGCACATATGTGATATGTGCGGGACCGAGGATAATGCGATATGTGATACCGTATTCTATTCTCGCGATATTTGATATCAGCCGGGTCATCGGATCAAGTGTTGATTCGATGAATCGGTACGGATAAATATTAGTCGGTTATATGCGATATAGCCGGATTGTCGGATCAAGTGTTGATTCGATAATTTAATGTATAATAATATATTTGATATATTAAATTACATTAACTAATATTTGCTCACTAAAAGATTCTTTTTCTCACCCGGATTAATACATTGATATATATGCGATATATGTTAATTGTATTATTTTCTTTTGTTGCAAATATATAATATATATGTGATATATATTATTGTGACATGATATGATTTATTATAAAACATGTTTAAGGATGATATAATGGGATTAGGGTTTGATTAGGGTTAGCACCTTCTTGTTCATTCTAGAAGGTTTTCTATTTTGTCATAATAAAGATATTTTATTATGACTCATGCTTTGAACTAACCAAACCCTAACTTTAGTTTATTCTCTACATTGGTTTAGCCTCTCATCCTTGACCATGGTTGGATAATCAATCATATATTCTTGATTACTATTCATCACAAAAGGATTGATCAACATTGTTCATCATCTTCTTCCTTCTTCTTCTTTGCTTGAAATCTTTTCTTGCTTTGATTTTTGTGATGAATAAATATGAGAAAAAGATAAATAAAGAGAGCAAAAATCCTACTTCATCATTCTCATCTTCCCTTGCCATTTAGATGAGGGTGTTCACATCATTTCATGAGTGTTAGCTTGTGTTAAAGAAACTTCAAGGTAGATTATCAAAGTATCGAAGATCGGAAGCAAAGGTTGCGTCTTTCTCTTCGTGGAACCTCTCGAGAGTCCGGATCCCGATGATCGCAGCGAAGGGACCACATCACGGAGCATATGAAGTGAAGGACCGGATCTACAAAGGTTGTAATCCCTCTCACTTAGTGTTAAAATGTTTAGCATGCTAGTTTTCGCCTAATCTCTAGTTTAAAGTTCCGTATTCGGGTTGTTCGGCACGGCTAAATTTTCAATCGGGCGTGGTTGATGCCTCGTAGACCCTTGTGCGCGTGCCTAGCAACCCTACACAAAGTTCGAAGAAGGAGCCAAAGGTTGAAGCTTTCAGGTGGATCTATCTTCGGCGCAAGGAGACGGCGGGGAGAAGCCGATTCGGACGACCATCGAAACTTGAAGACGAAGGAGTTCGAGAAAAAGAAAGGTATAACCCCCTAACCGAGTAGTTAGCAACTCGTAGTTAGGTTGTTAGTTAGATGTTTAACAAAGATCCGAGTTATAAGTCCATGTTACCACCTCTAAGAAAATCGTTTTTTATCAAATTCCGCATGCCCGAAAGTACCGGGAGATGTAGCATGGACTTACAGTGGTATCAGAGCCAGGTTAAACTCTATCTAACATGTTAGCAAAGTAGCTAGAAGATCGATCAAAGAAAAGTCGCAAAACGAACCCAAAACTGTCAAGTTTCTGCCGATTTTTATTCTGTTCAAAAGTTGATAATTTTCATCTCTAAAATCGGCTCAGGATTTTGTTTGAATAACCACCAAATTTGGTCCCACGAACGATTCAAAGCGCCGCGGAAACGCGGCGGGAGCACGCTCCCGCCGCTGTTCCGCGGCCGAGTTGACTCGGTCGATGTCCAAGTTTGGTGCAGTGTTTTCCTGGGGTTGTTTTGGGATTTTTGGAATATGTCTTTTTAGCCCAGATTTTCCAGAACGAAAATTTTGTGTTTGGGGCCTAAAAATCTGTATTTTTGATCGAACATCTAAAAGACTTTAGCTGACGGGTTTTTCTGTAATGTGATATTTGTATTGAACGTCTGCTAATCGCTATATGTCGATTAGTGGGAGTTATACAAATCTGTGATCTGTAATGTTGCTGGAATGTGTATATGAATATGTTGGATTGTCGCGGGTGAATAGCCGGGGGGTTGTGAGATGAGAGTTTTTCTTTTCTTTCAATTCATGTAAATTTGTAAATTGATGTAATAATTATTTGTATGGCCGCACAACCGGGTCGGGGTTGTAGCCGTCATTGTATAATTTCTTTTTACTGTTTTTGCTCCTAGGATAGACCCATGGAGGGGGTGCACAAACTACCGGGTATGCCGAAGTGCCGAGTGGCCTACTCATGGAGATGAGGGAGGTTGCTTCGCTTCGGGTACTTGGCGGGTAGTTTGCCGCACCCGTAGGGGTCTTGGGTGGGGTATTGGCTATTCACCGCGACCGTGTAATCTGTTTTTTGTTACAGGCTCGTACAAATTACAGATTCCTAGTATATCCAATGTATTCATCTGTGATCTGAAATGGCTATCATTGCAATATATCTATATATGATATTATTTAGGCGTTGCTTATGTTTTACAGCCGCGCTAGCCCAGCCCCCGCTCTGTCGTTAGTTAAGTAACCTAACGGGTAATGACGGGGCCCAGTGGCGAATGCGAATGGCATAAGCGTACGTCATATTTTGGTTGTTTTCTGCAATGGTAGGATTAAATGATGGGACACATTAAAAGAACTAATGCAAGAATATCACTCATTAAAAGAACTAATGCAAGATAATAAACCAAGTTAAAGTCGTTGGAACACTTTCGAAAAACCACTCGGTTCTTTTCAAAACCAACTTTTAAATGCGGATCTTGAGCCACTCCTTTTAAAAGCTATCTCGTTCCATCGACTATATCAAGTTCACTACGTTCACGGTTTCACCAAAACCATTCATAGCCCTCCATCGTTTCACATGAATAGTCAATAGTATTCAAGCTATGTATGTTGGCCAAAGTCAAGGCATAGTGATTGGTAGCTATTGGGTGTTCGTGTGTAGCATAGATAGATGCGTTGGTTTGGGACAGTCATACTGCCATTTGGGCCAAAGTCAAGGGTAGGTACGGGTGGATCCAAATTAACCTGGAGAATGACGGGTAGAACTTGACATGTGACTTATGAAATTTTGGCCAAAGTCAAGGTCATAAGAGCATGGGGCAAAAATCCACATCGGGAGTTTCATAAGTACTGAAACTTGCTAGCATTGCATACCATTTGGAGTGTGATGATTCTTGTAGGATTCCTTCAGTTTCGTCACGCGATGATATTTGGATCCCGATCCTACTGTGAGTATATGCTACTCCTCGGGAAATTTCTCACTAAACGATCATTGCTATAAACCTAGTAGGTGCCTAGAAAGGTGTTAGCGGGGCTACGCCCCCAGGGAAAAGAGGTTCTTGAATTAAGGAACTTCGCGAAAGCGTTGGAAAACCTCCCTCGAAGTACCGACACTGGCCTGGCTGAACGGTTAAGCAAGTATTGTGCGGTGGGATTGATCCTGACTAATTCTTCCTTTATGGTTTGAGGAGGGATTCGAGAAACAGTGGGAGCCATCCTGTTTAGACAAACTAAAAACCACTCTAAACTTGAAAGAGCATCATGCTGAGTGTTTCTTCGTCTCTCTCCTAATTGCAGCGACCAATCGACATGACTGGACTTAAGTTACTTCTAGATAAAAACATACTGACAGGGCCAAACTACAAAGATTGGCTCAGGAATGTCAAAATGGCAATCACTTACGACAAGCTGGGGTATCTTCTTACCACCAAAGCTCCCCCTGTCCCTGGTCCCACTTCCAGTGTCGCGGATAAGGAAATCCGTAAGACTTGGGAGATTGATAGCGTGAAGGCCAAATGCCTCGTGCTTGCCTCTATGGACAATGAACATCAGAGGAGGCACGAGAATATGGACCTGGAATCCATATTTCTTCATACAAAAGAACTGTATGGAGAGCAGTCTCGTATCGCAAGATACGAAGCGTCGAAAAATTTATTTTCGGCAAGGATGGCCGTCGGATCGTCAGTAGCAGAGCACGTGCTTAAGATGATCGGCTACATTGAGGAGCTCGCGGACCTAGGGACCACATTGGAGAGTGAGCTCTATATGGACTTAGTTCTCCAGTCCCTTCCTTCCACTTACGCCCAGTTTATACTGAACTTCAACTTGCAAGAAAAAGAAGTTGAACTTTCAGAGCTCCTCAACATGCTGAGGAGCGCAGAGGGCACCCTACAGAAAGGTAGGGAAACATCCACTTTGTTTGTAGGAGGATCATCTTCTTCTAAGTCCAAGGCGAAAGCCAAGGGAAAGAAGAAGAAAGCCCCCGCCAAACCATGGGGCGGTGTTAGTAAAGTGGATACGAAGGGAAAAGCAAAAGCAACAAAGAAAGCAGGGAAGCTTGTAGATAAGGAAGAATGCTTCTATTGTCATAAGAAAGGTCACTGGAAGAATGATTGCAGGGCTTGGAAAGCCAGAACACAGGAATTGAAGCAGGTTGCAGCTTCAGCTTCAGGTGTGTATGTTATTGAAAACTGTCTTTCAATAAACTCTACTTCCTGGGTATTGGATACCGGATCAGGATCTCATATCTGTAATTCTTTGCAGGCGTTGAGAAACCGTAGGGTTTTGAAGGCAGGTGACATGACCCTCAGAGTTGCGAACGGAGCTAGCATGGATGCTAAAGTCGTGGGGGACTATCACCTGGGAATGTCAGATGGACATGTTTTGGTTTTGCGTAATTGCTTTTTTGTACCCAACGCAACTTGTAATATCATTTCTATATCTTTAGTTTCTAAAGAAGGTTATGAATTTGCGTTTGTAAGCAATGTTGTAAACATTCACCTTAATCAAGTTCTGATTGGGTCAGGTACATTGAGTAATGGTATATACGTATTAAACCAACCACAGATTTTCAATGTCCAGAATGCACACAAAAGAAAGTCTCCGGAAATAAATCAGACTTTCTTATGGCATTGTAGACTGGGTCACATCAATGAGAGAAGATTGACTAAGTTACATACAGAAGGATATTTGAATCCGTTCGAATATCAATCGTATGCCACTTGTCAATCCTGTCTCAAAGGAAAGATGACAAAGACTCCATTTACTGGACACGGAGTAAGAGAGAGCGAGCTCTTGGGACTCGTACACAGTGACGTGTGCGGTCCAATATCTACACATGCGCGAAGCGGTTATTCTTACTTCATTACTTTTACGGATGACTATTCAAGGTACGGTTATGTCATCTTAATGAAACATAAATCCGAAGCCTTTGGAAAGTTCCAGGAATATAAGAATGAAGTAGAAAAACAAACCGGCAAAAGTATTAAGATCCTAAGATCGGATCGAGGTGGTGAATACTTAAGTGCCGAGTTCCTGGACTATTTAAAAGAGAACGGAATTCTCTCTCAGCTTACTCCTCCATACACTCCGCAACATTACGGTGTATCGGAGAGACGGAACCGAACCCTATTGGATATGGTACGGTCCATGATGAGTAACGCTGAGTTACCGCGATCATTCTGGGGGTATGCGCTAGAATCAGCTGCATACCTTTTGAACCGAGTTCCCACTAAGACTGTGCCTACCACACCATTTGAGATGTGGTGTGGGAAGAGGCCCCATCTTAATCACATTAAGATATGGGGAAGTCCAGCTTTTGTCAAAAAGCAGCATGCGGACAAGCTCGAGGCACGCTCAGTACAGTGCAAGTTTGTGGGATATCCAAAGAACTCCAAGGGATATTTCTTCTACTGCGAAGAGGAACAAAAGGTTATTGTTTCTCGTCATGCCCACTTTCTAGAACACCAGTTCTTGGAAAAGGAAATTAGTGGGAGCGCAGTAGAACTGGAAGAAATTCCAGAACCACGGGCTATTACTGAAAGTTTAGTGGAACCAGAGGGTTCGGAAGAACAGGACATTCCTACGCCGCTCCGCAGGAGTAGTAGGCAGACTCATCCGCCCGAGAGATACTATGGTTTTCTTATAGACGGGGATAGAGAGGATTGCATCATAGATTATGATGAGCCTACTAGCTTCCAGCAGGCCGTTCAGAGCGTTGACTCGGTAAAATGACTGGATGCAATGCGGACCGAAATGGAGTCCATGTACACCAATAAAGTATGGACATTGGACATTGCTCCAGACGGGGTAAAACCCGTAGGATGCAAGTGGATCTTCAAAAGGAAGATTGGTGTAGATGGATATGATGAGACCTATAAAGCTAGGCTGGTAGCAAAGGGTTTTCGTCAAAGACCTAGCTTGGACTATGACGAAACCTTTTCTCCAGTGGCTATGCTGAAATCCATTCGGATCCTTCTTGCCATTGCTGCCTTCCACGATTATGAGATTTGGCAGATGGTCGTAAAGACAACTTTTCTAAATGGAAATTTAGAGGAGTGTGTCTATATGGACCAGCCAGAGGGTTTCATTCAGAGTGGGAGCAGCGGAAAGGTGTGCAAGTTGCTTAAGTCCATCTATGGACTAAAGTAGGCATCGCAGAGTTGGAACATCTGTTTTGATGAGACGGTCAAGGAATTTGGCTTCATCAAAAATCCAGATGAACCATGCATCTATAGTAGATTTGTAGCGAGAACTGTAGTATTCCTCGTTTTATACGTGGATGACATTCTCTTAATAGGAAATGACATTCCTATGCTACAATCTGTCAAGGGGTTCTTGTCGCACAGGTTCTCCATGAAAGACCTGGGTGATGCCTCATACATCCTGGGGATCCGGATCCATTGTGATAGATCCAAGAGGATATTAGGACTTTCACAGTCCAGGTACATCGACATCATACTGAAAAGATTCAGTATGGAAGATTCCAAGCGTGGTAACCTACCGGCTTGTCACGGGATCACCCTCTCTAGAGAGATGTCTCCCAAGACTGATTTGGAGAGGGATCGCATGTATGTTATACCCTACGCTTCTGCGGTAGGCTCTATAATGTATGCGATGTTGTGTACCAGACCGGATGTAGCTTATGCACTGAGTGTGGTAAGCCGGTATCAGTCAAACCCTGGGGAGAAACACTGGATAGCCGTAAAGAACATTCTCAAGTACCTGAGAAGGACTAAGGAGATGTTCTTGGTGTATGGCGAAAAAGACCTCCAGATCGAGGCCTTTGCTGACTCCAGCTTCCAGAGTGACAAGGATGATTCCAAGTCCATGTCGGGTTTTGTCTTTACCCTCAATGGAGGGGCGGTGTGTTGGAAGAGTTCCAAACAGGAAACCGTTGCAGACTCGACGATGGAAGCGGAATACATCGCTGCATCTGATGCCGCAAAAGAAGCTGTCTGGATAAGGAAGTTCTTGAAAGAACTTCAGGTGGTTCCGTCCATTGTTGATCCAATACCTCTGTATTGCGACAACAACGGGGCTATAGCTTTAGCGAAGGAACCTAAGTCCCATCAGAGATCCAGACACATCTTGAGGCGGTATCACCTGATCAGGGAGATCGTAGATCGCCTGGAGATCGAGGTTCGGAGTGTCGCTTCAGAAGATAACACTGCAGATCCATTCACCAAGGCCCTGCCCCAGACTCAGTTCGAGCGGTTGATCGAGATGATAGGTCTTCGATACGCCAGTACATGACCTTAGTGCAAGTGGGAGATTGTTAGTGTATATGCCCTAGAGGCCATTACTGTATCATACTAGTTTGTATATTACTTAATGGAAGCTTGGGATATTCACCTTGTATATACAATCTTGCTCAAAATAGTAGTATGCTACTTGGTTTGTTTCTACTTCAATGTGTACATGTGTTTATTTTAGTATATCGCCTATACACATTAGTGGAGCCCTTAGGATCTTTGCTTGATTACCAGCGATGTGATGGCAGTCACACTAGTGGGACTGGGTAATCTATAAGCACATCCTTATGCAGGTCCCTGGTCGCAGGACTATCGAGACAGGGCATCGATACTCCGGAGTAGACTAGCGCATGCGCTTCTCATCCCAGTGTGGGAGACGGTCTGTCCCACAGCCGTCAGTACGTCGTACTTGAGATAGTATGCGGGTGCTCGTTAGGTTACGGGTACACTGGACAGGACTCATCGGGAACTGACTAGTTGGTATTATGCCTATCGTCAGTTATCAGTTCCCAGGTGACATGAGTACAGCTTAGTCCGCTGACTTGACACTGTCACTTCGCCTCGAGTGTGTTCCCACTGCACTTTGATTACTACCCTACCACAGCTCAAAGGAGTCGTGCAAACAGGTAGTAGTTGGGTGCAGTCCCGAAGCACTTGGAGGCAGTGACGGTTAGACAGGATTCGTCTCTCCCGGTATTGGGGGTTGACATCGTGCTGTGTCTAGGAGAGCCATTACACGAGTAGTCCCTGGCCAAGGCAAACGAGATATACTGGTAGGTTTCCAGTGTTATCTCAGGGTGTTTTGGGCTTCACTCCGACACGACTTGTACCGCTATTGGGGGACTGACGTTTATCGCCCCTTAGGCCCGCCATGCGATGTATCAGACGAACAGACCGGACTGTACGGAGAATGTCACATTCAGGCTCAGTAGGAGTTCAGATGGGTTTCACCTCGTCGGTTTTCTTGTCGGCATCTACCTGGGGACCGTTACGTACAGCTAGTGCCGCTTGCGGTCTGTAGTTAAACCCACTTCCAGCGTAGTGTCGAGTCTTTAGAGTCCCACACAGAAAGCTATTCGCCTTTAGGCAAAAGAGTAGAGGTCGCATGGTTTTGCGACAATGTTCGGTCACATCCGTGCACTTGTGCACGTACAGTGTCCGGACAGTTTTACACTAGCGGGCTTTGATTTAAGCCAGATCCTAGTGTACCTTTTGGGATTGGATTTATCCAGTATGCATTCGTGTTCCTCGGAACGCGGATGCGGGTGTGTATGCACAGTTGACGGAGAGACAGAGGCAGAGGATTCTCATTAGGGTTGTTGACCGTTGACAGTTGACTATTGACTTTTTGCTCAACCCTAATGAGAATATGATATGTGATTAACAATTATATTAATTAAGTATTATGGTGACATGGTTGTTGAGGGATTGACTTTGTTGACTTGTTGACTTTTGTTGACTTGTTGACTTTGTTGACCGGTTGACTAGGCTTGACTAGTTGACCATCATGATAACCATAGCTATCATTTCATGGCAAAGACTTTTGCTTGCTTGCTCCTTTGTGCAAAATGTGTGCATGAAATGATATGGCTATGGTTGCTTCAACCATCACATGACACTTGATTGGTATGATGAGTTATGATGGTTATGGATTATGAGAGGGTGAAAGACAAAAGAGAGGCTCATTCTTGCTTGACCTTTCTCTCTCTTTGTTTTCGAGCTCTCTTGCTCTTGCTCTCACCCTCTTCCTCTTGCTCCCTCTCTTGACTCTATGGTTCACTTGTCTCATGAGTTGAGAACCAAGAACCATAGATAAAATCCCACACAAACTCTTCTCTACTCACTCTAGTTCACAAGGTTTAGCAAACCGAGTGAACTAGTTTCTTCAAAGTTCGAAGAAGGAGCCAAAGGTTGAAGCTTTCAGGTGGATCTATCTTCGGCGCAAGGAGACGACGGGGAGAAGCCGATTCGGACGCCCATCGAAGCTTGAAGACGAAGGAGTTCGAGAAAAAGAAAGGTATAACCCCCTAACCGAGTAGTTAGCACCTCGTAGTTAGGTTGTTAGTTAGATGTTTAACAAAGATTCGGGTTATAAGTCCATGTTACTACCTCTAAGAAAATCGTTTTTTATCAAATTCTGCATGCCCGAAAGTACCGGGAAAGGTAGCATGGACTTACAACCCTCTCATGTGATGAGAACCCTAGGGTGTTTGAGACAAAGTATTCTACTCATTCTCTACTTCATCTTGGACACGTCGGTTAGCATACTTCATGTCCGAGTTGCCTCGGTATAGAGACGGGAGCCCGTTTAAAGATCTGTTGACGTGGTGCCACCTCGATGAGGAGACAAGAGATCAGAGTTGCCGTGAGGAGCGTGGGATGATGTCTAAAGACCGAAAGACTCGGATCGATCGGTATAGCCTTTCTACCTCTTCACAGTTTGTTAGTTTAGCGTTAATGGCAAGATCCGGGTTATAGTATGCGATAGCGCCAGTTATAAAGTTTTTGTTCCGCGTTTGGCATCAGAATGACGGCCGGGGCGTTACCGTAGACTTACATGGTATCAGAGCCACGCCATTCACCTTTATTAAC
Source organism: Agapanthus africanus (assembly GCA_030015575.1). NCBI lineage: Eukaryota > Viridiplantae > Streptophyta > Magnoliopsida > Asparagales > Amaryllidaceae > Agapanthus > Agapanthus africanus. Next base: position 229,593,291 of record JASDDO010000006.1, on the reverse strand, counting down.
TTGTTCTAACGTGTTTAAAACATCGATCGAACGAAATTTCCAAAACCGCATTTTTCATGTCAAAGTTTCTGTCGAATTTTTAAACTGGCCTAAAAATTATTTTGGGTATCTCAGAAAATCGAGCAGGTTTTTCTAAGACTCTGGAAGAAATTTGGTCAACTGTTTCCTCAAGAACGCCGCGGAACCGCTGCACAAGCCATGTATTGGCCGCGGTTCCACCGCCGTTTTGGAGGAACAGTGTACCATTTTTCTTCTGGGTGTTTTTCATGTGGAATTGTGGTTTTCTGGAATATTTTGTTTGGGCCCAGATTTTGTTTGAGTACTGCAGTTGTACTTGGGGCCCACTTCGGGAAGTTTTGTCGATCAGAATTTTAAATGTATTAGTTTACAGTACTTACATTATATCTCCGACCGTGAATGTCATTCGAGCGGTAAACCGTGTCTAATTGCTATAGCTCTTTTAGACGGGTTTGCGAACATGACATTCGCGTTGATGTTCTGTGTTGTGCTGTGATGTTGCGGATTTGTCGTGGTGGATAGCTGTATGCAACGGTAGTGCTGTTTGGATTTATTTGTACGTTTGATATTGCGGGGCGAGCGTCCAACATGTGGACTACCGTCACTGCCTGTTTATATTATATTCTTTTGGGGCACGACCGGGCTGAGGTCGATGTACCCGTTGTGCATATTTTTCATTTCTGTACTAGGTTTATCCCGCGACGGAGTGCACGGATAGCCGGGTTCTGGAGGACAACGGGTCCGTATCTCATGGCTTTGAGAGGCAAAGGGGCCTCACTCTAGAATTGGCAGACTATTCGCCGCACTCGTAGGGGGTACGGTTGACCCAAGATGGGGTGCTCAAGTTACCGGATTCCGTGAAGTGCAGGGTGGTCCATTCACTTTGGTGTAGGGGTGTTAGTTATGTATATGCCCTAGAGGCCATTGTTGTACATATGATGTATATTATAATGGATGCTTGGTTATATATAGAGAAGACTTTCTTGCTCGTCATGATAGTATGCTATTTGGTTTCACTTTATCTTAACATGTTGACTTGTATTGGTTTACTGTTTTACTCTCACATGTTGATAAAGCCCTTAGGACTTGTACTCGACTACTGGGACTATGATGAGATCATACTAGTGGGGCCGCGGTAGTCGATGAGTACATCCTATAACTGTTCCTAGTCAAGGGTATATCGAGACAGGGCATCGATACACCAGAGTAGACTAGCGTATACGCATCTTGACCCATATGATGGGCGATGGATGATCCCATATCCATCGGTGTTTGACATCAGAGATGGTGTACGGGTGCTCAGTGGAGACTGGGTACACTGGACGGACTCGCCGAGAACTCCCAGATGGTGATATACCACACGTCAGATGGCAGTTCTCCGGTGACACAGGTACAGGGTAGTCTGAAGACCCGAGATCGTCATAGAGTCTTGTGTGATTCCCACTGTGCTTTGATTTCCACCTTACCACGTCCAAGAGGGCGTGCAAAACGGTGGCTTTTGGGTACAGTCCCGAATCACATGGAGGCAATGAGCGATAGGAGGGGATTCGTCTCTCCCGGTATAGGGAGTTGATGTTGTGCTGTGTTCGATTGGCTATAACTGGAAGTCCCTGGCCAGGGCTGATATAGAGATTTACTGGTAAGTGTTACTAGTAGTTTCTTGACCCGTTATGAGCCATACATCGACACGACTTATCGGTTACTGGGGTCTGACGTATACCACCCCTAGACTTGATATGCGACATATCAGACGAACAGACCGGACTGTACGGGAGTGTTACTGGTTGGATTCACAGGAGAACGCACAGGCTAGCTTGTTGATCTTCTGATCGCTCAATACCTGGGTGGCTGTTACGTTTAGCTGACCGCTTGCAGCTTGTGGGTGTTTGATATGATCATCACCTGCTACCAGGCGTATTGACGATTCTTTAGAGTCCTACACAGAGGTTTCTTGGCTCAGGCGAAACAGAGTAGTGGCATATATGTGATATGCGCAGGAGCGAGAATAATGCGATATGGGATACCGTATTAGATTCTCGCGATATATGGATATGAACCGGGGTCATCGGATCAAGTGTTGATTCGATGAATCGGTACATGATATATTAGTCGGTTATATTCGATATAGCGGATCGTCGGATCAAGTGTTGATTCGATGATTTAATATATAATAATATATATGATATATTATTATATTAACTAATATTGGCTTACTTTATTATTTCATTTTCTCAGTGGATGATACATTGATATATATGCGATATATGTTAACTGTATTATTTTCTTTTGTTGCAAATATATAATATATATATGATATATATTATTGTGACATGATATGATTAATTGTTAAACATGTTTAAGGATGATTAATTGAGGTTAGGGTTTGATTGGGTTTAGTTGCTTCAAGTTCTTTCTAGAAGCAATTTTCTTTTGTCATTTGTAAGATATTTTGGATGACACATTTTATAACTTAACCAAACCCTAACTCTAGTTATTTCTCTACAAGATCCTAGCCACTCATCCTTGACCATGGTTTTACAATTCAATCATATGTTTTATTCTATTCATCACAAAAGAAAATGATTATCATTATTCTTTTTCCATTATCATCTTCTTCTTCTTCTCTCTTGAAGAAGCTCTCTTGATTTTCTTAAGTGATGATAAAATATGAGAAAATGATATAGAAAGAAAGCAAAATCACTACTCTCTCATCCTCATCTCATCTAGCCCTTGGGATTAGGGTGTTCTTCTCTTTAGAGTGAGATAACTTGAGTTCTTCGAAACCTCGACGTAGATCATCGGAGATTTGGATTACGACGAGCTAGAATGGATCGTTCGAGTCGTGGAGCCTCTCATGAGTCCGGGAGATCGTGGATCGCGGCAAAGGGACTTCTACTCGGAGCTTGTGAAGTGAAGGAGCAGACTACAAAGGTTGTAATCCCTCACACTTAGATAAATGTTATCTATTTACATGTTAAACCCTAATAATCTAGCAAAGATCCCGGCTTTGGGTTGTTCGGCACGTCTAAAAATTTAATCCGGGCATGTTTGATGCCTTATGAACCTTCACAAGAGTGCCTAGGAACCCTACAGTGGTATCAGAGCCTAGCTAGAGCATTAGGCGATGTGTTTACGAAGTTAAAACTCCGATCGAACCCGAAACGACGCAAAATGACCCCTCTCTGGAAATTTTTTAAATTTTGGGATTTTCTGAATTAAAAATATGTAAAAAAATCAGCAGGGAATTGTAAGAATTACCATATAACCCGAGCCCCTAATTCCACCAAACGGCGGCGGAAGCGCGGCACAAGCATGGCTTGCGCGGCGCTTCCGCGGCTGAACAGTAACATCAGGACACGTGGCTTCATGGTAATGTCCGTAGGTACTTGCTGAGGCTTCTGGATATTTTTAACAGTGATTCCAGTATTATTTAAATCTGGGGTTTATTTGGTAATAGTAGATTCGATCGGAATTTTTAAGTTCGTATTTCTTTCCGGATATTTAGAAATTGTTAAACTAGTTGAACGGATATCATTAACTTACTGTTTCCCGGTACAGCAAACTTTCAAGTGTTGAAATTTATTCGGGTTTAAATCTTTCGGAAAATTGTACAAGTTAACTGGTGGACCCTCTAGAAGACAACAAACCTTAACTCGATTATGTGACCGTCTTGAACTGCCTTTTGAACCTTCGGGTTTGGGGCAGTACGGCGTGCCACATGTGAGGCGTTGGCTTGACCCTTCTACGGCTGGATCACTGGATACTGTGACATATTCTGGGATTATTTGAACTCCGCTCAAGAGTTT